>VRYO01001463.1:12051433-12105970 GCA_009812075.1 Sialia sialis | reverse complement strand
GGCTTATATTCGTGAAATTACTGTAACCATCTTGGTAGGTCAGAATTGATGCGTGTCTTTGATGTAACACAAAAGCCACATGGCAAGAAGTTGAAACTCTGGGCCACTTCTTTAAACTTGGAAGAAGAACCAAAAGAAGCTTTGGGGATGGGGTAGCAGACAGATAAAAGGCTGAAGTACAAGACCAGGAAGCTCTAGTAGGAATGTGTAATCATAAAGGATTAATGCATTCATCAGCAAATTCATCATGGGTTCACATACCCTGATGAAGAATCTTCTTTGCTTTGTGCTATGATCAGCAAAATGGGAGAGAAAGGTTAAAGTTTTGGTATCTGTTTTCAGGGACTGAGAGATGACCTTGGGTTGAATACAACTATAAGATACCAAATGTTTGGATTTTAGTTATCTGCTGTACAAGTTCCCTTTCAGAGCTTGTCTTTACAGTTCTCCCTTTGAGAGGAGAACAGTCTTATTTCATAATCAGTCTCATTCATCTATTAAATAGCAAGCCTGAGCTTGTACTGAGGAGAGATTATTTCAGGGTAATTTTCACCCTCACTGCATGATCTTAGTGTCTGTTCTGGGTCTGTTGATGCAGACTGGTTCTGGGCTGTCTCATGGTCAGCACCCTTTTCCTGGTGTCCTGTGTGCTGAGTAAGCCTTGGTGTTGCAGCTGAGATATGTCCCTTGGTTTAAAGGTGCCAGATGGTAGCTAAAATGGAACTTAGCTGGCTGTGGGGACCACATTTTCTACCTCAGAGGTGTTCTCACCTGTCTGGTTGGCTGTACTGATCATACTACTGTGCATGTAGTGAGGGAGTCCAGTTTCCTTATCTGACTGCTGAGTTTGGTGTGTGTGTCTTTGGCTCCCTATTCTCCAGAGCTGTGTTATTCTTGTACTCTGCCCTTCTGGAATACCCAAAAGAGCTTCTGTGGAACATCACCAGCTTGGGGCCTGAGTATATTTAGTTTCCACTTATGCAGGAAAGTTAGCAGAATTAGGGCTGCATAGTGGTGCAGACAGATATTTCAGAAGAAAAGCTTGTGTCAGCAGGGTCTTTTCTTGAGTTTGATTTGTTTATGTGGTTAAAAATGTGGACTAAAATTTCTGGTCTTTTGCATTGATCTTTCTAGTATAATAAAGGAAGGGAAAACTAAATTGTGAGCACAGGGATGGTGGCTCCTGTGGCCTGTGAAATGCCACTCTTATCTCTTCTCTCCATACCCTCAAGACCTTTCAAACCCAACATCCAAATTTAGGTCAGTGCAGAGGCAGGGCAGTGGTATCAAACAGTGCTAGATCAGCCAGGGGAAGCACAGAGTCCTGCCCCAGGCAGGAATAATCCCAGCAACATGCTGGTGACCCAGTGGCTGGTGTGGGGCTTGGCAGAAAAAGCCCTGGGATGTGGGTGACCATGAGTGTCACAAAGGAGGCAAACAGCCTCCTGGGCTACACTGGGAAGGAAGTTGTTAGCAGATTGATGGAGATGAATTTTCCCCTCAGCCCAGCCCTGGTGAAGCCCCACGTAGAATTCTGTGTCCAGTGCTGGGCTGGCTCCCCAGTAGAAAAAAGACATGGACTTATTGAAAGGCCGTGAAGATGGTTGAAGGTTTGGAGCAACTTTCATAAGTGAAGAGGCTGAGGCACTCAGAGTGTTCAACTTGGAGGACAGCAGGTTTGAGAGATATCTTTCTACTGTGCAAAAATACACTCTGGAATGAGTAAAGAAGACGGATTCTTCTCTTTGGTGTCCAGTCAACAGACAAGAGACAGAGGACACAAACTAAAGTACAGAAATTTCATCTATAAGGAACACCCTTTTGACTAAAATTTTGATCGAAACCTGGAAGTGCGCTTTTTAATCCAGTGCACCTTATATATGGACACAGTTGGGAAATTTGCCAACTTGGAAGTGCGTGCCGCAAGAGCTGTGCTGGCAGGTGCTGGGGGTGGGCAGGAGTGCCAGGGCCCACGGCACGGGCAGGGTGCCTGGGGCTGCATTTAAAGGCTGTGCTGATCTGTGAAAAATGTTTGCAAATTAAGCACCTGCCAGTAAACTCCACGATCCATTACGAATTCATTACTTTGTTGCACGCAAATCCTCGCTGCAAAAAAAAAGTGTGCCTTATAGTCCAGTGCGCATTATGTATGGACCAAGTTTTGAAATTTGCCCACAATCCAGAAGCGTGCCTTATAATCTGGTGTGCCTTATAGTTGTGAAATTACTATAATTGTAAATTATATTTAATCAAAGAAAACATTTATTTTGCAATGAGGGTGTAAAGCACTGGAGTGAGTTACTCAGGTTGTGGAGTCTTTGTCTTGAAGACTCTTTAACCTGACTGGACATGGCCCAGAGCAATCTGCTGTTGTTGCCTCGGCTTTGATAAGAGCAGTTTGATAAAACTCAGTAGGTCCCTTCCCATCTGCAGAACCCTGTGATTCTGGGAGTTGAGATTTCTCAGGTATTCACTCAGACATCTTTGCTAGTTAGAAAATGGAAGAATTGCTATAATCAAGAGGGCACAAATTTCATCCTGAGTTTTTGTAGATTGACATGTGATGCTAAATTAGTGATGCTTCTAAAATCACTGCATGTTTGTATTTATGCAAACATATACACTGGTTACATAATGAAAATATTATTTCAAAATCTGCATGAAGTTAATATAGGGCCTTGAATTTGGAAGCCTTTTGCTCTGTAATTGCCCTAACCTTTTTTTTTTGTTTCTGGACACATTGTCCATAATATCATATGTACTTAGATCCATAATGCTAAGCTATAATTTAACTGTACTGTAGCAGTTTGTTTCAACTGGTTTTTAAGTATTTCTGTATAAACTGCTTTGATAAGTACACAGATTGTTCTCTCAGCAGGCTCTTTTCTGTTACTTCACCTGTTGTGTTGCAAGCTCAGACACAGACTAGTTCTCTGTCATGGTTTAGAGGGATTTAGACATACGCATTAATTAATGTTCAGGATTCCTGAGAACCACTTTTGTCTGAAGTGCCCTGATTAATTTTCTTCTAGACAGCCAAAGAAAACTGTGAGGGATTTCATACCTTATTAAAGAAATAGAAGAAATAAACCTTTTAAATTCTGGCATATTTGTTACATAGGAATGGTCAATAAGTATGACCATATTAATAAAAAATACAGTTTTCTGTCTTGGAAAGTAATTTAAACCTTGATACAGCTGTTTAATTTAAAACATTCATTCACTCTGATGCAGAACTGAGAGGAAAGAGGAGTAGAGAGCTATCACTAAAATCTACAGAAGAGTTTCTTAGGTTTTGTGTACTTTACAGGAGGATTGCAGATCATCTTCAGTATAAATTGTGGCTCAATGGATGCAGTATATTGCCAGGCTGGGCTTCAGGTTCGGGAAAAACTTCAGCAGCGTGTTTTGTTCTGTGTTGACATGTTGCCTGTTGGAACAGAAATTATAACAAATGATTTAAATTCTCAATTTAAATTCAGGGGAATTTAAAACCATATTTTTCTATGTAGATACATGGACCCTGGATTGTTTAGTGCTGCTGTTTGGTAAGCAGCTGCAGATACTGTGTTCTTCAGTGCTACCAAGTAACAGTGGTCTGTAAGAAGACATCAGCACTTTATTTCGCAGTTACTTTTTTTTGTCTCTCAAATTAAAAAGTTCAAATTCAGAAAGAAAGGTCTAGAAGTTTTTCTTGACTAGTGACTACTTGCTGCAGAAGTACAACTGTCATTGAGTGTATATAGAAAAGTGCATAGAAAATGGCTCTATGCTTCCTTCTCTCACACTTGAAAATTATCACCAGTATATGTAGGCAATTAATCTGTTACCAGCTAGTGCTTTGATTAGTTTTGTGGCTTTAAGTTCAGAAGGTATGCTACAAATATTATTAAGTAACTGCTATGTACTTTTTGGAAGCAGAAAATGTTTAAGCTTCGGTATTCACTGTCAAATGTGATGTAATTAGGCACAACACATTCAGTAAATCTTAATATTCCAACTCCACCAAACAACAAATTTGTAGGCTTGCCAGTTGGGCTCTATTAGTTTCCTGGAGAGGAATAAGGCACATGTAAAAGGCTGGCTGGTTTTTCTTTTTTTCCTAGGGACCAGGGACAAACTTCTAACCTTGTTGGGCAGATCTTCAGACCTAGTGTTCCAATATTTGAGTTCTTCAAATTTGAGCTATGGTTGGATCTAGTTTAAAGAACAGCAGTTATGTTATATGCATTTGTCTGGTCCATAGGCCTGACATATGGGATGTGTTAAACTAAGGTCCAAGTGCAAGGATGATATCACCAGCACAGAACAGTAATATCAATGTCAGAAGCGTGGACTAGTGAGTCGTTGAATTTTGGAGCTAGACACTGCCTCATGTTCCTTAATTTTTTAACCCTTTTTAAAAAAAGATGTGACATTTTGCTGATGTAGGTTTACATTGCCCTTGTCCTCAGTGGTGCTTCTGCTCATCATGGTGTTTTCAATCACTGTGGAGGACTGGCTGTTCTCTGTCATTCATGCTTTATTCGCAAGGTATTTTTTACTCACTGCTGTCATCAAGCTTCTTGCCTTTTGTGCTTTGTTATCCATGAATGAGTCTTCTATTCATACTGTATTATTATTATTGACCTCTACTTGAACTTTCTTCCTCTTCTTCCACATATATTATTTGACTTTCCACTGTGACAGGGAGTAAGAAACGAAACGACATACTGCAGACTCAGAAAGAATTACAGTCTCAACTTCTGCTAGAAGAAGTGTGTGTTTTGGCTCTTGAAAATGAGAACAGAGTTTCATACCAAGGGGAGGCAAAATATCAAATATGTTTCTGTAAAATGTATCATAACTGCATGCAAATTGAACTGGTTTGTCTAAAGCCTCGAGCCTCCCATGTGACAGTGCCTGTATTTGCTGCTTCTCCCTTTGCCTTTCAAGGAACTTTCAAAGACAGTAGTGTTAACTCTGAGAGTCAAAGAACCCTACTCTAGATTAAAAACCATAGTTTTGTATTTCTGTGTCAGCAAGACTTGCAAGTTTTTTTGGCTGAACTTCTGTTTTTACCATTGCTCACTCGCCTATGACGTGTGTGTGTAAGAATAGCTGCAGGTAGGGAATGAAGCAGTGGAGAGCTGTTCAGGGTTTCCAGGAGCTTGTCAAGCCTGCTGTGTTCTGTGCAGCCCCCACACTGCCAGAGCTTCTCTCAGGTCTCTCTTTACACTCTCTTCCCTTCTGTGGGATGACTCAAGGCTCCTGTTTTGCAGGCTCCAATAACACTCCCTCTATCCCAGAAAATTCTATCTGCATCTTTCTTTCAGCATTGCCATCGTTGGCTTCACTCTCAGCCAGTTTTGACATGGTCCTGAGAGTGGTGTAACACTTGCATATTGGAAGTGCCAGCAAATCACCTTTGGTGTCTGGAGGCTTGAGGAATCAAAACCAGAAAACTTGGGCAGATGTGAAGCTCTTTCAATGCTGGCTCTTTTGAAAATTTTCCCTGAAACAAAGGAACCAACATCCTTCACAGTAATTTGATTTTTGGTGGTACTGAAGCAGGTTTTGTGCGAATACCTCATCCCAAAACATTGTTGGTAGTCTTTTGCTGTATGCTGGTGATTTTTTGACCCTGAGCTGCCTTCTGTGAAAAGCAGAAATGAGCAGAGTCCCTTCCTCCTTAGGTTTCTGGCATAGTGGCAAGTTCCTTCTGCCAAGTAGTGCTAGGAAGATTGTAAATTAATTACAGAAAGTGCATTAATACTTTACTTTGTCCCCATAAAAATTCTCCACCAATTATAAGTGAAGCAACTGAAGACACTTGCTGGTGTAAAATATATAGGTTGTTATTCTGACTTTACAATTTGTGCCATTCTGTTATTTTTGCTTACATAAAGATCATAGGCTCTGTTGCTATTTGTTGTGGAATGCAGCACTTGAATCAGAATTATGGTTTCTATATAACATTAGGAAACATGATGCAAAATTTGGTAACTGGTCTCTTCCCTACTGTCCTGCTTTTGAAATTGGTGAGTATTGTGTAATTCAGAGGGAAGTGGAACCTTCTTTCTCTTTTCTTGCTGACTGAGTAAAAGGGAAATAAGCACACTATTGAACATGATCACACTATTGAACCTTGTAGAAGACTAAAACACTGAGTGTTGAAAGCTTTATTGTATGGAATGATATGCTGTCATCCTCCTTTAAGAAATGTTGTTGGGAAAATTGCCTATTAAAGTTGTTTAGATACTTGAAATGTTCAAAGTTGCCCTCAAACACTACAGGAATTAATGACCATGTATGATTGTATGGAAAGATTATTGAAAAAGACATTTGCAAGAACTGGCAGTGGAAACTGGCTAAGCACAGTATGGTGCAGAAATTATTTGCTACACACTGTCTTTTAGACTAACTTTATTCATGGTGTTTGTGTTCCTATCAGGTTTTAAAGATTCTGTCACTGTGTTATTCTGTTTAATATCTCACTGTTGTTTATTCCCTTTTAGGGAACTTTCTACAATTCTATTAAGTACAACAAGGAGAAAACATAAGCAAAATAGTGGGTGTACAGAAGTAACAAAACCTAAATGTTTTATGCAGAAAAGATGCAACAAGTATCTCCTATCTACGAAGAATGAAACAAATTTTCACACTGTGGCCTTGCAGTACAATCTTGGATCAAACCACACGTTTCTTTAACAAAAAATAATTGAATTATATTATTTGCATTGATCTGATGATGTGGAAATAAAACATTGAAAGGAATGTTGTTATTGTTTTCTTTATTCATTGGATTTTGCTTCACTGAATGGATTTACTAAAACTGATAAAAGTTTTCATTACAAAGTCATCACTAAAGGATTAAAGAAGTCTTATAGGCAGAACTTGTTGATATGAAAAGATACGAAATATTATCAAGGGTAATAACTGGGTTTCATACTCAGCACAAGATTTTAGAAGTAGAGAAGGAAAATGCAACCGCACAAATCCTGTTATCCTCTTTGGGCTGTGTGATTAAACTGCTGGGATAACACTGAAAAGGTACATCTGTGCTATTGTACAGCTGCTTGGATGTGAACCAGGGGTCCTGTGCTTTCATTCTTACTGGTGTTGAGTAGCATTTTACTTTGCCAGTAGTTCTTTTGAAGCTTGCAATGCTAGTCAGGGCCAGTGTGAGAATGGCAGAGAGTTAATGGAAGACAGATATTGCAAGCAATGCAGACAGATGAACAGGAAGTTTATTTGGCAAGGATATTTAAAACATTGATTTTGCCATGACTAGTAGATTCCTATTAAATCACAAAACATATTCCAGTCCCACTGAAATCAAGGGAAGTTTTTCTGTTGACTTCAGTGACATAAAGATTTGGACCTCTTTTGGATTTATGTTCCAATTTAAGATCATTTTTCTGATGCTTACTAAATGTTCCCCAGTGTCAGTACATTAAAATGTGTTGCCAATTCAAATAGTGTTGTCTTGTACTGTAAAAGCTAAAATAAAATATTTGCTTTGGCATCTTTTTAAGTGGAATTTTTGTCATGTGTTTAGAACTTTTTTTGCACTGCTAGCTGCACGTAGGAAATGTTCCTTGTTCTTCTAAAAACATTCGTAGTACACGTTTAAGACATTAACTGTAACTTTATGGATTGGGTTTAATGCTCAGTAGATTTACACTACAGTATGAATCTAACCCTTAATTATTACCAGTTGAACTCCTTCTGCACATCAGATTGGTTTTGCCTCTGAGAATATAATTTTATATTAAATGGAAAGATTGTTATTAATAATATGTTATGAAAGTTTAAAGTTGCTACCCATATGTTTTATTTTCCCTGTTTATCAGGAGAATTTCTTGGGAGCTAATGCAAACACCTTTTAGATAATATCTCACTGATATATCTTACTTCTTTTATTTGCTGAACATCTCTGCTCAAATCACTGTATTTCTGGCAGTGTAGTTGGTGATTGCTGTTAGCACCTCGTTGAACTGATATTATTCTTTGTGAACTAACTTATGTAGTAGATCCTGACAAAAATGATGGTAAAAGCTGGGCTGCAGCTTAATTTGCTAATCTGTGTTTGTTTTTTACTGTATTGAGGGGACATGATTTTCACCCCTAAGTGGTTTGTGATGCACCAAATCTATTGTACTAAACCTGCTTGGCTTTGTCTTTCCTACTTCCCTCCTTATTCTACACCAATCAATATTTTTGTACTTCAAACAAGATCTCATTTCTCACATCTGTGTAACATCATCCCTTCCCCCCCCGCCCTCTACAATGAGTCTGTTTCAGGAACCTTAATTTTACAGTCACACATCCACTTCAGTGGAATATGGCAATTCTGTCCGAGGTTCTGAAAAACTTTTCCATTCTCTTACTTCTCTTTCTGGCATTTTCTCAAACTGAATGTGGCACTTCAGTTTGAGCTTCTCAATTGCCTTATAGTGCAATTTGTGTCCAATCTCTGCTTTTCTTCCTTTGATTTTTCCCACTGGTTAGTTAAACCTTAAAGACCACTAATATGTACTTCTGCTAATTCTCATCAGATATTTTCTGTTGTTTTGTTTGTTTTTCTTTTATATGATCTAATATTTTTCTGTTTTCTGTATATCTGTAAGACTAAAGCTTCATTCTCATGCCTGTTCTCATAGAAACTGTGAGTTTGAATCTGAGGTCTTTGCATTTTACCTGTGCTGTCTTGAGCACCTCGTACTTAGGTTAAATACAGTGTATTCAATTGGCCTTCAGTTTTGCTCAATTCCCAGGACTGAGATTAACTTCTGGATTTACAAGTCTACAGTGGTGCCTAGTGGTTTTCTCTAAGGCTTTTGAGATGTATAGAAGCACCTGTTTTTCTCTGTTGACTGAGAGGGGCCTTGATAACTGTTTTGTATGTTCACATCTCTAGGTAGCTCTCTCTGCATTGCTTGTGTCTAAGGCTGTGTGTCATGCACTGTGTAAGGGGACTGAAATTTTATGTGTGCATTAGGAATGAAAATGAACTCTTCCTTTAGTTGTGCCAAATGGCAGCTAATCTTTTCTTTCTCATGTATTTTTAGAAGAAGAATTTCTCTTCATAGGTCTCTCAAAAGTAATTTCGAATACTTTAATTAACGAACTGAAGTAGATAATCGCCAGACATTTTATAAATGAAGTTATGCATGTTTAGTCATTTTGCTTTTTTTCTCACTGATTATGGAAGGAGAATTTAATTACCAAGCTTGGTTGGAGGAGGATCGTATATATTTACTGGATTACAATTTTATTGTTGAATTAATAATATTGCTTTAATTTTAATGATTTACAGGAAGCCTGTTTACCTGTAAAACTCCAGCAATTGCAGATATTGTGATACTAGTAGATGGTTCTTGGAGTATTGGCAGATTCAATTTCAGGCTTGTTCGACTGTTCCTGGAAAACCTGGTTTCTGCTTTCAATGTGGGATCTGAGAAAACAAGAGTAGGTAAGGTGCCACACTTTTTTCCTAATATTTCTATAGCAATATAAAGGTCTTATCATTTCAGGGTAGTTAACAGCTTAATGCTACAATTTTTCTGCGAGATTCATCATCATCTAGAACTAGCACTTCTATCATCAGAGTCATGCTGCTGGAATGTTTGTAGTATTAATTCCTCACAGTTTACTGTGATCCTCAACTTAGTTAACTCTAATGCAATGTCAGTGAAAAAATAAAAACGGTGGAAACAGTCTTAATGACTTCAGTCAGCATTAGCCTCAAACACTTGCAGTTTAATTTTTGCTGGAAGAATGTGCCAGTGGATGGCTTTTCTTGTGCTTTAAACTGACTGAAATGTTATGTTTCTGATCTGTTCAAAAGTATATTAAGTAAAATTGTTCTTTAAAAAATTTCTTATAATCTTAATAACTCTGAAAAAGT
Organism: Sialia sialis; assembly: GCA_009812075.1. Taxonomy (NCBI): domain Eukaryota; kingdom Metazoa; phylum Chordata; class Aves; order Passeriformes; family Turdidae; genus Sialia; species Sialia sialis. The sequence goes on along the minus strand of VRYO01001463.1, from coordinate 12,096,078 downwards.
TCCATATTTCTTTGCATTTCATTTAATTAGCACTTGTGGAAAAGGCTTTGAAAGTTAATTGAGGAGTTGCCACCCAGAATAACTTCATACTACTTATTGTTGTCAACCAATGCAGTTTTTCTAGTATGGTAGCAAAGCTACTTGCAGTAAGCTAATTGGTAAGGTACTGGTAACCAAGTACATAAAGTGTATATACTTGAAATAAAACCACTGTATTGTCTGATGGATTGATTTCTGTTTCTTTAGGTCTTGCACAGTACAGTGGTGATCCCCGAATTGAATGGCATTTGAATGCCTATGGCACCAAGGATGCTGTTCTGGATGCAGTCCGGAATCTGCCATACAAGGGGGGGAACACATTAACAGGTACTGTGCATGTTTGGGTTTTGCCTTTTATTAAAAACATATTCTGCTGCACACCCAAAAATTGTCAGTACTTATTATGAAGGGTAAAGAGGAGAGGAGTTTTGCAGCTTGCCAAAGGCTTTATTCAGTGTCATTTAAGTCTTTCTCTGAAGTATTTGTCCATTGACTTCACTGGGTCTGATTAAATAAAGTTAACTAATTTTCTGTGCTGGAAGTAAAATATTTTACCTGCTGGGAAGAAAATGTAAAATCCATTTATAATGTTCATGCACAGAGCTTTATTCTGGAGAAGGAAAGAATGTTGTTTCAATATTTGACAACTGGTAATACTAACTTTACAAATGACCACCCAGGGCTTTTAGGTTTCCATTGACCTTTTAGCAGTTAAAGCACTGAAGTCCCAGAGACATTTAGTGATGGATAAAGGGAGTATGCCTGACAATCTGGGAATAATACAGTCTCTGAATACAATTCCAGTGTCATCAAAACAGCAGTTACTAATGTTGGAATAATATATCCAAAGACCCAGACACAGCTCTAAGTAAATTGCCTTTTTAATTTTTTTTTTCCTGGCGGGTAAGGAAAAGGAGAAAAAATGAGCAACAGTCTTTATTTTGATAGAAGGTGTGATTGCAGTGGGACAAAGGACAGAAGACTCTAGAGTGATTCTAGGAGATTACTGGGTAGTAGGAAGTAGTAAATTATCATGATTATTTTATGTGGATGTTGGAAGGAAATGAGTTCAAAATGTTTGTTGTGGGAGACTTTAAAGAGTTTTCAGATAAGATCTTATTATAATGTGTAAGTTTGTCCTAGAGCTGTTGTTCTTATTTCCTTTTAATAATTAGTATTTATTAACATAAGATTCTACCTGAGCATAAATAAAGCTTTTTTTTTAGCTTGAAAAGTAGAAAAACAAAAATAAGATTATCTGTAGCATAAGGATCTACTAAGCCATCCAGAGCATGTGCTTTTATATTAGCAATTTAGGTAGAAGGAGAGGGAGCTTCCTATTCTAACTTGGTAGAACTTGGTAGAGTAAGAAAAAAAAAAAAAAGATGACACATTTGCAGAAATATCTCTTTAGGTTTTCATAGTTTAAAATACATTTATTGATCAAAAGACTGCTAAAAATAAATTTCAGCTTCTTGTAGTTTAAGCTACTTGTTGGAATTAAATCTTTCAGTAAGTAAATTTTTTTTTATGCTTATTCTACATCAGAATTTTAAATTGAGTAGAAAAACAAACACTGATATTGGCAGAACTAATGGACATTTTCATCTTTAAAATGTTTTCTTTTTTAGGTCTTGCCTTAACTTATATTTTGGAAAACAGCTTTAAGCCTGAAGCAGGTGCTAGACCTGGAGTATCTAAAATTGGCATACTGATTACTGATGGGAAGTCCCAAGATGATGTTATCCCTCCTGCTAAAAACCTACGGGATGCTGGCATTGAGCTGTTTGCTATTGGTGTGTATTCTGCCATATGCATGCACATGTCCCATTGTACCCTGGTGTATTTCTATCTGCTGCTGCCTGTACTAAGGAAATGTTCTTTTCTGCTTGTATCCAATAAGTATCATCATTAATTTTCATCTTTTATAAGCATTGCTTATAACATTGGTGTTTTAAATGGAGTTTAGCATTTTCATGAGACAGCTGAAAAGATGCCACTTACACTGGCAGAAATTAGCATCTTGAATTAACATATTAAAATCAGTGCAATTTGCAGCTGGTCATTAAAACAAACAGAATTTTATATTAGCAATTTTTTTTTTCAATCCCTGTGTATACGAGATTATTTCTTTTTAATTGAAAATATTTTCCTTATTTTCCTTTCCAATAAAAGGTGTAAAGAATGCAGATATAAATGAACTCAAAGAGATTGCCTCTGAGCCTGACAGCACACACGTCTACAACGTGGCTGACTTCAACTTCATGCATACCATTGTTGAAGGTCTTACCAGAACAGTGTGCTCACGAGTAGAGGAACAGGAAAAGGAAATCAAAGGTGAACAGAAACAAAATTTAATGTAACTCTTGATGAGCTTAGAGCTGCAAATCAAATACCTGCAGTTCTAGGCTGGCTTCTGGCACTAGACTCATGCTATATATTCTTTTGCTTGCAATAAAGTATGCTGTCAGGGAAGTTATATTCCTAGCTATATTTTATTCTTGCCTAGATGTCTCTGATCTTTTGCTATCTGTTTTCAGTAGAGGTAAATATTTTATAGTATTTTGAAGTACAAAAAAAAAAGTTCATTGTGCTATAACTATTCATTATGCTGTAACTATTTCCAAGTGGCGGGTTAGGAAATCTTTTTGTAATACAGAGGGAATGAATTTTTGGGAATGAATTAGTTTAACAGCTGCACATGGAATTGTTATGTTCATGCTGTGCTTTCCATCTCCTAACTTAATGGTTTTATAGTCTCATAAGTACTCAAGAGTTTCAACTATTTAGATTGCTTTGTCCCTCCTCTTGATGAACTTTTCCTTTCTTATTTAATACTCAAAAAAATATATTCTATATTTAGATTCATAGGCAAAGATGACAGCAAAGAAAATTGTTCTTGTATGAAAAAGCCTCCTCTGACTACAATTATTTTGGCTTTTCTGAAAAAAAGAAATGTCTATGAAAAAATGTTGCCATTTTCCGGAAATACAGTTCTACCTGAGGCCTTTCTTTCTGAAAGATTTCTGTGAATTTTGTTTCTATTTATTGGTTTGTGATTCTTTAATATCACAGAAATGCTGAGCTGCTCTCTCTCTAATAATATACATATATGCATTGAATATAATATGTATATTCAATATAATATATAGATATATGTAATATATATCAATAAGGAAGGCTCTCTTGAGCAGAAGAAAATGGGAAAACCATGGATAGATGAGACATCTTTGTGGAAAAGAATGATTGCCAGAGATGTTCGTTCACTTTGTCTCTTCAGCGGGCAGTATCAATTTCCAACCTGCTGAGGAGCACAGGAGATCACAGCTGTATATGTACTTGTATGTTTTTCATGACTGGGAGGAAAGCAACAAGAAAAAAACAAAACAAAAAACCCAGCTTAAAGGTCTGGAAGTAGTGATGGAGAGAAGGTCAGGAAGATTTAGTGTTGTATTTTGTCGTTTTCATATAAAGGATTTCTGAAAGAGCCGGGGAGATTTGGTCTCATGTGCAGTACTCATTATTACCTCTTTGTTTCCATTGAAAAGAACCTAAATAAGTGTACAGTAGCCAATTATTTTTGGATGAGAAACAATATTTAGAGCTTCAGGAAATAGAACAAAGCAATTATTATGCAGAGGGGCTAAAAATTTGTGCTGTCTCCAACCTAGGAGCAATTGCTTCTCTTGGGACTCCTTCAGATCTGGTCACGTCGGAGGTGACAGCCAGAGGCTTCCGGGTCAGCTGGACTCATGCACCTGGCAAAGTGGAAAAATACAGGGTTGTGTACTACCCCACTCGAGGAGGACAGCCAGAAGAGGTAACGAGGAAAAAGCTGCCCAAAAGTTTTAAATGCAGCAGGGGCAACTAACGAGACAGAAAATCTGTGGTCCTCTTTTAAACGCACCCTGAAATTCCCTATGGGGGCTCCAGAAAGGAGGTTGGTCACAAAGATTGGGTATTAGCCAGGCTACCTGTCTGTCATACAATTTAAAGATACAGTAATTTCACGATTATAAGCTGCACCTGATTATAAGCCGCACCTCCCGGCAGCCGGGTAGACCATGGGATTTGTCCATATATAAGCCGCACCTGAATATAAGCTGCACTGCTGGGGTAGGCTGGATTCTTCAATGAAAAAGGTGCGGCTTATAATCGTGAAATTACTGTAATTAAGTGCTATAATAACAATCACTTTCAGGGGGTGGGGTGAAGTGCCTGCATTTTTCTGTACACTTATGGTTACTTGAAACAATTCTACCGACGCCCCCTGCACCACTCTGCTTACAAGAACAAAGGACGTAGGAGGTGATGGTAAGCCACATTTTCAGTTTTAAGAAAAAAAATTAATAAAAGGAAGATTGTACATTTTGGGACAATCTACAATTGGTCATTGAAAATTTGGATACAGTTATTCATTTGGATGGGACTTCAACATTTTGGAGATGGAAAAAATACAGTGGAACAAGCTTTTGACTCCAGTTTACAACTTATCAAATTGGATGTAAATGAAGAAGAGCAAAAGGATTTTATTAGGTTATATTTTGCTTCTTTTTGCCCTAGAAACTAGTTTAGGATGGATATGTATTGGTGGAATTTTCAAGTACTCTGTGTGTATACATATGTAGTACTAAAGGAATATTTATGATGGTATTATATAAAAACGTGGCACAAACACACTTAAACTCTATCCCAAACACTTTATTCAGCAAAGCTCTTCCTTTTTTCTGAATGGCTATTTATACCAGATAGACATTTTGACTATGTATAGGTTGCTCTTCATTTCAGACACTTTACTGTATATAAATGCAGCATGAACTGAACTTTAGCGCAGCATTAAAATTGCCTGAAAGAGGGATTGACTGATTTGATGGTAATACAGTTTGTTCGCTTTATGCATATTTAGTTAAATTTTCTTTTAAACAGGTTGTGGTAAATGGTAGTGTGTCAACAGCAGTTTTGAAAAACCTGATGTCTTTAACTGAGTACCAGATAGCTGTGTTTGCTATCTACCCCAATGCTGCGAGCGAGGGCCTCCGAGGAACAGAAACCACACGTGAGTATCCTTAGTGTTTGCTGCAGATTTGACTGTCTGCCTTTAATCAGACTGTGTAGGCATTAGTCTTTGTCAAAATTAAACACAGAAGGGAGCCTTTTTCAATTTACCTTCTTTAGTGCATTTGCATTAAATTAAATTTTGTTTTAATAATTCTGGGCTAAGCTCCGAGGTCCAAATTCTCTGTGGATATTTAAACACTGAGAAAGATTTGATCTCTGGGCTGAACTGTGAAGTCGGCTGCATTGAACCCTAAATTATAACATTCCTATGTTTTGGGTGTGGAGCCAAGTTTTACAAACTAGATTTGTAGCTGGAGATGATCTGATGAGTGGGGATTTAGGTGGGACCTGAAATACCTGCATGTGATTCTCACCAGTGCCAAAGATCTTCTTTCTCAATGATTTAATTATTTTCTTACTGTAAAAATAAAAATTTATTTGCAAAATGTAAATTATGTAAATAAAAAATTTTACATTTATTTGTAAAATGATGGCTTGGGATATTTTGAAACTTAATACATTAACAGTTTTATGTATTTGTATACGAAGTGCAGGGGTTTTTTAGTAAATTTGACAAATATTGGGAATGGAAGTGAAGAGTGACTTAATAGTTCAGAATAGGAGATAAGAAGTCCATACGTGGTAATATCAATAGCTGATATGTGCTGAAAGAACAGAGTCGCAGGGCTCAAGAAATCTGTTGGTTTTCTACACTGATTTACCAATTTCCTGACCCACGTGATCAAGGAGCCAGCAAGAGAAGGTTCTCTGCTGTAGCTCATACAAGGAAGAACTGATGGTGGAGGAGGAGATTACATCCTGCAAGCTCAGGGAGGGTCCCCGCTGACCAGTTGATAACCAGCTGACTGGAAGCTTGCATGGATGATCAAGAAGCTTGCAACAGAACTTGGGCAACAAAAAGAAATGTGTAAAAGATGTATAAGAAGAGGCAAATGAGATGTATAAGAGTGAGGCAGAAGTATAAAGCTGCTGTCTGATCTTGCAGGGGTAAGTTTAGAAAAGCCAAGGCCAACCTGGAGCTGAATCTGGCAAGCGATGTGAAGAGGAAAACAAGTTTATTTTAACTTGATGCATTTCAAAAAAGAGAAGTGCAAAGTGACAGCCCAGGTCACTACGCACTGAGGGGTGACCAGCTGGAAGGCAGCTCTGCAGAGAAGGCTCTGAGGGTCCTGATAAACAACGAAATGCCTGTGAACCAGCAGAGGACCTTTCTGTCACAAAGAAAACCAAGAGCCTTCTGGGTTGCATTAGAAAATAATTGCCAGCAGATTTAGGGAGCTGATGATTGTTGCCCTCTGCTCAGCACTGATGAGGCCACACCTTGATGCCTGGTCTTGTGCTGGGCTCCCCCAACACAAGAGAGATGTGGACTCACTGTAGTGACTTCAGTGAAGGGCTGTAAAGATGATTAAGGGCTTGGCACATCTTTCATAACAGTCTGAGACAGCTGGACTGTTGAGCCTGGAAAAGAGAAGACTCTGGTGATGTTGTCACTGTGTCAAAATGTGAGGAAATGAAGAAGAGAAGTGAGCTGGGCTTCTCTCAGTGATACTTATTAACAGGACAAGAGCCAATGGGCACAAATTAAAACCTCATGAAATTAAATTTGAGCAGAAGAGATGATTTTATTGTAGTGGTGGTCAAACACTGGAATTAGCTGCACAGGGAGGTTTTGAAGTCTGCATCTCTGGAGATATTTCAAGCCAAAGTGGACAAGGTTCTGAGCAACCTGCTTTATCTGAACCTGACTGAACAGGGAAGTTAATTAGATGAGATGACCTCAAGAGGTGCCTTTCAACCTCGGTGGTTCTTTGATTCTATGTCAGTGTCAATCTTCTCAATCTGAAAACAAAATAGAATCATATAAAATTATTTTAGACTTTTGTTTTAGTCTCAGTCCCCCAAAATGTCATCTGCAGCCATGTTATACCCCATGAGACAATGTTAGGACCTGTTTAATTTATTGAGGCTGAGAAAACAGTCACATACTGAGCCAACAGGATTGTTTTGTATTGCACCTGGTATTCCTTTGATGTCACCCAGTCAAGTTCTGACAGAGCCCAGCCCTGCTGGCTTTCAGAGATTTGATCAAATCACACCCCAAGGTCATGCAGCATCCAGCATTTTATACAGCTGTCTTTGATAGTGTGTTGGAAGTAATAGTCTGACGTGCAAGTGTTAATCACTCCACATGCTGAAAATACCTGTAATTTTTAAGTTTGTTTCTTTTACTATTCTAATGGAGAATTTTGGAAAATTGTCATTTACATTCCTGCCTGTGTGTGAGATACTGACAGATTAAAACAGTCACAAATTGCATTTTTTTCTATAGAACATTGAAAATAATTTACAGGTATGTGAAATTTGAACAGATATATGCATAATGTACAGATGAGTAGAAATTTTTGGCATTTCATAGTCACTTCTAAATGGAAATAAATGTGAAATTAATTCACATATTAATTTGCTAAAAATATGTTTTTACCTGGTGTAGTTTATTCCAGCTGCTTGAGTTTATTCCAGTTTTTAGTTGGTTTAATTTATCCCTATGTTACCTGAATATTACGATAGTCTGGTAGCTGTCCAAGATGCAAACCAGCATTATTCACTACATATTTATATGTGAAATTCGGAAAATTCCAGTAGAAAATATCATGTTTTATTTCCAGTCAGTTTTTATATATATTGTCAGAGTATCTACATGTTCCTGTTGAGAGTTAAAATGCAAGTCATAAGGTACAGTTAGAGGACACTTTGCCTATAGATTTTTTAGAACCAAAATAAGGGGAAGAACAGGTGATAGATACTGACTGTGACCCTAGGGCAGTTTGAATAGGAATGAGACAATGTGGTACAAAGTCACTTCAGGATATCTCAATGTGCAATTTCCTGCTGTAGGTATCAGAAATGGGAGAGGAGCTCTGAGCAAGGAGACTAAAGTACATTTGAAATTGTTCATGGTTAGTTTCTTCCTGTAATTAGAGAAACTGTGAGAATTCATGGGAATATAAATCAATACAAACAAGGGTTTGATTAGGTTGTGAAAGGTTTGGAGGGGTAGGTGGGGTAATCTGAAAGTGGAAACCTCAAGAGAAGCCTGGGTTGATGTTTTGCCACCATTCACAGACATGAATGACAGACTGAGTGAACAGCCTCAATGAACAAGAAAGAACAAGGCTGGCATAGTTCTGTTAGAGTTCTGTTAGAGCTTATTGAACATAATGTAACAGACATACTTGGAGAAATCAACTTGACAGGGTGCAGCTTTTGCTTGGACTAGGAGTTCAGAGAAGTTCTGTGACTGAAATTAGAATTTGTTACTGAATATTTGTGTGCAGGTCAGATTCTTCAGAATTTCAAATAGAAAAGGTTTTGTTTGAGTTAGCAATTACTTTCTGTTTTTTTCCAACCATTCCAGTCATTTTGGGGACCATTCTCAGAGTGTAAATTCCAAAGGAGAAGTCAAAGTTCCTTCATATTTGTCCATATTCATGCCTGAATTTTTCTCCATATTCATGCCTGAATATTTTGGTGGGACTCCTCAGTAATGTACTAGCAGTGGAGAGGCAATGGGATGTTATTCTGTGAGAGGAATTAAGTGAGGACAACCAGGAAATTGCAAAATACTACTTTAAAGAGTTACAAAAATGGAAGGAAGCATTTGAAAACCCAGATTGGTGCTATGTTCTGGTATCAGTGCCTCAAATTCACAAGTAAATCTCCTAATACTGTTTGAATTTCACTCAACCTGCTCTCCCTTGCCAGGATAGCATTTGCCATGATTTGCAATGGATGACCTTACCCATATCTGCATAATCCCACTTATACAGGCCTGGGTGCCAGTTTGGACAGTCCAGACCTTAAACAGGCAACATTTGCAGCCAAAATATTTTAATGTGTTCAGTGTGCTCATCCAGGGTTTTTCTAGGATTTTGTATCTCATGCCTGTCACATCCATACTCTGGCTTGGGAATTACTCCCTGAAAGCAAAAACTGCAAGTGGTTCCTAATAGCAACTGTGCTGAAATGCTTTCATCTGATCTGGCATTAGGATTGGTTTATTTTAGCATTTCCTTGTTTCTCTGATTCTGAGTCCTTTTGTGCACCAATTAGATCTTGTAGGATACTTCCAGGCATTTCCATGCCTGGAGACAGCTATATTCCTTTGTGTTTCCTGGGGTAAAACAAACTGAATAATAGCTGGTTGTTCAAGTGGGAGAACTGAAGTGTCTGTCTCTTGTTTCACTGCAGTTGCTTTGCCTATGGCATCAGACCTGCAGCTCTACGATGTGTCCCAGAGCAGCATGAGGGTGAGGTGGAATGGAGTCCTGGGTGCCACAGGCTACATGATCCTCTATGCTCCCCTCACTGAAGGATTGGCAGCAGATGAGAAGGAGGTAATGAATTGTGCTTTCATTTGAATAGCAATTACTGAAAAAAATAATAAAAAAAAATCAGTCTTTTAATGAACAAGTACATATCCTTTAACGTCCGAAGTGATCAACAAATACTTGGGGTATTTTTCCATGACTTGACTAAATGCTGTATGTGTCACGGGCTATGAATAAAGTGCAAGTGCCAGTTGGTTATTTCTGTCATTGCCATTAATATGCAACAAATTTAACTGAATTTAACTGACTGTTTTGAAATTTTATATTTTTCAAAATGTATCATCATACAGAGCTAACACTCAAACAATAAAGTAAATAAACTAAAATAAAGATAAAATAAAGTAAAACTAAAATATCTCCTAAGTGTGCTATCAAAAGAATATGAAGCTTAACCTTTTAAATGTACAGTAATTTCGCACTCATAAGCCACACCTTGTTATAAGCCACACTTCTGGGTAGCAGGGAAGACCATGGAATTTGTCTATAAATAAGCCGTACTTTTTTATTTATTTATTTATTTTTAAAGCGAGGATCCATGTGCAACAAAGCAACAAGTTAGTAACAGAATCGTGTGATCGCACGGTTTGCTATCAGGTGCACAATCTGCAAACAGTTTTCACAGACTGGTGAAGCCTTTAAACGCAGCCCCAGGTGCCTCCCCGTGCCATGGGCCCCTGCACTCCCGCCCCTGGCGCTGGCTGCCGCGGCTCTCCACCACGCCGCCCAAAAACGGCCACTCGGTGGGCTTGGCTTCGTGCCACAGCCACGCAAAAGCAGCCACTCAACTTCATGCCATGGCCGCCCAAAGGTGGCCCCTTGGTGGGCTCAGCTTGGCGCCAAAGATGGCCAAAACTGGCCGCTTGGCTATGCACCGCAGCTGCCCAAAACCGGCTGTTCGGCAGGCTCAGCTTCGCGTGAAACCCGGCAAGCGGCTGCTCAGCGGGCTCGGCTTCGAGTAAAGCCGGCAGTGGCTCCGCGACAACTTCCCGTCTGGCCGGCTCACACTTCCAGGTTGGCATTTCGCTGGAATTTGTGCATAAATAAGCCGCACCTGGTGATTAGCCGCACATCCGGGATAAACGTGATTCTTCAGTGAAATAGGTGAGGCTTATCAGTGTGAAATTACTGTAAGTAAAACTTCTAGGTCTGAAAGAAAACCGCCATTTTCTTTTAGCTGTGCTCAGCCTTTATTTTTAAATTTAAAAACAGCATCTTTCATCAAAAGTAATTTTAGAAGACATTTTTTCAAAGGAAAATAAAGGGGAACAAGGTAAAATCTAGTCTTCTGTCACTAACGTAGTAAAACCAATGGAACTTCTAGGATATAAAACTTTTACACTCAAGTTTATATATGTGTAGTTAAGGTTATGTACAATACCTGTGTTTAAGCAAGAGTTCTGTAAAGCTTGCGGGGGCATGAGATTTCTGAAAGCCAGCACAAACTTGTGCTCACTGCTAAAGCAGTGGCTGTGGGGCCTCCCGCAGAACTGGCTGCTTCAGGAGGACTGAGCTTTGCCCCCGAGAAATAGGTACCATAAGGCCATGTTAATGTGGGTCTCCACCAATAGGTGGAAGAGGAAAATGACTTGAATATCAAAAAATCTCTAGCCTTAGTGTGCACAGAAATCAACTCCTCCAATGAGTTAATGTGATTTTGAAGTCTGTGACTGCAGATGAACCAGTGCAGGTGGGAGTGGGAATAACAAAATGTATACAGGAAAAGACCTTAGTAGCTGCTCAGTCTGAAGAGGCATATTTTGTCATTGCTAATGTGATTACTTCACTTTTAAAGTAATTTTACCTGTGTGTTGACTTTTGGCTTTTTGAAAGCTTTAATCTTTAAATTATTGTGCAAAATCCCAAAATCTTGGGCAAAGCACTGCAGGCACAGTGTCAGACAAATGCTCAGCAGAGCATTTGATCATATATCCAATTTCAAGTGTTTAACTGGTACTGCTCATTATAAACTAATTCAGAAATAATGCATCTTTTTTGATTCATGTTGGTTTTTTTAGATAAAAATTGGAGAGACCTCAACAGACCTTGAACTGGATGGACTATTGCCAAATACAGAATATACAGTCACAGTTTATGCCATGTTTGGAGAGGAAGCTAGTGATCCCCTTACAGGACAAGAAACTACATGTAGGTATCTCAAATTTATATTCACTTCAGTGCTGATAAAACTTCAGAATGACTTTTGCGCATATTAGAGCAGGCATCTGATTTGAACAATTGGGCAAACTCTTTACCTAAGTTTCTCACTGTGGACATTTAATTTACAGAGACCGAGGATTTCTTTTTTGCAACTGTTTTGTGAACTTGGCTCCCACATTGGTAGTGGTACTATGGATGTCCCTATTGATCTTGGTGAAATTCCTGAAATTTTCTGAACTTGCTGACGGTGAATGAAGTTCACCACGTAGCCCTTCATGGTGAAAACAGAAACATACTCTGTTTAGCCTCTTTTAGCTAGAAAACCAGGTGTGTGTATGAGCCTGCTCAGATGGAGAAAGTAATTCCTCTGGCTCAGTAGTAGTGCAGACAGAAAAGAAGCAAAGAGAAGATTTCTATCCAACCCCTGCTGCCTAACATCTGGTAAATAGAGGGTAGGAAAGTGCCTGTGCATGCATGATAGATAGATGGTGTGTTTTTAATAAGCAGCAAGAATTCTGCCAGCTAAATTCTGTCTTCTGCAAACTGTACACAGACTCTATGTCAGCTCTCTAAATAGCTCCAGCATTTGGAAGACAAAGGAATTGAAATAAGCAATTGTGCTTTTGGGACATTTCTGGGACTGCATTCAGTGACATCTCTATTGCTCCCAGCAGGGGAGTGAGTCCTCTTTTTTTGTGCTCGTGGCATGAGTAATCCAGTCAGGGTGAAAGTGACTTATATTTAATAAGTGAGAGAAGTTCAGGCATGCGAATGCTGGGAGAAATAAAGCCCAGAGCAATTCCTTGTAAGGTCAGTAAGCAATAGTGGAAGAAGCTCTAGGAATGGTATTTGTAGGGTCTTCTCTAGGAGGACAGCTGTGGATAGAAAAGTTCCAATAGCAAACAACTGCAAGCTGGGCATGTTTGTTGACTTGAAATGAGTGTAGAAGATTACCAGCAAAGAGAATCAAATCTTTGGTTTATTATCCCTCCCTGCCTTTCTTTGTGTCTTTATGCCTCGCTCCTCATCTTGCACAGACCCCTGCCCATATCTCCCACCTTGGCCTTTGGTCAATATCTACCCAGTATCAGATTTTCATTTCTTCTAAAGAGTAGTTTTGACTGTGCCTGCTTCAATTCACTTCATACCATATGATCTTCAAGAATGCAGAGCTCTAAACCTGGCTAACACATTGGATGGAAAATCACATACAAATTCCAGATACATTGGCGCAAGCTAAGCTTTCATGACCACTGTCTGATTACAGAAGCTTGTAACATGCTAGTCAGCCCATCATCACTGGTGCTGCTACTAGGCAGAATAAAAAAGAAACCCTGCTTCTCTGCAACCTTCATCTCTTTTTAGGATGACACAATGTAGTCGCCTCTGGCCTATAGGACTGAAAGAAGATGGATTCTGTCATATGCAGCTATTCAAATAAGCCCTTTGCTAGCAGACTTTGAGGAATCAGGCAGTGGGGCAACCTGGGAGGGAGAAAGCTCCTGGTGATCATGCCTGTCCCTCATTGTTGGTGTTTAACAATAATGTCTTACCTGTCCAGAATCTGATTTAAGCTTCCTTTTCTTTTTTCTTATTTTTATTTATTAATTTGTTTGTTTATTTATTTATTTTCAATTTTTTTTTCAGTCTGATTATTTCTGGCTTACAATTAATGAATAGGCTACCTGGTATTTTCTTCCTGCAGCATATATCTGCCTGAAAAGTGAACTGCCAAATTTGCTGTAGTATTAGGTGTAATATCTGATAATCTGTGTTTAGTAAATAACATTCTGCTCATTGTATCATCTTGGTTACTGTAGCAAAACCTTTCCTATGCCAAACAGAGTCATGCTCTGCAAGCTCATTCTAGGGTGTAGTTTCATTCTGGGGCCGGGATTGATCCAAGACTCACTGTAAATATCATGTAAGTCTGGCACCAGGACTGCCTGTCTGGTTGAGAGCAATGCTGTCAGGAGGTCGGTTCCAAGAGGAAAGAGCTGAGACTGATGCATTTTGTTGTATGACCTGGATGGTGAAATGAAGTGCATTTCACATCTGACAGAAAGTAGAAAAGGAAAGCCAGCACGTGATCCTCCCTTCACTACACCCAGAGGAACATGCTGAATGCCAGAATGTGTGGCAAACCCATCTACTACAGTTCCAGCGTGTTCCCGTCTTCTCTTTTCTCAGAGCCAAAGTGACTTCACTCTTTCGAAGCTGGTTGCAGATTCTGGATTGATAAATAGTCTGGCTAAAGATCTCACATCATGTATGAGGCCTTTAAAATCTTTGCTTTCTGCCAGGTACTATTGTGTGAGAGAAGCAGCTTCTGAACTGCTGATATTTATCTGTCCATGTGGACTTACGAGGAGTGTGTGTGTGAAGGCAGGATGGATAGAGAAAGGTTTTATAATTCAGAGGAAAGCAGCAGATGTTGGACTAATACAGAACTTACAGCTCAGAGTAGTAGACAGCACAAATTGCTTTCTGTGGTGTGATGCAGAAGTGGATGTAATCTGAGACTGTCTCTTGCATGACCTCGTTTTCCTTCAGCTCATGACAGACAAGGAATATATAGTATAAAAGTACAGCTTTGACTGGGATTGTTGGTGGGAAACAGCTAAGGTTTCCTAACAGAAAGCATAGGGAGAGGTAAAAAGTAGCATCTTTATTGATCTTCTCAGCTGGTTATGCTTTTTGGACAAACTTACTCTTATGTCAGGGTCTCTCAGGATTCAGTAAAGTTTTTACCCAAATTCTACTGTCATGTAGTATTTTTGCTGGGATACACATGAAAACCAAATGTGTATAGGATAAATATCTAGCTGGCTTAAATGAATTCATAAATACATCCCAAATCTATTGCTAGTGTTCTGTAGGCTAGATCTTGCTATGATGTCTGCAGTGAAAAACATAATAACTTATTTCTTTTTCAGTGTCAGTTAGAATGCATTTAGCACATCTGGAAGTTCTGTTTCAGTAAAGATCTAAGCCCTTTTACCTGCCTTTCAGTACTTCTGTAGCTCCATTGATGTAGGCCTTTAAATAGAAATACTGGTGATAGAAATTTTTGAATGGAAAACATGCTGTTTATTATTAAGATATGAAAAATTTCACATCTAAAACCTGCGATCACTTTCATGGTTTTATCTAATTTCTTTTCAAGTGCCTCTAAGTCCACCAGCAAACCTGAGATTTTCTGATGTTGGACACAATAGTGCTAAGCTATCATGGGATCCTGCTTCCAAAAACGTAAATGGCTATCGCATCATGTATGTTAAAACAGACGGAACAGAAACCAATGAGGTAAATTGTTAGCACCACTTTTCCCTGAACCAATCTCAAACCTCCCCAAACCTCTGTGAGTATTAGGGGTAATGCTTATAAACAAAAGCGACCGTGCAAGCTCTAACAAAAGATTTATGAGAGTATTCTGAAATTGGTGTAAATAAGAGTTTGCTTAATACTGGATGTACATATGTCTGGGGGAGAGAGCTCTGAACAGTCTCAGGCACAGAAACTGGGGGACACAACTCAAGGGAACAGTGGTTTGCTAGGAGCAGGATCTAGACTAAATGTATAGTATGGAAACATTTATTCTTGATTCAGTTCAGATAAAAAGACTTTTGATGTATCACTTATCATGGACTCAAGCTCATTCAGAAGGACCATCAGAATGCTTTGCTACATCTTCTCAACATTTATTGCTTTAATTACGTATTGAGCACTCTCTAAAAATAGGATTTGGCTTGAACAGAATGCTAAGGCAATGCTAAGATGTCCTAATTTAATAATTTGCAATATTTAGTTCTACCTGTTACAAAGGGTGCTTTGCAATACCTTTTAGCAGCATGAATTCTGTGATAGAAAGCAAAATGAGATGGAATTATTCATACTGAAATATTAATAAAGAAATTTTTAAAAATACAGATTAAAAAAAAATAATTGCAGTAAGTGGGTTTGATTTGTTAAAACAGTCCAGATCCCTTAGGAAATAAGTTGTTGTGGGTAACCTGGCCCTTTAGAAAAATAAGTCTTTAATGATAGTTGACTGTAATTATGTTGCTTCTGGGACATTTTTGGCCTTTCATCTGTATAAAGTAGAGTATTTGTATTGAACCTGAAGAGACTGCTCCCAGCTTTAGAAGGGAGCATACCTGTGCAATGTTTTGTTTCTTTTCTTTCTGCTAGGTCCCTTAAAATGTAAATTAGAAATCTTTTGACCTCTTACTATTGACTACCCTTAATATAGAAAATGTGCCTGCCTGTACTGGTCACAGTGGTATTTGAACATCTCAGGCTCATCACAGTATACTTTATAATGTGAGTGAATGATCAGTTCACGATTCCTTTGGCTGTTTAAAGAACAGGTGGCATGTTTTGATTGCTCTGCAGTGGTAGCATTTTCCCTGGGGTGCTGAGCTAATGCGGCACTGAATAGTTGGACTGATAAACTGTTTATACAGCTTATGTCCCTGGCAAAGTCACTTAACTGCAGCCTGGAGAGAGACCAGATAAAACCCTCATCTGCCTCTTGACAAATGTTAAACACAAGGGTTTTATGCAGTGATTGTCCATGATAAGGGGTTGGGTTTAATAACCCAAAAAGCTCCTTCTGTTTCTGGTTCCTGAACATACAATGCTGATGCTAGCTGCACAGTTGGGCTTACCAGGCTGATTCTTCTTATCCATGGCTTGCCATAAGTGCAAAATTCTCATCTTTGCAATTTGTCTAGTGTAATTAGTTTTGTCGACTTTGATGGATCTGAGTTTATACTTGTTCATAGTTTTACTGGATTTCACGACTAATTGCATCACATTTTCCTTCTGTATCATTATTGCCCAGAAGAATTTCACACACTGATAATGTTTGTTGTTGGTTTGCATGGTCAATATCTACTGCAAACTATGCTTTCTCTAGGTTGAAGTTGGTCGTGTTTCAACCCATACTCTGAAAAGTTTGGCACCTCTTACAGAGTATACTGTTGCTATTTTCTCCCTGTATGATGAGGGACAATCTGAGCCACTTACTGGCAGCTTTACCACAAGTAAGTATTGCTGAACTTCTGAAGGTTTTCCAAGAAGAAATTTTATACTCTCCTACATTACTGGAAAGTGAGATTAGTTACAGCAAAGGTCTCTGGCTGTGAATTCAAATATATGGAATGCTTTCTGTTATTTTCATTGGTGTTTTTGGCTTCTTTGCTCCCTTACTATGGGGCTGATTGCCTCTTTACTCACATGAGTAATCTCTTGACATCATGAAAACATCTCCACAGCTTTCTGAAGCACTATTCAGTGTGATGGCATTTGTATCTCCAGATGAAGTGTGATGAATTTTGAATCATACATTTAACCACTGAACTATCCAGATGCTAGGGGGTAGAACCTTATATATGTACAGAGGAGCTACATCAAAAGGAAAAAATAGAAGACATTCCAAGTTCCTATAGTTTGTTTAACATAGTTTTAGTTTCTGTCACTGTAGTTCTGCATTAAATGAATGGCTGATGACACATAATGCTTTCCAACAACAATGGGAAGAGAAAGGAGGAAGGAGAGGAAAGAGAAAGATGAGGTAGAAGGGGAAGGGAGAACACATATGTATGAAGCAAATTGTTGGCACATCGAAGTGCAAAGGGAAATACACACATATTCTGGAAAGGGCAGAGACTGGGACAAGAAAAGAGCCTAGTGCACAGACCTCTGAGCAAAGGAGATGGTCTGCATGCAGCTCCTTCAGTGGAAAGAGGACAAGAAGGCCTGTCCAGTTAGAATAAAGAGACTATTCCCTTCCTTGAACTACAAAACTACTTCCCGAAGAACAAATAAGTGGGCAAAGAGTTCTGTAGTGCCTCTGTCTACCTCCCATATTACACTCTTTTAAGAAACTGCAAGTAAGATGGTATGTGCCTAATGTTGCCATCTATGGCAGAGCATAATTCACTTTTCTTGTGTGTAATATTTTCCAGAAAGAGTTCCAGCTCCCCAGTATTTGGAAATTGATGAAGCATCAACAGATAGTTTCAAGGTCAGCTGGAAGCCCACCTCATCAGATATTGCATTTTACAGACTGGCATGGATTCCTTTGGATGGAGGGGAGTCTGAGGAGGTAAGTTGCCTTGACATTTGAGGGATGAAAAGGAGGAGGAATTCCATTCTGAGGACAACTATGCAGCAATGTTTGCTAATTAAATATGGCCAGTTGACTTTCAGAAAAATCTGCCCCACTGCAAGGCTCTCTAAACAAAAATCAAACCAATTTCAGTTTTGTTTTGAAGAGGAAGTAGGGAAAGAAGAGATATTTTGTGTATAGTCCATCTAATCTGTAATGTGCCAACAGCCATAGAACTAGCAGTGTTGTTTGGGGCCACTTCAGTTTTTAGAGGCTCATATTCTTCACTTTGATGTGAAGATGATGATAGCAGCTAGTCCCATAAAGCTCTAAATTTGTCTAACATGCTGGCCACAGTAAAATTGCCTGTGAAGCCTTATCAGGTAACATTACAAAGGGAAAAATGTGCACATTTATTGTAAATTTATTAGATTGTTTATCTATTCCTCTTTATATTTTTTTCCCTCTCATGCTGTATTTTTTTGCATTAAACCATTGTACCTCTTGTCCGTAGCACCCTTTCCATCAGTCTAAATTTTTAATTTTCATCACTTTAGCTTTTTATTTTTAATTTTCTTTTTGAAAAAGACAGACACTTTCTCTCCTTTCCCAAATTTTCATAGTCTGTCTCATTTCCTCTTTTATTTATTAATTCATTATTTTGGCTTCTTTTGTATTCTCAGTTTTTAGTGACTCTCAAACATCTTGCTCTCCTGGCATCAGCAATGTGTGTGGGGAGGCCACATCTGCAAATTGTTTATCTGGGTACAGAACTCGGGGGAAAGATGACATTTCCCACCTGGCCCTAGGTGTCGTGCATTATTTTGTCATCCATTAGGGCAGAAAGCAGTCATTGTAGCTTAGGTTTTGTCATTTTTTGCTTAGCCTGATGCCTTTCCTCCCTTTCACCTAGTGAGAGGTAGTCATGCAATAAAGAGAGAAATTAGGGAGTGAGCAGGGAAAATAAGGAGTTGGCAGATGAGTTAGTGGATACAGCTCATCCATGAGCAGTTTCTTCTGCAGTAGATGAGCTGATTTGTTTCTATTTCAGTTCCAGTGAGTAGCTGCCAGTGAAAGCCCTTAAGTCACATTTTTAAGTGAGATGTGAGGTATCTGTATTCTTTCAGTGTGAGAATAAATTATCAAGAAATATTTGAACTGCTAAGGTTCTTCATGTTCACTATATTCACAAAGAACTGCTGGAGGCTCTAATATTTCAGAATGTCGAAATATTAAAAATGCCCAATCTGCTTTCTTGTTCTCCTTGCATGACCTCTCTAATGGGGTCAGGCCTAGGATAGCACAATACCTCCGGGCTGTTGCCTCTTTAAGCTTCTTTCCCAGCTAAGTGATCATTCATGCAGACAAAGGACATGCACTCCCTCATTCTTTCTCCCAAGACCCAACTTGCCAATTAGCTGAGTGGGGTCAGGGGGTGCTGGTTAATCACACACCTCTCATCACACTTCACCCACTCTGCTGATGGGTGAGGAGTGTGCAGTTGGGTGTCAGCACTAAAAAGCCAGAATAAATGTGAGAGGAGCCTTTTATTTCTAGGTTACAGTAGAAAATACTGTTGTACTCATGTGCTTGTTGCTGCTATTTGTCCTGGCCACCTGAAAGTTCAGCACTTGTTTTTTTGTAGGCCACATTAGCAGGGAGGGGAGGGTGAAGGAAGTGATGCTTCAGAAAGTATGCCAAAGTTACTTGTGAGAGAGCAGTTAAGCATAGATATTTTGGAATTATTTGATACAACTAGAGGCACTGGGGAGTTGAAAAGGAAGTAATGATATGTACCTACTTAGTATACAGCTAGATTCACTCAAAGCTTGTTTCTGAAATTTTCCAAGAAAAAATCTATGCCAGAAAGTGTGCAGCATGGGATGCCTGATTCATTACTTTGTAGTTGTAGAAGGCATAGCTCCAGTTCTTTGCTATCTGCTTTTGGTTTTTGTATTTGAGTTCAGAAGGTCTGTGATTGTGTTATGGGTCCTTTTTTTCCCAGGACCAATTCAGGAAATCTCCTGTGGAGGTTAACAGAATGAAGTGTAATTCACCATTTCTGCAAATTTCTATGGCAGATTTTACACAGGACTTATCTATTGTTTGATTTCCATTATAAACCGAACTTTGATGTTGAGTATACCGTGACCACCTTTAGAAACTTGTCGCTGTTAATGCAGAAAAAGGTTGTTTTATTGTAGTCTCTGCTTGTGTAACCTGAAAAATATTCCCAAAACTGGCTAGCCCATTTCGCTAGAATTACTGCTCAGGGTTCTGTACCTTCTGTTTTATAGTCCCTTTTGTTCCAGCTCCTCCCCATCTGGTGATCCCTTCCAATAAAATAAATGAAATGCACAAAAATCTGAAGTGAAACTTGCTTCACCTTGCATGTCAATCTTCTGCTGCTGTAATAGCTAGAAATGAGGAAAATTACTATTTAAAACTTCATACCACATAGTAAATTAATCATCAGCACATCTCTCTTAGTCCTCAAGTCTGAAGCACGTGCTCTTTCAAGTTCCATTCAGAAGTGTGGAACTATAACTGAGATTACAGTTCTGGTATCGAAACAGCCTTTTTAAAGGCAGGGGAGATACTGAACGTGTTTGTCATATCAATGTTTGAATCATAGAAATATGTATGGAAATTAATCTATCCTGTTATGTTGTTTTATTGACAAATGTTTTGAATTGTACTCATTTTTCACCACAAAAAAAGGCATATGGTCAGCTTTAGCAATTAATTAGCTGTGGATGGAAGCATAATACTATACATTTTAAACATTCTTAAGTGTTTTTTCCAGATGTACTCTGTGGTATAAATAAATTTTTGGGCAGGTCTGAGTGTAGATTTAATTTATTTTAAAGAAGAGTCGATTTACCTTCTTTCATTTCAGTCAATTAATGTAAAATAACCAGATGCAGAACTGATATTCTTCAATCTTGCTGTCTAACTTAGGTTGTCATAAATGGAGATGCAGACAGTCATGTTATAGAGGGTCTGTTGCCTGACACAGAATATGAAGTTTCTCTGCTGGCTGTTTTTGATGATGACAGTGAAAGCGAAGTTGTTGCTATTCTTGGAGCTACAAGTAAGACAAACACTTGATTGTAATTTAAAAAACATTTAAGTGATTTAAATTTGATGCATGTATCTTATATATAAAGCACAGTTCATCTTGGGTAGCTATGATATTGAAGCAGGTGGTAATTTAGCACCAGGGCTTTGCTGACTAGTTTTTTCTTTTCCTATTTAATATTATGTGATAGGTGGCATTGAATCAAAATAGTGGTTTGGCTCCTTATCTGAGCGGTGGTATTAATAACCTTTGGATCTGGCTAGGTATTCTTCCATCCAGCATTTTAATATTTATGAGTTCCTTATGAGATGATACATCAGATTTTGGAAGGGATGTGTGTTAAATGTTTAAAAGTAAATAATTAACAAGAATTTCATTTAAGATGTTTGGCATTTTCACTATACCTTTTTCTTATTTATGTAATTTATGCTCCCTAAAGGTGAATTCACTCTTGGCTGAAATAATGGTCAAAAAAACTTACACAGGTCTCCTGTGACATTGACAAGAAAGTAAGAAAGATAAAGCTTGATAATCATGCCCAGATTATTTTATTGTTTATTATCAAAACAGTGGCCTGTATTTCAGGAAGATTGTTCTGTTCTCTTTTTATGTATAATTACTTGGATAAAGTAAACAAATATATTTCTGATGTGTAAATTCTAAAATTAATTTCTTAGTAGTAACTCAACTGCAGGCTTAATTTCAAACCTTTTAAGACAAAAAGCCCTCACCCCTCCAAAGGATGCTGGTACTTCCCAGTATTGCTGAGTGTTTAGGTTTTTTACTTGGACAGAAGTAAAACACCCTTAAAAAACTTTCAATTTAATTAATCTGACAACCTTAACAAATGCTCAAAGTAGAAGTCTATTGTGCATAGCTCAGCCAGAAATCTATATATGGATTCTTATTTGATTATACAGTTTATAATTATGTCGAATTTGGAGATCTAAATGCTAATCCTGCAAATATATGTGCCTAAAGTAAACTAAATGAATAATTCCCTTGTAGTCTCTGAAATGTCTGAGGTAGGTGGGATACTTGTAGGTGTAAGCACATAGTTCCATTGTCATAGTTAAACATTCAAGCAAAATACAGTAATTTCATGAATATAAGCTGCACCTTTTTCATTGAAGAATCCAGCCTACCCCAGTAGTGCGGCTTATATTCAGGTGCGGCTTATTTATGGACAATTTCAGGAGAATTGCCAAGGTGGAAGTACGAGCCACAAGGGGAACAGGCGTTCCCCGCCCCTCAGCTCCTGCCCCCGCCGCTGCCGCTGCTCCCGGCGCTCGGCGCTGCTGCTACTCCCCGCCCCTGCCGGCGTTCCCCACTGCTCGCGCGGCTGGCGCTGGGCGCCACTGCCCCTCCCTGCACTCCCCGCCACTCCCCCCCTCCAGCTGTCCACTGCTGCCGGCGCGGCCGCCTCCTGCTGCTGGCCGGTCCCTCGTGGCGTGGCCCTGGCCCTGCCTGGCCTGTCAGCAGCACCCCCACCCTGCCGCGTGGAAAAAAGAAAAAAAAAAAGTGCGGCTTATATTCAGGTGCGGCTTATATATGGACAAATCCAGTGGTCTTCCCGGTTACCCGGAAGTGTGGCTTATATTCAGGTGCGGCTTATAATAGTGAAATTACTGTAACGTGATTCCATGTTTTGTTGAGCTGTTAGTGAGCCAAGTCCTGTTTTCCAGCTGCAAGTACCACCACAGTCCCTTCCATGGTGAGCACCACCAGTGCCACGGCCTCTGAGCCCAGCACAGCAGGTAAGCAGAGCAAATGCCAACAGTTTAAATGTGAGTGCAGAGCACTAAGGCTCCCCACAGGCACCTCCAGGGCTGGGGGCAGAGCTGTGACACTGCTGATGGAGGAGCTGATGCTCCTGAAGGGAAGGCATGTCACTGCTGAAAGGTTCACACCGTGTTTCTCTGCATCCTCTTCTGTGTGTGGCCAAGCTCCTGCACAGGATGAGGAGCCAGCCCCTTACGCAGGGTAGGGATTCTGAATGATACCAGTGGTATTACTTAGGAGTACAGAGACTAATTTTGATAATTCACCTAGAATTTCTCTTTCCCCTTATAAATGTGAGCTTGGAAGCTCTTCAGAATCTTGTTTAGTTTTGAGTGTTCCTTTC
Source organism: Sialia sialis (assembly GCA_009812075.1). Classification (NCBI taxonomy): domain Eukaryota; kingdom Metazoa; phylum Chordata; class Aves; order Passeriformes; family Turdidae; genus Sialia; species Sialia sialis. The sequence continues at coordinate 12,073,090 of VRYO01001463.1, read as the reverse complement.
TTTTCCCTGTAATTAGACAATTGACTTTTAAGGAACAACATTTCTGGGTTATCTCTTCTGTAGCATTCCACCTTGGATTAATTTAAAGCTACACAAACTGAGTAAGATAAACAAAGCAGATGGGATCTTATATGTTAATGTAAGTGTAATATAACTATTATTTTAATAAGTGCTCACAGTTTTTATATTATCAAGCCCAAATATGACTGAGTTTCATGGTTTTGCCCCACTGTGGATCTTCAGAGCCACCATGACTACAGTAGACCTTGCAACTTGGTGATAATCAGCACAATATAAAAATGGCATTAAATCTAAAAATACAATTGAGAAAATATTAATTAAACATTTCTGGATTTAGTTCTCCGAACGGCAGTCAGAAACCTTGTAATAGATGATGAAACAACCTCAAGTCTGAGGGTGACATGGGACATTTCTGACCACAGTGTTCAGCAGTTCAGAGTGACCTATCTCACTGCAGAAGGTGACCGTGCCGAGGAAGCGGTAAGAATGGTCGGTATGGGTTTTGTTATTGGCTTCATAAGCTTGTTTAATATTTGCTAAGACATGATATCTTCTTATATGACAATTCTGTTGCAATTAGTAAAGGATCTGTGTTTGACATTACTGTGAGCTTGGACTTCAAAGCTCTAATTGCAAAGCATCTGCTGCACTGCAGGCAACGGCAGTCAAATGTAAGATCAAGGCCCAGTCACACAGATGTTTAATGAGCTCACAGTTAAAAGAGGAGCTGGCTGTCTTTTTCTCCTGTATTTTAAAAATTCATTTTTTCATTTTTAATTTTATTTTTTACTCCTAGGCATTTTTCTATCCTGAGATTGTGTTTTAATGACACTTAAATGTTTGTACAGGACAGTCTTATGCAATTTTTGTTTTCCTTCAGCAATCTTCCCTCTTCCCTCTTCATGTTATGCTAAAGCAATGAAATTAAAGTTCAAATGCAGAGTTTTCATGCTTCTCATTAACCCGAATATGTCGCAATAAAGAGACAGCACTTTTAAAAAGTGCCTGAGAATATTTGTTACTTTTCCAATCCATGTGATGATCAAGATTAAAGTTGTCCTACACAGGAAAATTTCTGGTCATTAAGACTTTGGAAAATATTTGAAAGAATGAAGATTACTGCACATACTCTTTCAAGCATACAGCCAACAAGCCAGAACACACACCCTCCCCCACAAAAACACCCCTGAGCTCCATTATTTTAACTTTTCACAATTTTTGAGATACTTTCGGAGTTCAGCTAGGCTAAATGCCTTTTAAAAAAAATATTTTTAAATTGGGGAAAACTTAGTTTTATAATGCTTTGTTTCCACAAAATCTGTTATAAAATGTTGTGATACCTCCGTGTAGGTACATTTAAAAGATTAAGTAGTATTCAAGGTTATTTCCTTAGTAAATAGCTCAGAATGCAAAAATATTCCCTATCATTCTCTCTCTGTGTCTGCCATTGAGTCACTGCTTTTCATAGGGTAGTTATATAAAAAATATGGGTTATTCTTTTTGATGCTTAGCAGCTGACATTTTTAGCCCTGTGTCAGGATATTTCAATAAAAAATATTAAAAGGAGTTAAATATATTTTTCTCTAGAAAAATATGAATCTCTCTTTTTCCATTTAAATTTTATTCATTTTTTATGAGACCCTGCTGAAAACATACTTTTTAACCACCTATTTCATCTGTGACCTGAAAATGAATTTTCAGTGTAGTGGTGTCCTTTTGGGCTAGGAAACATGCTCTATGAACTTACCTCAACTGTGTGTTAGTATACTATATAATTAAGTGAAAAACTTGCACAGTATAATGGCACAAATTTTACTGTTCTTCGGAGAATAACCCAGATTTTCTGAAAATCAGATCGCAGATTTGTTGTTTTAGCTCTCTCATTCAGTTGGATGGTATACTTGTCATTCTGCTGTAGTATTCAATGACTGTTATGTTAAAATGAAATTGAAACTGTAGAAAATGTATTAAAATTGTGGCTATCAGAAGGATATCAGAGCTGACTCAAAAGTTCATTAAATAAAATTATAAAACTGTATGATTAGGTAGGTATCTTGGCTCTATTCTCATAAATTAAAGTGCACTCTCAAGCCTTATTATCTTTGGTCACAATTCAGCAAACAGATTAACCACATTTCATCTTTGAAGTTAATTGCATAAGTGCATTAACACTTTGCTGGAAAAAGAATTATGTAAGATTATACTTACAATTAGGCGCATTTTAATCAAAGGAGTGTATTTTGTCATGTGGCTTCAAGCACCTAAGAGGTCACAACAGACGTCAATAAAGCAACACAGATGTTCTGTTTTAGGAGAGTGTTTATATGCTGAAGTACATTTTTTTAGGCAGAACCCAAAATTTTTGTGGAATTTGGGCTTACTTGTACTATAGCGTGACAGTTCTGTGGTGAGTGCTTAAGTTTTTTGGCTCTGATTTCAGTGATATAAGTTTCAGTTACTCCTCCCTTTCCATAAAAATATTAGTAAGCTATGTAATTCTTGATGCAATTGGCTGAAAATCAGGGACTAGAAAATGTAGTAGAATACAGAAGGGTCAAGCCCTAAACTGCATGTATGTTCTTGGGTGTGCTGTACATACTGGAAAGATCAAATTTTTTCTCTTCTTTAAAGCCAAAAGTGTTTCTCACTGCTGAAAGCTATATTGATCTGTGGAAGATTATGCACATGTGGAGAGGAGACAGTTCTCAATGCTTGCATCCACTATTCTAAAAAACTAAAAAAAATGGTTGGATTTTTTCAGAAACTTAGTTTGTGTGTTTTGAATGCATGTGTATGGAAGAGGACTGTGAAAAATCTTTCAAGAACATTTATTAATGGTTTAAATTCAGTTTTGATTAAAGAATGAAGCACTTTGACAAGTCTCAACACCTGGGTGCAGTGGATAAATTTCCTTCTTTGTATCACTTGCCAAAACTAGAAGTAGTTTGAATGTATCCTGGCGTGTTAAACTGGTGAGACCTCTCTTGAGCATGCGCTTCAGAACTTTGCCATCATCACAAACATTAGTCCTCTTTGAAATAACAAAATGCTTTCATAGACTTTCTGCTCTCCTCCTGTGAGTTTAAAGGGCTTATGCTTCTCTCAACTTCTTGCCAAATACATGTAGTTTCTGGCTCAGGTGATAGATTCACACAATGGACACGGGCCAGGGAATGTCCAAAATGTGATGCTGGACCTTGGGACTTGCTTCTTACAGCATCACTTCAGGGCACAGGTTTCTGCACAGAAAAGACAGGTCTTGTTTCTCTTTTTTACCATGGCCATACCACGTGATATAAGTCGCTCTCATACAGGCTTTGGAAGCTCTCTGAGATTAAATTTTACTGGCAAGTTAAGCAGTTGGAAGGCTTTGCTTGGCACTCCTGCCACCACTATTTTGATACTCGTTTTTGAGGCTCTGGCTGAAATACAATAATCTCTTGAAGAGTTTTAGAATTAGCTGCTTATAGGGACACATTTCACTGTGCTTAAATTCAGCAGGCTGAAACATACTCTAGAAGCAAAAACTGCCCAGAGTACAGTAGTTTCACGACTATAAGGCGCACCCTTTTGACTAAAATTTTGATCAAAACCTGAAAGTGCGCCTTGTAATCCGATGCGCCTTATAGTTGTGAAATTACTGTAATTCCTCTACTACCAGATTGCCTAGTTGAATTTTTCTTGCAGATCTTCCATGTTTCATGGTAGTTTGGGATACTGTGGTATTTGTGGGATGTCATCCTACTTCCTCTCCTACAAAGCTACCTTCATTTACGTGTCTCCAGACTAGATGCAGACAATACAAACATATGTTTTATTCCTGCTTGCTCAGCTCAGTGCTTCCAGAGCTCATAACCTGATTTTCCTTCCTCCCAGGGAAGGAGGATTTTTTGTCTTCAAAGGACAAAACAATCAGCCTTTATGACCGAGCCCCAGAAAATCTAAATATGTCCAGAATAAATACATCAAGAGGCTGTATTTTGTCTATACAGTAAAATAGTTTAAGTGTTTAAGATCCTAGCAGTACCAGTGGTTTATGGACCTTTAGTGGCTCGTAGGTTTAATGTAGAAGTGTTATCCCATAGGAACATTTCCTTTATTTTGTTTTGGTACAATGGTAGATCTGCTAAAAGGGTGGATAATGTAGTGATTTTGCTTTACTGTGAAGCATCAATAATATTTGAAAATGCAAGGTATACAGCAATGCTAGTGGAATGTGTTGTCAGAGACCATGAAAAATAAAGTGATTTGGCTCTAGTCATTAGTCTTGATTGTTTCTGTGTTTTCTGACCCTCCAGGTTATGGTGCCTGGCAGACAAAACACTCTTCTACTTCACCCTCTACTGTCTGATACAGAATACAAAGTTACCATAACCCCCATCTATTCAGATGGGGAAGGAGTCAGTGTCTCAGCTCCTGCCAAAACTTGTAAGTACAAAATTTCTGCCTGTCTTTGGCCAGGATGTGCATGAATTAGAGACTTACTCTTTGTGGCCTTTTTTCCTTGTCTGTAGGAATGTATTTCAGTATAAATGTGGGCTTATTTTACATGACTTATATGACATGGACTTTAAATTAATCTCGGTTGATTGATTTATAAACAATGGGCTTCTTCGAACAGACAAGCTGTAATTTATATTCAAATACTCTGAGTTTGCAGAAACTTGTTCAGTAATAAAGCTGGTAAATGCTTGATAACTAGCCCACCAAGAGCAAGCCAAGTAATACAGAGAAAAGTAAACAAAGCCTGCTGGGAGGTATCAAACCAACCATTGTACTGTTAATTACTTTCAAAGGGTCATTAAAAATGCTGCTGAACTTTTTATGAAAACTGATTGCATTATCTCCAGAGTTCTGACCAAGTACCAAAAGATTACTCAGCTGTAGCTTAAGCTTCCTCTCTGCTGTTCGTTGTAAAAAATCCTTTCATTGTGCACTTGTAGTAATGATAGTATAATTTTATGGAAATGTTCTAATTTACATAATTTGCCTTAATTGAAGTGCTATTTATGCAGAGACTTAAATCTCTTGTAAATAATTCCTTTGATTCCATTCTACAGGATTAAGTGTTCAAAAGACCATGATTTATACATTAAATCTTTAATGCACTTGGATTGGAAGAAACTATACAATGTATAATTATCTCTAAATTACCTTACATTTTTAGGAAACAGAAGTAAGTTGGTTTTTTAAAATAAATTTAGGGACACATTTTGGAATTACAGTAATTTCACGATTATAAGACGCACCTGATTATAAGCCGTACCTCCCGGTAGCCGGGTGGACCACGGGATTTGTCCATATATAAGCCGCACCTGAATATAAGCTGCACTGCTGGGGTAGGCTGGATTCTTCAATGAAAAAGGTGCGGCTTATAATTGTGAAATTACTGTAATTAAAAAGTTCAATGTTTGTTGATCAAAGTTTGTGGTTAATCCACTGAGTAATGCAAAGGATGAATTTGATTATGAGTTTCATCCTGATAATTTTACCTGTAAAATTGAGAGTACTGGGTATCATGCACTTTTTATTTGTTTATCTTAATTATTCTGCTTAAACTTGTATGAGATATACTTGTAAAATCTCAGTTTGCTTTCTTTTCAGTGCCCCTGTCTGCTCCTAGGAATTTACGTGTCTCAGAGGAATGGTACAACAGATTACGCATCAGCTGGGATGCCCCGCCTTCAACAACAATGGGTTACAGAGTTGTCTACAAACCTGTCAACAGTGAGTTTTTAAACTGATTTTTTTGTGGTCATTTCTGACTGAATGTCATCTTTCCCTCAATTTTATTCTTAAATCTATCAGTTTCAGTTACAGCCTTGAAAGTGTTATTAACTTTGATGTTTCATTTTTTAATATGAAAGCTTCATAGTCACAGACTGATGCAGGCCAGAGTGGATCTCTGGAGATCATCTGGTCCACCTCCCTGAACAAAACAGGGACAGCTTGGAACAGGTTTAAGTGGACCTTGGCAAGCTGAATTTATAATATCTCCAACCACAGAGATTTAAAACTGCTCTAAGCATCTATCCCAGTTTTTGACTACTGTCACTGGAAGTGTCTTTGCTAATACATAATAAAAATTTCCCATGTTGCAAAATTTGTCTTTTTTCCTCCTACATTTTCCTATTTGCCTCTGAAGACATTCTGTCTGTATCTTCTCTGCCACCTTACATGAGGTAGATGTAGGCAGCAGTTGATTTCCCCTTAGACTTCCCATGCTCGGGCTGATTAATCTTTTCATAACTCTTTCAGTCTGTTTTTTCATTTTATCCTGACTCTGTTTCAGAGACTGTTTGCTTTTTTTCTTGTTCCCCTCTTCTGTATTCTCCTGTTCTTCAACTTCCTCCCCCTCACAATAAAAGGTTTTAATTTCTTCTCAGACATTTGACATTTTATTCATTGATCATTTTGTGTGTGCTGCATCCTTTGCCCACCTGTACATTGCAGCTAGACAAGACATCCAGAATCCTTCACATTTCTTTAGAAAAACAGGGTCCTCTATTGGCAGCAAATCACTGATGTGTGACCATTAAGGGACTAAAATACTGTCCAAAGACAATACTGCTGCCTGGTTTCTGAAGTGTATCCAGAACGATACAGGAGGTGATGAAGGAGCTGTTTGCTATTCTGATTTGGGAAAGTTTCATTCTTTTCTATTTTCATTATCATCTTTGAACAGTATTAACTGATGATGTTGTATAAGAAGACCAGAGGGACTGTAGTGCTGGCTGGCATCTGCTGTCCCCCCCTTTTGGTCCTGGCACACAATCAAACTGGGGAGATATTTGGCTGCCTCTTTAGAGCATTAGTAAGTCATTGAAGCAGAACAAAAGGGTCTTAACAGATGCCAGTGTCTAGCTCTGCCTTAATGAATCCCACTGCTGAAATTCCCGAGTGTGTTAGTTGTGTCCTCTGTCCATCTATCTGCAAGGATGGTGGAGAATGTCTTTGTATATGACTAAAAAAAAAAAAAGAAAAAAGGCAAAAAATATCAGTAACTTTAGGGACACATGTAATTTTTCCTAATTTAGTGGATGAACAAATGATTTTCTAATTTATTTCATTTTTTTGCAGCTCCTGGTCCTGCATTGGAGACCTTTGTAGGGGATGACATTAATACCATTCTCATTCTAAATCTCTTCAGTGGAACAGAGTACAGTATTAAAGTATTTGCTTCATACTCAACAGGCTTCAGTGATGCCCTAACAGGCGTGGCCAAAACCTGTAAGAATGATTTCACACTCTTCAGATCTCTACAAGCTGGTTTTCCTTACAACTATGTCTTTCTACAGCTTCCTGAATAAATTTTCATGTGGAAGGCTTTCTCAGTCATGTGCAAACTTCTTTCCTGAAAAAAAAGTATCTTTCTGTGAGACTATATCAGGCTTTAAAGTGATTTGCTCGACATTAACAAGACAGGAATCATAAAGCAGATATAATTTATTAGTCAAAAATATATTTGCCTAGTAATAGATGTAAATTTACTTAATGAAAAGTCTATTTAGTGTATTTTTTCTAGCTCCATATATAGGATTATTTGCTCTTTACATAGCTAAAGCTCAATTTTAAATTAGATTTTTACATAAATGTTGCTGTTATGGTACTTTCATGCTTATTTATAATAACTGAACTTTTTAGCAGTGTTTATTATGTAGTTTTAAGTAAATTGCATTAAATTCTAAACTTTAGTTTTGAAGGTTCACTTATTTTTTAAATTATTATTTTCAATTTTCTTGATGATTTTAAGTAGCTATGGACATTATTTGTTAAAAATGAATTGGCACTGGTTTCACAGTAATTATATTTTCTTTATTTTCTCGTACGTCTTATTAGAGGTATACAACTAATTTTTTTTATATGTAATTTCCAGTGGATCTGGGTGTGACGAATTTGGATTCCTACCAAGTCCGCATGACAAGTCTGTGTGCTCAGTGGCAGCTTCACAGACATGCTACTGCCTACAGGGTAGTCATAGAATCACTTGAGGGTAAGTTACTAAATAATTTGATATGCAGCTATAGCCCAACACAGAGAAGTGAAGTATTTATGCAGTTAGGCCCATAGATTGCCTCCTGAAATACTGGAAATGATGGACCAAACAGAGATGTGTACACGCTGACATTTTCAGAATGGAAGTTGCATCCCTGTCCTTTTATATCAAACTCTTGTTTGATAACTTATGTATTTTATGTCAGGGACTTTAATTTATCAGTAAAGGAAAGGTGATTACCTGAGTTTTTCACAGCTTTGAGGAACAGAAGATGGATAAGGATGAAATGAATACATCAAAGTTTGTAAATATACCATCTGCAGTAGCTCTGTAGGATTAGGTGAGGCAGGAGAAGAGGGCAGAGGTGTAGAAAAGCTCTGAATGAATCCAGACCATGTCCACAGAATCAGAACAATGTCCAGGTTTTTTGTTCTCATTCTATTGATGCTTCATGGTAGCTTATAGTAGTAACGTTACTCATATGGATAAATGTGACACAGCTCTATGCAGTCACATGAGTTGTCTTGATGCTTCTAGCACTGTACATACAGAGGGTAAATTACAGCCCCTTCAGCCTCACTGATTCTCAGGTGCAGCCAGAAGACATTATTTGTGCAGACCAGCTCTCTTATCCCAAGTAGACATCAGTGGTCTTTGGGCTGGCGGCAAATTAAAGCCCTGGATAACTTGAGAGAAGTGCAGTTAGTAACACTTAATGGGCTATGTTAGAGGTATCATGAACAATAACACCAATCTTGTGGCAAAAAAAGAAATTACCTTTCTGTGGAATAGCAAGTAGATGGTGATAAGGTTTATTTGAAGCCCTGAAATACAGATAAGCTATTCAGATAGCAGAGATCTTGGCTTACATAAGACAGTACAGACATCCCTTTCATCTGGGAGCTAGCCAACATTCTATTTTCTTCATATAGAACTGCCAGAATTGTTTTAGCCAAGCTGAAAGCACCTAAATGTGAGCAGAATAACACAGAGTGTGAACAGATGTTTCTTATTAATAAATCTGAAGGGATTTGATTGTTAAATCAGGTATGTGTCTGGTCAGGCAGTGATCAAATATTTTTATACTAGTGTAATATCTGATAAGCATTGAATGACTGTCTTTTTTTATATACTCCGTAAAATGTGAGATCTGTTGCTTGTATTTCACTTCTTCCTGTTGCAAGTTTTGAATGGTCATAAAGTTTTTCTTGTTATTAAAACATGCCTTCTGCTACCTCCAGTACCCAGCCTTTTTCTATTGTCAATGTATTTTCCAATTCAGAATTTAGCAGAATCAGTTTTGGAGCCCTGTAAATGCTATTCCTTAACCATCTTGCAAAGCGGTTACTAGTGAAAGCTGGAATATCTAGTTCAGTCTCTTTTGTTGTGACCAAGCACAGTAGAGATGCTGAGAACCAGAGGCATAGACAAAGGTTGCCATAGAATTACATAGTGCAACAATTCCTAGTTAGACTCTGATAATTTAGGACTAGATCCAAAGCCCATTCATGACAGTAATTTTTATTGCATCAGTTCATGGGGCAAAATTAATCTTTTTTTCCTGGAGATGCTTGACATATTCCTCAGCTCCTACTTAGTATGATGAATGAAATGTTACAAAATCTCTGCGCAGAGGCCAATTTCTGAAAGTAAGGTAGCATGTAGTTTATTATCTTATGTCAACCTCTTACCCTTCATATGCTGTCATGTACCCTTCTTATTTATGATTTAAATTGCATTATTCAATAAAAGAATAAAAAAAAAAGAAAAAGTTTTTTTGTTTCTTTTGTAATTCCAGATGGAAAAAAGCAAGAAGTACATCTTGGTGGAGGGACGCCTAGACATTGTTTCTTTGAGCTGATGCCTGGAACCAAATATAAAATCAGTGTTCATACACAACTTCAGGAGCTGGAGGGCCCTGCTGTGAGCATCATGGAGACAACGTGTGAGTAAAACAGGAGACAGAGTTCAGCCAGAAACAGTAATGCTCGATTGCTTCTCATGTTCTGCCCTTTGCCCACACATGTGCTATTCCTACACAGTTTCCTTTACCTGAGCTATTAATTTTTCAAGTCCATTGTGACTCCTCCACAGAGGTCTGTGATTCTTGCACCACTGCTGTGAATTCACTGTTGTCACATTCAACAACTCTATTGGACTTCTTAATGAGTATGACACAGGAAGGATGGTTTAGTTTTCTTCGAAAAAAATCCCATCCATAAAAAAGTATGGGAACTTGGAATAAATAGAAAAAAAATGAAGGGAACAGAGGAAGTTTTGTTCCTGCAGCTCTTGTTATTTAGTAAAATTAACTAGTGTTTGAGGAATTTACAGTTAAATGGGAACTCAAAACCCAATTTATTTAGGTATTTTAACTTAAACTTCAACCAACCAATGAGACTTTTTAATTATTAGTATTAGTAATACAAGACAGAGAAAAAAGAATCCCCTTGTTATAAACTATAAAAGTCTCAATTTTTAGCAAAATTTAGATTGCTTTATTTTATATAGACAGAGCAAAGTAGTACTGGGGAGACATGAGGGGTCACTGCCCACTCCACGCTCCATTGAATCTTGGTTTGCAGCTGCTTCTTATAGTGTGGTCTCTTGTGGTAATCAATAATTTTTGTTTTCTTTCTGTCATAATTTTGCCAGGCAAGCAATGGTGGCTGAAATAAACATCCATGTGAAGATCTCTGCGAGTCAGGCCCATAGATAACCATCTGGGCTTGGCAGATAAAACTGGCAGAAATCGAGAAGCTCTGGTCTTCGTAGATAGGCGGTCATTGATAAAACAGACAGAAAGTCGTATTTTGCAAAATCTGTTGGATTATTGGAAAGTCTGATTTTAAAAACTGGTAGTAGATACAAATTTTTGAGAAACATGATATTCATAACAGGGAGATTTAAAACAGAATGATTTAATCACATTTTTCCTCTATCAGGTGTCACTTCAGACCTTAGTATTCTGGTCTATACAAACCTCTGTACTTTTATGATTAACATTAATCTTTTATCAATTATCACAGTCTAGCTGTTTATGAAGGCAAGATCCTAGCGTGGCCCAGCCAGAGCAGCAGCACAGCGGTCAGGCTGTGTGGTCCGAACAGCACAGCAGGGCCTGGCCTGACCAGTGCTCAGTTACCTGTTCAAAGGCCAGAAACAAGAGAGCTTTTCCTGGGCCTTGTTCATCTTTACATTTGATTTCACAGAGGCGTATTCAGCTCTCTAAAGTGGTTTAACAGGGTGTCAATATTCAAAAGTAGCCAGATTATTTGTTCTGCCAGGCCCAAAGGAAGCTGCTAAGGTCCCCCACAGGGAAGTCGTGGACTCCCTCCCCAACTAAAAACCAACCTATGTTAAAACATGACACTTCCAGGGTGAATAAAAACATACAGTAATTTCACAATTATAAGCCGCACATCCGTGTAGCTGGGTAGACCACAGGATTTGTCCATATATAAGCCGCACCCAGCTCTGGCCGGCCCCGCCCCTCTTCGGGCCACGGGGCTCCGGCCATCCCTGCCCACTGCGGCAGCTCTCAGAGGGACTGTGTCCCAAACTCCCCTCACCAACCCATCCCCGCCGCGGCAGCTCTCAGAGGGGCCAGAGGGACCACAACACCCCCATCCCCACCACGGCAGTCTGAGAGGGGCCAGAGGTGCTGAGCCTCCCCACCTCCCCGTCGCAGCAGAGGTTCTGAGAAGGGGTCACCCCCACCCCCGCCGCAGCAGCTCCGGCCCCACTCTGCCTCGGACCGACCCATCTCGCACTTCCAGGTTGGCCTTTCACCGGAATTTGTCCATATATAAACTGCACGGGATGAAAAGTCGCACTTCCGGGATCAGGTCGAAAACTCAGTTTAAAAAGGTGTGGCTTATAAATGTGAAATTACTGTACTTTCTGTTACTGAGGACCTTAGGTGAGAAAGGAGAAGGACAAAGATCTTTTTCAAAATGAATTATGGATTCTAGGTCAAGAATAGTGCTGGCATGTGGTCTACCACGCTGGGCAATCTCAAAAAGGGGCAGTTCCAGTAGTTCAGCTTTATTATTGTGTCATTCACACTGAATATACAGCCATTAATTGTTTTATATTAGTAATATTCTCTTTCAGGTGACATTTCTTGCATGCACTCACCTGCATTTATCTCCAGTTGCATAACTAGTTGATCAGAGATAATGATATGTTTTAATTGGAGATGAGTAGAAAATGTTGTTTATTAAAGATATTCGGCTTTAAGCATGTTTGACTATTCCTTCTTTTATTCTTCAGTACCGTTTCCTACTCAACCACCAACAACACCTTCAACACCACCTCCACCACCTACAATCCCACCGGCAAAGGAGGGTAAGTGCTACATGTGTGAATTTCTAGTAATTTTAAAGTGCTGATGCAATGTTTTTCTGCTTCAGATGGTTTTTTAGACCTGTTGGGGGCAAATCTCAAAAGACTTTAGCTGTAGAAACACTGTTGAGGAAGCTGGCTTAAATTTCATGAGGCAAAAATCTGACCTCATTATTGTACTGTTAAAATTTGATGAAAGGGTGGTTAATGTATGCGACACTTCCTTTTTCCAAAACTCCTAAACCATACATACTTTGCAACTGAAGCAGACATCCTCGGATAATTAAACTTCAAAAGCAACATTATTTTTAAATATGTCTACTTTAGGTAATGTGAAGAGTAGGGGCCATGTTCAGACTCTCCTCTTTAAATGTGGACTTTCTTTTATTATTGTTTAAATAAATAGTGTTTTGTACAGAGGCTTATATTTCTGTGAGAGGAGCATTATTGGTGGAGACTGAGGTTCAAATAGATTAGCTTGAAGTTGGTGGATGAAAGTGACATGTACAAATGGAGAATTTAACCCACAAACTTGGGGAGAAAGACCTTATATGTGTGTACATTTAGAACTGCATAGGAGCTGATAATGAGGGTTTTTTGTTATCCAAGGAGTAATCAACAGGAAAAAGAAAAATACAGCTTTGTGTCTTCTTGTCCTATTCTCTGGATTTAGATGAAATATGTTGAAAAACATAACCTTGGTTTGAGACAGTTTGCTGACCCCAAGCAATAGGCTTGGATTGTGTGGAGTGCTGAAGGCTCCCAGTTCCCATGTAAGAGTGCATTGAAGTATGTTAGACACTGCAGACCTCAGGGTAACTTTTTGAATGGAATAGTTTCCCAGTGGGAACCTCTACAGCTGAATTTCTGTCATCTTTCTTACTGTGTCGTGCTAGGAGTCTGGCATTGTATAAGTTCATGTGTGACTTTACTTAAAAATCTAACTAAAAATAAAAATGAGTAGCCAGACTTTAAAGAGCAATTGAAGTGTGTTCTGTGATGGGATCTGTTGGTGCAGATAATTCTCCCTTGCAGAGCTCAGCTGGTTCTACACCAGCATTGAAGTCAATGCCAGCAGGTCTGTTGGCTGAAGCATAATTAGCTAACATTATACATGTTAGCTTTTCATGATGGTTGCGTTTTCTTAAGTGATGTATGAGATTTCAGGAGGAGTTGAGGCATTGCTGTAATTCCAAAATTCTTGCTTTTCTTCCTCAGTGTGCAAAGCAGCCAAAGCTGATCTGGCATTTCTGGTGGATGGGTCATGGAGTATCGGAGATGACAATTTCAATAAGATAATTAACTTTCTCTATAGCACTGTTGGAGCTTTGGATAAGATTGGTCCTGATGGAACACAGGTAATCAATATTTATAGAAATAGAGGGTGCATGGACTTGACAGGGTAATTTAGACTAGACCAAAAGTTAAATCAATTAAGAAGTAACTGACATAATTTTACCGTTCTGTGAAAATATAAACTGCTCTGGGTCAGTATCTTTTTTCAATACGTTTTTATGCACACCATATGTTAAAATTGACAATGTAAGTTTTGGTAGCATGAGGGCTAAGTATCATTTCATTTTCCTCTAGTTCTAATGACATTTAAATTTGTTAATGTTTTTGGTAGTCGCTGTAGTGTTTATGTTTAGTTATTTATAACCTAAAAATGGCATTGGTAAGGAAAATTAAAGATTCAGTTATTTTAAACCATACACTCTACAGGATCTACATGCTTGAAATAAAATTTACAATGATTGTTCCATTTGTATATTTTTTTGGAGAGGTACTCCAGAAAAGTTATTGGCAAATATGTTACTGTTTTAAGTGTTATATATATAATATGTGGTTTGGGACCTCGCTGGAAATTAATTTTAACTTGTCCAGACTCTGAAGAATACTTAGTTTTTACTGTTTCTTGCGATTCTGTTATTTTTCCAGAATAGTTAATGGTGCTTCAGAAACTTTGTCACAAGTTTAAACACAATAGCTCCTTTTAAATCAGGGGCACCACTTACGAAAATCAAAACATGCTTTATGCATTCTAGGGGTTTATTGTACAGTATTGTAATACAGGGTCTTAACTCTTGTAGTGTCATATTTGACAGAGGCGATATTTCAAAATATATTCCTGAATCTGTTACTTGCTTCAGTTTTGCTCCATAGCTTAAGTTTCTTATGTGCAGTTATTAATTCCTGGAAACTGAGTTAAGTCCCAGCAGTTCTGAGTGTGAATAACTGTACACATATGAGCAGCCATAACCAGGATTTTGCTTTTGGGCTCGATTATGCTTTGGCTTCTGCGGCAGTGGGTATTACTGTTCTCATCCTGTTTGCTGCAAAATGAAACCAGAAAGTGTTAGCTAGTTGCCAAAGTTGCAGAGAGTGAAATCGAACTTTATTTAGTGAAAGCTTTCCTAAAGAGAAAAAAAGTCTGGCTTCAATTTAAGGATGAAACAAAGTTACAAGATAAATCCTGGTTTTAAGTGGTCATATTCACTTACTTTTTGCTTACACAGTGGGTGGTGCTTTTGTAATGAACATCTTCTCTGTGCATAGGTGGCAATAATTCAATTTAGTGATGATCCCAGGACAGAATTTAAATTGAATGCATACAAAACAAAAGAGACTCTTCTTGAAGCTATTCAGCAAATAGCCTACAAAGGAGGAAATACAAAAACAGGTGAGAAAGGTTGTGATTGTAATGCAGTTTTTTTCCCTGCTTCTCTAAGCAGTATTTCTTTTCCATTTGTTAAGTGGTTTAATTAATCACTGCAAAACCAGTGATAACATGCTATCTTCACACTGGAGATGAAAGGTTGGGCTCTGAAATTAGAAAGTTTTAGTAATCTGTAGTTTACACAGTTCCACCCCTACTCTTGCATATTCACCATACTGACCAACAGTGATAACAAGGATTGGGGAAGGCAGGGAGAGGGGCAGGAGGGCAAAATCAAATTAATTTTGGGGTAGTGGAAGGTGGAATAAGGAGTAATATGAAGTCAGCTTGGCGAGTGAGCAGAAAAGTGAGAAAGGACGGAGGATGGCAGGGAGTTTGCAGACCATTTAGAAAACTGGAGAGTGGAGAGTCTGTCTGGTTGTAAGCCAAGACAGTTAAGCCTCTGTGGGATGTTTAAGATTGGGAGTGGAAAGATGACTGGTAAGGTTGCCTTTTAATTAATTCCTTAAGATAGATTTCTGATATAAAGAAATTTTAAATGAGGGTGTAAAGGGTTAAAATCTGTTTCAGTTGGAAACCATGTTTTATTATTTTCAGACTGCACAGAAATTTCTTGCAGCTGTTGCATTGCACCCATTTTCAACATTATCAAAATAATTTTCCATTTACTACAATGACATTCTCAGTTGTCAATGTAGATAGTGCCCTACAATCCAGAAAAGAAAAGATTTGTTATCCCTAAACCAGCCAACAGCTAAATACCACACAGTGCTTACTCACTGCCCACCCTTTGCCCTGGTGGGATGAGAAGGAGAATCAGAAAGGGGTAAAGGCTGTGGGCTGAGACAACAATTTCATGTTTGAAATAAAGTTTAATACAATGATAATAATAGTAATTAAAAGGGGTATAACAAATAGAGGGAGAGAATCCCCAAGAAAAACAGATGACGCTCAGTACAGTTTGCTCACTATCTCCAACTGATGCCCAGCCCATTCTGGAGCAGAGATTAGCCCCTCCTGGCCAACTCCCACAGTTTATACACTGGGCAGGATATTCTGTGGTACAGAGTATCCCTTTGGCCAGTTTGGGTCAGCTGTCCTGTGCACACTCTCCTCCAGTCTTCCTGTGCAGCTGCCCAAGGGCAGAGAGCGAGGACACTTGAAAGGTCCTTCACTCAGGGTAAGCACAGCTTAGCAATGACCAAAACATCATTCTCATCATTAGTTTCATAGGGAGTCCAAAATGTAGCACTGTACCAGCAATAAAGAAGAAAATTAAGTCTATCCCAGCAGAATCCAGGGTGCCCACACAAATCATGTTCCCAAGCTTGATCTTCTGGATTGAAAAATGGATGGCTGAAGCCATTAGGACTTGAAACTTTACAGTCAAAATCAAACTTTTCTAAACTTTGATTTTAATAACTACAAAATGAACTAATTGACAGACTACTCAGGACACAACAGATTTCTTGTTATAAATATGTCTAAAATGTGATATGAGAAACCAATAGAAGTTGAATTTATCTCACAATCAATGTCAATTTTTTTGTTACAGGAAAAGCCATTAAACATGCACGAGAACTCTTATTTACAGGAGATGCAGGGATGAGAAGGGGCATTCCAAAGGTTTTGGTTGTCATTACTGATGGGCGATCACAGGATGATGTGAACAAAGTCTCCAGAGAAATGCAACTAGACGGTAAAATGTGTGGTTTTAAAAACAATTCTTTTTTTTTTCTCATTAATTGCATCTATATAACTGTGGAATGAGGTAAGGATAGCTTTTGCTCCAGATTTTCAGTTTTAAAGAAAACAGCAATTGCTGAGAAACACAGAATATCACTAGGATATGATTAGATTCTGGATATTTTTGGTGATTAATGGAATTATTTTTCATTTTGGCAGCAATGCTAAAATCATGTAGCAGTCAATGAAATTGTTCCCAGAGTGAAGAATTTGGGGAATATGATCCTGTTAGTCTGGATTGTCATCTATAAAATGTAGTCTTGTGGTTATGAGCAAATTGAACTATTTTGTTTTCTACTCAAGAGGTCCATTGAAATTCTTACACTGTTTCTGAGCTGCTCTTGTGTTCCACTAATTACCTCTAGGAATTTTTTTAAAGCTTCAATTTTAGAGCTTTAAGCAGCCACACCATATTGTGAGTCTGTGTAAGAACTGGATTAATTGTTGAAGTTTGTATCAAAACCCAAAGGGCACAGTGTGCCACCTGGAAAAACACTAAAGGATGGAAGAAAAAAGTTATCTTCCTTTTTATGTGAGGTGACTGAGGGAGAAATTACATTTGTGCCTTTTATTTGCTTTTAGTTTTGACAGCTATGAAGTTCCCAGTGTATTTTGGTGATTTCTGAAACCAAATGTAATTGCCCAGCTTGGCTGCCTCCTTGTTTTGTTGCTAGTTGTTGAGTGCAGGGGCTTCATAAATAAAAAATATGACAAAATAGTGGGCTTGCATAACCTGTTTTAAGTAGCAGTCAAGAAAACCTTGTATTTGTGAATAAGTTGGAATTTGTGTCCAGGCTGAACAAAAAATGTTCATCTCTCAAGTAATTCTTGCAGTTGCAGTAATGGCTCCTGGATGGGAATGACCTCCAGAGAATGTGGCACTTTGTGAGGGGTCAGTTGTTGGGATGTGGCACACGACTTCCCCTCTCCCATTTCCGCTGGAGGATGAGGGGCAATGGGGCTGCAGATAGGTTGGGCAGGTATTGATGGGCATCTGTGATGGAGGCTGGCGGAAGAGACGTTGATCTTAGGTGAGATATGAAGACTTTGCTATAATGTATTAAGTCAAAGTTTTGTTACACTAAAAGCTCTGCAGAAAGTGATGAATGCCCCTGGTCCTCATTCAAGTTTAAAAATAATGTTGCTTGACTGGTATAAATTTGTGACTGAGCCATGCTAGAACAGTATATCCATTAACTATATTCAGCCTGATATAGAGAGGTTTTTTCCTTCATCTCTTATGGAAAAGAAAAATATTCAGCCTGATATAGAAAGGGTTTTTCTTTCATCTCTTACGGAAAGGAAAATGTTGAAAAACTTAATGGCTCTTTTGTTGCACCTGAAACATGTAGGATACATATTCCATTTTATTTAAATCTTCTAAGTCAGGATCAAATTATGAAAAATATTCATGATAAATATGTAGAACAAATTCAACCAGTGTAGTTAATTTGCTGATGAAATGTGAATGCATTTATTTCAATGTTCACTCATGAAGCAGCTTGGGCTTGAAATCATATATATATACTAACACATAGCCCAGAAAAAAATCTGTAAAGGACCTACAGGAAATTAATTTTTCTACTTTGTATTTATTCTGTACTTGATACATGGATATTTTTGTGTAATGGAGTGTAGCATTAAACTAGAAAAGCATTTAAGCATATGCTAAAATTTGAAACTACCGAGTAGCCATATATCTTGAAAAAACACTTAAGATTTAACTTTAAATAACTAATTAAGCATAAATAGCCAGGAGAAATATTTCACAGATAATTTTTTATTTTATATTACATAAGTGAATTTTCTCATGCTATAGGATAATAATAAAATGTCCATATTTAATCAGGAAAGATAAATATACTTGTGTTCATGCTGTATTTCCACTCTCAAAATCAATGACTCACAGAAATGTTCATTTTTGTTCTACAGGTTTTACCTTTTTTGCTATTGGAGTGGCTGATGCTGACTACTCAGAGTTAGTTAATATTGGCAGCAAGCCCAGTGAAAGACATGTCTTCTTCGTGGATGACTTTGATGCCTTTACAAAGATTGAAGATGAGCTGATCACTTTTGTTTGTGAAACTGCATCAGCAAGTTAGCCATTTTGATTTATGTTTGTTCCTAAAATAGCTGCTAAATACTGGGGAGATTGTAACTATTAATTTTCTATTAAGACATATTATTGATCTTTTTAATATAATTTACTGCTGACATTATAATTCTAATTTTATTTCCACAGAAGATAAGGAAATGAAGGTCTTCAAAATAATTAATGGTGGTTTCTATAAAGCCAGAATACAGCCTTTGGTTGTCAGAAACTCATTTCAGATGTTTTTGACATTTCAGAATCATATAAAATAATTATATTTTATTTTTTATGTTACTTTAACCATCTGTAAGAGTACTGCTAGCTACATTTATTCTTACTCAGGTCACGTGGTAATTTATTAATAGAGTCATTAATGTTTGTATTATGAGAGAAAGTAGAGAGAAAGTAGACTAGCCAAATCATAAAACACGCAAATTCTGAAGTCTGTGAGAAAGCCACTCTTCCATCTTATTATAAAACTTAAGGAATAGACATTCCAGAGCAACACTTAATGATTATTGGTCAGTAATTTGCATGGTTTTGAGTCTTAAATATATCTTCTTTTCTTTTCCAGCCTGCCCACTGGTAGTTAAAGATGGCAATAATTTTGCAGGTAAAGTATTTTTGTGTTCATTTTTGTTTCTGATTTGTGGAATCATTTTCATTACATTATTTTTATAGTATTAGGCAATACATTTCCTGTTATGCTAACAGTGGGATACAATTGTTGTCTTTTTCTTTGTATCCTCTAATGCAGTATTAATTTAAATTAATAAAATATACCTTTTGATATCTTCCAGGATTTAAAATGATGGAAATGTTTGGTTTGGTTGAAAAGGAGTTTTCAGCTGTGGAAGGGGTTTCCATGGAGCCTGGTACATTTAATGTTTTCCCATGTTACAGACTGCACAAGGATGCTCTGGTATCCCAGCCCACTAAGTATGTATTCACATATAAACACTCAAAAAGTACGTGAAGATAATTTTCTAATGCAGGCAATTATTTATTTTGGAGACTAGTATTTTTAAATCAGAGGAGCAGAGCTAGTGTATATCTGTGATATACTGATGAATAGGTAAACTGTTTGGTGCTCTGACCCTTCAATCAGTTTAATTCAAAAACAACAGTTGTAGGTAAAAGTAGGTCAGCCCACTGGCTATTTTGGTTTTCCCACGAGCCTGTTTCAGGATTGTGTCTGTGTAACACCTGGCAATTTCATGAGATCTATGTCTGAGCAGATTCCAGACTGCAGCACTTTGTGAAGGGTGCCTCTGGAATGCAGGTTGAAGTCTCAGAGAGTTCAGCCTGTCCTTGAAGCAAGGGTCAGAATTAGAGCCTGCTTCAGCTGTCCTCAGTCACTTTTACTGCAGTCTGTGTCCAGCCATTGGTTACAAAGGAAGACTAGTCCACTTGTGTTGAAGTGAGTCTGAGTGAATCCCATCCAGTACCTTCCTGGGAGGCAGGACATCTTTCAGACACAAGGACTGTATCTTGGGAGGGTAATGGAGGAGGCCATGAAGAATCCCTTCACTGAATGTTTCCAGTCATTCCTCAGAGAGGAAGTGATGGAAACCCTGGTTCTTGTATGAGCAGTGCCTATTTTGTGTTGGATTCCTCTCTGTCCAGACCCCCACTTTGTAGTAAGTGACACCAGAGAAAAGCAGTGCCTCTAATGGATTACATGTGGGAAGGTATAATAAAAAATATTCTTTAGCTAAGACAAATAAGAAAGAAAAACACTGGGAAATTAGTGGTTTATATTAGATGTCATCAGTGAGTGATTATCCTGTTGTGTCCCAGATCTATACTTCTAGTTGCTGTTTCACATTCTCCTTATTATGCTTCCTCCTGGGCCTTGGTGGACTGAGATGTTGAGGGATTAACATTTCTCACTCCTTTTTCTCTTTCTGCTTCTTTCTAATTTGATCTTGTGCCTTTATATGCTATTCTCTAGCTTCCACCTCAGCCCTGTCTTACTGCTTCATTAGGCTTTCACTCCTTTTTCTGGTTCAGAGAACACCTTTCTCTGCATGATCCACAGGTAGGTCTGAAAAATACCACTTGGCTTTGTCACCTCATGCATGTACTGAATGCCATTAGTTTGATTCTCCTTTTTGAGCTCTGTATCCCCAAACCTTGTGTTTAACCCACCCTGCTTATTGAATTTGATTTCATTCTTGTACAGTGGATAGACTGTAGAGGCTTTTTCCTTTTACTTAATGAGTTCCCTCTCTTTCTCTATGGGAAATGGGCAGTGTAACATCACATTTGATCATCTACTGACACTGTGCAGAATGTATTGATGATATAGCATGTTAACTCTCTTTTCAGTATGATTCATATCTATACTTCTTTTATGTACCAGAAACACTTAAGAAGGGGTGTATTTGGGGAAAATATATTGTTTGAATAGCTCTTGAGACTTCTTTCAGATTCTTTTACTATGGTTTTAAGGAATCAGACTAATTAACATTTAGCATACAGTCAGTTGGCTCACACACTTGTCCGAGTATTTCCCTCTGAGATTTTACATCAAAAGGTTAAATTAAATTTGAAGTAAGGAATAATGGATTTTTGGAAATGACATAAAATAAAGTACAGTAATTTCACGATTATAAGCTGCACTTCCGGGTAGCTGGGAAGACCACGGGATCTGTCCATATATAAGCCGCACCCGAATATAAGCCGCGTTTTGTTTTTTTTTTAAACTCCACACGGCAGAGGGGGCGGGGCACTCTGGCCCGGCCCCACACAGCCCGGCTTCCCAGCGGCAGGGGC
>VRYO01001463.1:11992082-12050564 GCA_009812075.1 Sialia sialis | reverse complement strand
AAAAGGTGCGGCTTATATTCGTGAAATTACTGTACTTCTTTTATAGCATAAACTTCCTCTCTCTTCTTTATAAATTCTGGGAAACCAGATTGTATTTCACTATGTGATCTGTTCTGACCTCTCTTTTTGTTTTGGCTTTGAAATATATAAACTCTATTCTCTATATTTTATAAAGCTTCCTATAACAGTCTGTCACTCCTAATTTTAATCTATTTATAATGGTTTAATGACAATGGACATGTGTATTGATACTGGTCTTCCAAGCAATTTCCATTGTTTCCTAAATCAGACAATTTCAAAGGTCTTAAGAGTAGCTATTATTTGTTGAAAGCTTTATATTTAATTAATTTCAACTTTGTATCCAACTGACCTCTGACTTGATTTTAAAATTTAAAAAAAGTTAAATTTTAAGGTCAATTTTGTAAATCTCAAGGGAAACAATAACTTCTACTTTCTTCATAAACATTGTTTTAGAGTTATCAAATTGAATAGATTTTATACACACTAATACAGTTTTTCAGTCTTGATTTAGAAGGAATATACAGAGTAATAAAAAGAAATGTCAAGTGAAATTCTGATGAGTAAATCACCAGATTTAGTGTTGTTCCAGTTTCAAAGACATTATTTCTCTTGCAGGTATTTACATCCTGAAGGTCTCCCTTCTGATTACACCATTACGTTTCTCTTTCGGATACTCCCGGACACACCTCAGGAGCCATTTGCTCTGTGGGAGATTTTAAATGAAGCATATGAACCACTGGTTGGAGTTATCTTAGATAGTATGTGTTTTGTGTTTTATAAATGATTTTAACTGTACCAATGATTAATTCTGTGTCTAGTTTTATTATTGCCAATGTTTCAATCTGCTACCAGAACAACCACCTGAATCTGGCTAGGGATAATTTCTAATGCATGTTTTTTAGATTCAGTTTAACTGAATTTAATTTGGAGTTAAAGTCAAATTTTGAGTTAACTGCTTTAGACTGGATTCCAAGGATCTATACTAGATGCAATTTGATGTGAGATACTCTTCTGCTTTTAAATCTTCCACTGCTTTGAATCTGATTCTGATCAAATCTGTCTTGATATAAGCCAGTGGTCCTGGGAGCATATGTAGAGGAAAAGCAGTCTATTGAAAAGCAGATTTAGAACCACAGACAAACTCCTGATGTCTCTTAATTCCTGCTTGGTTTACTTTTACAATTGTGAAACAGGGATTATAAGCTACAAGGTTTTGCTGTTGAGAAGAGGAAGCTACTATGATAGCTGTTCTTCATAGCTGCCAGTTTATCACCTTGAAACAGGTGGGAATTAGGCATTTAGATGGCTTGAGGAAGAGCTTTTCTTGTCCAGCTCCTACAAAGAGCTAACAGGAGAGTAGAACTTGTAGATATGGGTGAGGTAGACTCAGAACTGCTGGTCCATCCTTCCTGTCAAACCAGGAAAGAGCATTTCTCTGATACAAGTTGTTACTTCCAGGTCAGTATAGTGTTTAGGAATGTGTTTTACTAACATTAGAGTTGTCGTCTTTGGTCTGCTATGTTAAATGCAAATTGACTCTTTCAAATCTTGTAGCAGGACTTTAACACAGAGCCCTTAAATTTGATCTCACACAGATGGTGGAAAAACTCTGACTTTCTTTAACTATGACTACAAAGGAGATTTTCAGACTGTAACTTTTGAAGGTCCTGAAATAAGGAAGATATTTTATGGGAGTTTTCATAAGGTTAGTAATGTCAGTAGGGAAAAAAAGATTCTGAATTAAAGCTTGTGAATTTTTCATGTTTCATAATCATGTTTTATGAGGTCAATTACTGAAAAAAAAAGTGTATTTTGCATCACCTACCTTACTGTCATAAATCTCTACAGAATTAGATTAGCATTAAACAAATCACAGTTTTATCACAAATCTGATGTGTTCAGTTTGCATCTCATACTTTTTGCCTGTTTTAGAGTTCATTTAAAAATACATCTCTTGAAAAGTAATTTAGAAACAAATCAGCTTTTCCTTTTAAGATTTGGGTTGGCAGTATCACTCAAAATGTCTAGACAAAAAATATTTTTTTCATCAGTTGTAATTTTAAAATATATTTTAAGAGCTATGCCACATTGAACTTTGTTTTGTTATTTGAGAACTTTCAGCATTCTTTCTGAAAGCAGGTGAAACTGTGTTGGGATTGTAGCACCTATTTGTTGCAGAAGGTAATTTTGTCAATGACTTTTTTCCCTCATGTTTGGATCTTTCCTAAACAAAACAAACAAAAACCTTGAGTGTTTGTTCATGACAAGACAGTTGTAGCTAGTCCTCCCTACTGGGAGTGTCTGCAGCATCAGTGAAGGACAACAGAGTATGATCAAGGCAGAAGGAAAGAATTTAGTTGTTGTGCTCTACTTTCTGTACTGCATTTGATGTGATTGAAAACTTCACTATGACAGCTTTTGCTCTCAATGTATAATTTACAAACCAAATTTTGCTGCTTAGTTTTGGCTTTTGCAAGTGGCTGGCTATAATAGTTGTAATGGTGAAAATCCAATGCTCTGTGCAAGGAATGACCATATAAATCAAGGGCTCTGTGAGATTTGAGTGGTATATGAACACTATGTACATCTTCTGTTGGGACAAAATATTTACTTACTGAATAAATTATGTAATTTGCAAACTTCTTTGCAGATGTTCCAGAAGTAGAAAAATAAACTAAAATCATTAAACAGATTACAATCATAGAATAATTCAGATTGGAAAGGACCTCAGAGATCATCTAGGTTATTTGCTTTGGAGTGTTTGAGTTTCATTAGCAAACATGGAGTTAGGAGCTAATTTCAAAAAATGTCCCCCTTTTTCCAGGGACAGAGCACATATATCCCATATACTCCTTTGTATGTTAAAGCATCTTCTCTTTTGCTTAGTTACATGTTGTCATCAGCAAGACCACGGCCAAGATAATTATTGACTGCCAAGAAGTAGGTGAGAAGACCATTAATGCAGCAGGGAATATTAGTTCTGATGGCATAGAAGTGCTGGGGAGGATGGTGAGATCCAGGGGACCAAGAGACAATTCTGCACCGGTGAGTGGAACAGTAGCAACTTCTTCTAATATTAGAAATACCCTGTAAAACATCTGTTTGGGAACTTTGCAGTTACTTTTATCTTGAAGCCAAGTGAATTTGTGTTTTAAAAGTTCAAGTATCAGTACTTCAGAAATTCTGCAAAAGCCTGCAGTAGTTGTCAACTTGGCAAAATTGATTTTTTATTATCTTAATAAATGGAATCATAATATCGTTGTTGTTGAAATTTTATTCTCAAAAACATGTGTAAACACAATTGATACATTCAAATACAATTTGTGTTCCAAATTTAATTACATAGAGTAATGCAATGTATAACTCTTTGCCTGAAATTATTTAAACTTTGTGGTTTTAATTTTTTGTAATTATCCCCACATCTGTTATTCCCTCTGATTCTTTGTTTGTTTCTTCATTCATTGTCTGTTCACTAAAAAATTGAACTGGCTTGGCATAGACTGTCCCTAAAAGCTCCCATCTTAGTATACCTAGCTCTTTTATAATTTGAGACATTTTCAGTGTGAAAGGTCTCTACTCTCCCCCAGTTTAAGTGCTCAATCATTCCTCCGAAATTATTCTCTAAAAGTAGTAAATAATTATTGTTTTTGCATGGCAACCAATGAGAGCCTTTCAATTTTGTTTTGTTTAGGAGGTTTTGACTTTTTTGTGTGTAATAGTGTTTGCTAATTTTCCTTGAACTTTCTTGACCTGAGAATAGGGTTAGCAGAGAATGTGAACCATGAACCTAGGATTGATTTGAATAGGAACAAGGTTTCAAATATGTATTTACTTGTTAATATATGAAAATACTCTTGTTCAGTAAAAAAAAAGCCCTCAGAATATGTCTCTGTACAAAAAAAAAGAGCTTTTAGGACTCAAACAGATTGATAATAATTATATGAAGCCTGTAAAGACAATTACACAGAGAAACCTTTGTAGTCACATTCAAATAGAAACAGAAAAAGAGAGACTTAGGAAATCTTGGAATTAGAGGAGGCTTTGTAAAGAAGTGGAAAGAAATGTGTCTTTTGTTAAGACATAGCAATCTATACAAAAAATTTCAAACTGCCCACTCACTGAAAAATTTGATTTTGTTCCAATGAAGTGTAAAGCTGCTGTAAGATTAGAAGTGTGCAGATGAAGATGAAAATTCTTTAGTAATGTAAAGCTGTCTTCTAGTTCTAACAAATATACCAAATTGGAAACAAATTGAAAAAGCACTTAAATACCATCCCATGTAGTCTCCATTCTGCACAATTTATTTACATTGAGTAGTTCTTTGAATAGTCACATTTAAGAAGTGAATGAGATGGTTTCCTACTCCAAAATTTGGAGAACATCAAAGGACTCTAGTAGGAGGCAGGATAGAGGTTCTCAGAACAGTACTAGGTTAGTAGATCTCTGAGTTTTAGAGACGCTTATTACATAAAATAAAAGTAAGCAGGCAGTTACTTTGGAACAAAATTATGGATGTTTCGTTCTAACTGTATTCACATGGAACAGTTTAACATTCTCAGAATGTTTTAGTGTATTTTTAAAATAAATCAATACAGAGCAGTCATTAGAGTTTTGCCAGACACCTCAATTCTGAGGAAATATAATTGTACCACAATTTTCTTTCCCATCAATATATGCAGCATGCAACGGTAAAACAAACAGGCAGAAATAGATAGGTAGATAGATAATCAAAAAGGGGATTAGGCTCAAGGTGTCTAACCTTTTTAACATTCATGAATGAGTCATCTCAGGATTAGATTACAGCAGAGCAATGAAACTTGGCTGGGGCCTGCAGCAAGTAATGTTTTCTATTCCTTCAGTGGGATTTAATGAAAAGTCCTACTTTTAAAACATTATCTACAATTCACAGACCTTCTCTTTATTGATGTTTCCTCTTCTTTGAACTTTAATTTGTTTGTTTGCATTTATGTGTACTATTAATAGTATTGTCTAACATGATCTGTTGAGAAACATTTGCAGAACTGCAGGCTGGTTAGATGAGGACTTTTCCACCTTACTGATTCTGCTTGCAGGGCTGGATATTTAGAAAGCAAAATCACTATGAATACAGAGACTTATGAATAAATGTTTAACTCGCAAATAAAGCTTTGTTTTAGCGTTTAGCTTGAGTCAGAACAACCCACATAATGTTTTTAAAAAAGAATACTGAGTCATCTAACATTTGGTTGGTGAATACAGCATTTCAGAAAATATCTGTTTGCTCTTTAATTTACACTAACATACTGTGTTGCTATGGATGTCCAGATTGCCTAGTCCAGACAAAATGGGTGCATGTGCATGCCTATGCATAAATTTAGCTAGTGCTACCATTGTTCAGGATAACAGAATAGCTTGGGATGGACTGGGTTATGGAAAATAATGGCAATACAGCTTAACTTCTGAACCTAAGGCTCTCTACAGAACCAGCTCTGGGTGTTGCTGCACCCCATTTCTGGGCAGTATCATGCAAATGCCCAGGTATTCTGTATCCCAGAGCAGTGCACTTTCATCTGCTGCTGCACTCAAGCTAGTGAGGCCTCCTGGAGTTAGGAACTTAGGGATGTGTGGCAAGGAGGGAGGCATCTAAGTGACTCCACGTGGAGCCAGCTTCCATTTGACAAAGACTTGCTGGACCTGGGGGTGGGTCTCCATGGAGCCGAACTGAGAGTCCAAATGCTGCCTTCATACTGCACTTCAGCTGTCTGAGGTGTTCTGCATGTTGCCAGCTCACTGTGTCTGCATCTGCAGTACAAAATATCTACAAACCATCTAATTTGCTGGCAGGCGAGGAGAACATCTATTTATATGAAAGTATGCCTTTATTTAAAATAAATATTTAACTTTTATAAGAAAAAAAATGAGGCAAAACCAAAGGTGCACATGTGTAGTTCATTTTAACAGCGTTAGAAGCAATGCATTTATAAGAAAATTTTAAAATTCATTCCTCTGTTCTGATCTTAAAATAATGCCACTGAAAGTAATGAGAATAAACACAGAGTTCTATCTCTAGCAGTTCCTCGAATTTCTTAACATGTGGGGTTAATTTAATGGGATGTTCTGTTCCATACCACTCTCTATTCAGTATGCACATAAATAAGGCATGGAAAAAGAATAGAAATAGTAACAGAAGAAAGCTTCATCTCTCTAGATCCCTTTGTTCAGTCAAGGCTGTAAAGGAGATAATTGGTTTTACCATTGAGTCATATTTAGTATATTGTTTCTGGGTATATAGAAGCCATTATTTTTAGCAAATATGTGTGTTCTTGCACATTAAATTCTTGTCTAAACCATGTTCCCAGACCTGTGATGGGAATTTTCTTTTCTGCCCAGTGCTGTCACATGGTGAGCAAGCCTTTCCCCTTTCTTAAGCTATCATTGCCTGGGGATAATATGGATAAGAGAGGGCATACTCTAAAGTAAAATTAAACTGGAAAAAAAGAGAAATATTATTTGTGGCTCAGCTCCAGTATAAGTAATAGCGTACAGAAGACCTTGTCCCAGATAAAATCTGAACAGCAGACCAGAGGGTTAAGAGGAATTATTCAGAGAAGCTAAACTTTTGCCTGATTCTTGATGCCTGCTTTGCTACAGAAAGATATTGGAAAACACCATTGGGCAAAATAAGGAATTTAGGCAAGGAGTGAGGGAAAATTCAACAAATGCATGCAGCATTTAACCTTTAACAGCTTTGCTCAATTCATGCAATATCTGATAGATGAGTTGGTTAGACACACATTTGGTAAAAGCAGTGGATGTGCCATTTTGGTACCATTGTGGCTTGCTGCTCAAAGTCAAAAGCCTTTGTCTAATGAGTGCTTGAATCGAGGTGACTTTGCTTGCTGATGGCTCCATTTTGCTCTGATCCTACATCTAACAGTCATATTGTACATCACCTTGTTTTGAAACAGCTGCAGTTACAGATGTTCGACATTATGTGTGCTACCTCATGGGCCAATCGAGACAAATGCTGTGAACTTCCTGGCTTGGTAAGATACCTCTTTCAATACTTGTAGAATTTACCTTTTATTTTCTACTTTGTTGAGACAAATGTTTTATTAAAAATGGATGCTTAAGGTTTTTGAAAAAAACTTGGGTTACTTGTCCTACTGAAAGTCAATAAGACATATTTTTTCTAAATCAAGTAGGTGCTTTTGAGTACTGTGTTTTAGACTGTACAAATACTATGTCTTAGATTGATAAAACACCTAACACTTGAAATCCTGGACATCATTCTTCTCCTATCTTAACCTTTTCATAGAGAGATGAGGAAAATTGTCCTGCCCTTCCTCATGCTTGCTCCTGTTCAGAAGCCAATAAGGGTCCCCTTGGACCTCCTGGACCACCGGTAAGGTTTTATTCAGCTTTGTAGTGAACTGTACCAAATAGTCCACTGGCCTTTATTCATCTTTATTTCCAAACATGTGAATATACTGCCATTGTATAACTAGTAAGGTTAAATTACACTTTCAAGTGTTGACAAAGAGATAAAATTATATTCAGTTTATACTGAAGATGCTATAGATTATGTAAAGAAGTATTATGTTGAGGCAGTTGTCTATTCTTTAGACCTAGAACCCTTTTATCTGTCTATAGCATTAGTTATGTCATAGGTAGTGCTATTTATTTCAAAATTTTAATCACCTGTTGCTGTCTACTCTAGCAGACGTGTATCAAATGTAGCTTGGAGTTTAGATTTCTGAAATGCTCAGTTTACAGATTTCTTATCAATTAAAGATATGGAACATGACAATGCCACTTGTGTAATATATGATGAAAGAAGACTTTTCTGTCTTAAAAGCCCTATCTAAGTACAATATTTATTGGAAAGCAGAACTGGAAGTGCAGGTTCTTCTGAGAGTTCTTAGAGGCAGAGAGGTATCCAAGAGCCATGAAGGGAAGAAATAGTAAGATAGTCTGCCTTTGTGGAAAGTTGAATTATTTTTTTTTTTTAATTTTCCAGTGAATTATGAAATGTACACTGTTCCAACTTTTACATATGCTTAGTGGTGTCATTTTGATGGCACTCATTAAGAGTTTTCTGTGTAGATGTGAAGTTAGTGTCTAAGTTCCTTGTGTAACCAGTGGGACTGAATAATATCTTGTAGAAGACAGTTATTTAACTTTCCCTCTATGTCAGTGTAGTATCTTAGATGGAATTAATTTCCTTTCTCATTACTGTCTTGTGTAGACTGAGACAGTAAATCTTTATTGACAGTGAGCTTTATTGTCTCGTGGAAACTGAGACAATGGAGATGCAGGCCCACTAAATTTTGAGAACTCAATCTCACATCCCAAGGCTAATTTTTATCAATTTAGAAAGGCTCTGCTATGGTCTATCACTGGTTTGGTTTAACGAGAGTCCTAACTGGGATAGCTGTTGAATGGTCATGTTTTTTTCTGTTACACCTAGATAAATATGATTGGTATCTTAGGGCTGCTCACAGAGTGAGTTTGAGATGAGGCTCTCTTGTGAAAACTTTGAACTGTGCATTTCTTGCTCATACTGTGTCCTGGATGCTCCAAGGGCATGTTTTTAAATGAAAGAGCCAGGGAAGAAAGTGAAGGAAAATGGTTTTGGTGTTAAAGTACACTAATGACGTGAGATGCATATTTAAGAACAAAATTGACTTGCATGAAAGGCCTTCACATAGTAGGTCCTAGCAGACATTAATCCTTCTGACAACTCAGAGGTTAGTCTTTCTGCAAGAACTGTTCTTCAAGCTCTGGTACAAAACCTGGAAACAAGATCAAGAGGAAATTCAATTAAGATGTGCATATTGAACAAGGAGGAATTATTCTGTTCTCCTATTTGAATATATGTTATTAAACAAATATGGATTAAAGTTTTTAATTTCCACATTTTAGCATTCAGTTTGTGTTCTGTAAAAAAAGGCAATGGGATAAGTCACATAAAAATGTCACTTAAATTGAGTAGTTTGACCACATTTCACAGTGAAATGAAAAATGTTTGAAAATTATTTGACTGGAAGGATGTGTATTACTATAATTCAAAAGAGATGTGGATCAGGAGTTACTAAGGCTTAACTCATCAGTAAAATAATGTACTTCTATGTATTACATTTAGGATTAACCATGTTTTGAATAGCATAGTGCCAGGGAAGAGAAAGCTTAAAATCAAGAAGAAAAATCACTGCCAAGGCAGGAAAATGTGTGATTCTGGAACTCACCCTGTTATAAGTGATGCTTTTTTGCCAGACAGTTAGATGGAGAGGTCTGCAGAAAAAAAAAAAAAAAAAAAAAAAGTAAAAGAAAAAAAATTCAAGATCTACAAAAAAGCAGAGCAAAATAATAAAGTCAGTGTTCATCTCTCTGCCAACCACCAACCAAAAGTCAGAAAGTCACATGTGCTATGTCTGGTCAGGAGTGTTCCAAGTCATTAAAATGTCAGGTGACTTTTATCCAAGCCAAGGATTCTTCTGTTTAAGAGATCAGGATCCTACCATGTAGCCAGTTTTAGACATTAGGCTAAAATCACTCCAAATAAAATGCTTCCATTTGTTTGGGATAGTAACTCTAGAAAAAATTTTTAACCTTTCAGAAAATGCGTCACTTCGGGTAAGACAAAATCTTGTTTAGAGTTAAGATTATCTGGCAATTTTCATCACGGGATTCTGTTTTCATGGCTTCATTTTTGGCAGAATTTTATCCTGCTGTCTTGAGTTCCCCTCACAAAGTAAAAATGAGATATCACAGAAAACTAATGCCTGCCTTTTAAAGGAATGCTGCAGAACTGAAGAAGGTGAAGGAGATAAAAATATTGAAGGATTGGAGAAGTTTAATTGAAAAAAAAGCTTTCAGTGCTTCATAGGTTTTGACTACTGAAAAGAAATGAGGAGGTATCTTGATAATAGTTGATTAAGACCCATCTGTGGGAGAAAGCACTGGCTACTAAGAAGTTATTCAAAATAAGGGAAGAAGGCACAACATGAATTTTTGGCTAGAAAAACAAGCAGCACCAAAAAAATTTGAAATAAATCACTCAGGCTTAGTAGCTCTGGGGAATGACCACCAAAACAAGTTTTTGGGAAAAGGAGGGAGCCTCTTTTGATGTTTTCATGTTAAATAAATGCTCTTCTGGAAATTGAGCTTTTGCCAAGCAAGGTTACTGGGTTCAAAATGTGGACAAGTGTACCAACTTCAGCATGAATCTGAAAGCATAGGATTTAATGGCTCAGCATCATATATACTTGTAGTAAAAATACAGCGCATTTATGGGGACAAAATGGGAGAAAACTGATTTTGTTTATGTTAAAAAGTTGCAATTATTGTGCTGAGGAACTTTTAATCTCAGAGCTAGGAGTGAAGCAGAGGAAGGAGAAAGGACAGTAGATTAGAATGTAGAAATATGAATATCTGGAATTTTGCAACTGGCAATTGTAACTTGGTTCCATGGAGAATATGGGATGAGATTTTTGCGTCAGAGATATGAAATGGAAGAGAGAAGCCTGAGGGAGCTGGGAGAGGTAGTGGAAAATTGTTTTGTGATCACACATGTGAAGACCATGTCATAAGACCTTCATTGAAGAGCAACAGTGCTCTGGGATTTCCAGACATTTCTGTTATTTCTCCTATTTAAAGTCTCACAGATACTGCATATAAGCACATTTTTTATTCTAATAGCATTAATTTAACTGCTGTTATTTTTGTAAGTATTTCTTGTAGCCCCTAAAGAGTTCTATTCAGTTTTGGTGTCTAGTTGTACAAGGCCCTTTCTGGATACCTGATGATAGAATACCTGTAACGCTCGTATTCCAAGAGATTAGGCAATATACTCAAGTGGGGGAAGAGGGAAATTGATATGAAAAAAAAAAATAATGCTGTCCTAGAACAGAAAGCATATGTAGATGTTGTTGCAAAACACATTCATGGCAGCCATCCATAGGTATATGGTACTCTAGTGTCTCAGATGATACTAATAAAGAAGGCAAAAGTTGGTTAATAAATAATGAGCAGATGTAGGTATTGCTGAAGAAAGTAAAAAGTGAAAAACATCCAAAAGAGTATTTTACCTAAAATGGCTCCAAATGAAACCATGGTATAAGTCTAGAAGACTCTGGAGTCATTCTTGCTGAAAAATATTTCAAAGTCATTAGAATCACAGAAATATAGAACTGTTTATGTTGGAAAAGACCTTCAAGATGATTGAGTCCAGACATTAACCAAACACTGCCAAGTCTGTCACTAAACCCAAGTGCCACATCTACATATTTTTTAAATGCCTCCAGGGATAGTGACTCCACCATGTTCCTGGGCAGCCTGTTCTAAAGTTTGACAACCCTTTTCACAATATCCAGTTGATACCTCCTGCAGTTCAACTTCAGGCCATTTCCTCTCATCCACTCCCTTTTTACCTGGCAGAAGAGCCCAAGCCCATCTGGCTGCAGCCTCCTTTCAGGGAGCTGGAGAGAGTGACAAGGTCTCCCCTGAGCCTCCTTTTCTCCAGGCTAAACAGCCCCAGCTCCCTCAGCTGCTCCTCATCAGACTTGTGCTCCAGACCATTCCCCAGCTCCATTGCCCTTCTCTGGATGTGCTCCAGCACCTCAATGTCCTTCTTGCAGTGAGTGGCCCAGAACTGGACGCAGGATTTGGGATGTGGTCTCATCAATACCGACTGCAGGGGAATGGTCACTGCCATGGTCCTACTGAGCACACTGTTTTTGATCCAGGCCAGAATCCTCTTGACCTTTCTGGAAACTCAGCCTTTTACAATGTGATTTTGTGAGAACAGACAGATGTGCAGGAGGTTTCAGCAACTGGAAGGGAACCCATGACCACATTTCCATCCATATTGTAGCTTTCAGTGCTGTTTTGATTCTTACATAGTGTGCATTCTTGGCTCTAAAAAAGACACATCTGTGTTTAAATCTGTCTGTGTATAGCCACACTTCAGTATGTTCCCAGTTTAATTACTCCAGTGGAAGGATATTGACAGGATATTTACTGTTTCTTGAATGCTGATTCGGGAACAGGAATAATCTGTTTGGGCTTCTCTGGATTTCATTTCTGTTTGAGAGTTTTGGTTTTCAGTGAGTCCCGTGCTTGTGCTTTACAGGGTGGTCCAGGTGTCAGAGGTGCCAAAGGTCATCGTGGTGATCCAGGTCCAAAGGTACTGTTTACAGCACTCTACATTTGACAGATGCATAGGCTCTTGGTTTATCTCTGCTGCATGGAAACCTTGAAATGAACTCCAGATTGTCTCTGGTGTTTTTGAGGAAAAAAGCATAGTGGAATGTCATTGGCATTTGCTATGGCTCTTTAAAACAATTGCTTGTCCTATTTGTTTCTTGATAAAAGATATAAAGTTAAGAATGCTGCTTTCACATAAATCATTCTCCTTTTTTAGTACTTACAAAGAAACCAGAGAGTTTTAAATTGAACCCTAACTGCTCAAGCACATTAACTCATATTTCAGATGGTTTTGAATCTATTGGTATTTAATTCTTCAAACAGAAGCTGCCTTTGTCCATATGATAAGAGTTTAACTTACGTCCTGTGCTACTTTAGGGACCAGATGGACCTCGAGGTGAAATTGGTGTTCCTGGACCACAAGGACCTCCAGGACCACAAGGACCCAGTGGACTTTCTATTCAAGGGCTTCCAGTGAGACTTACAAAATTGATAGCCTTTTTTTCTGTGATCTTTTAAACAGCACATAGCTTAGACTAGACTGAAATAGCTTTTGGTGTTGTGATCAGAATCTGAATTTCAATATTTGAGGTGAAATCACAGATGTGGGTTTGACCTCTAGTGAACATAAGTTCAATGCCAATATTTCTGGTTTTTAATTTTGATCTGAATTTTTAGTTAGCTGAAAGTATTTGACTGCAGGTTGAATATGACCTGAGTATTAGCATCCAAGCCTAGAGTCAAGTGAAAATAAATTCCATTGGGGGTTGTGACATGGCACCGGACCAAAATGTTAATATTTTCTTTTTTTTTTCTGGCTGTACTGCTCATCACAGATCAGTTCTGACTTGAAAGGTGTAATCAAGCAAGAACACCATATTCTCTGCCAAAATTAAGCAATATCATTTATTACATAATAAAATCTGTCATCAGAGGAAGTGATTAGGACTGGAGTTTGCAAGGCTGTTGTGAAACCAGTCACAGAATTTCGTCATAAAGAAACACTGTTAGAATAATGAACCAGTAGCACTTATCTTGTTTCATACACTTCTCCAGTAGATGGGTACTGACAAGCCTAGGAAAGTAGTAATATATATTTTTTTCCTCTTAGATTTTGTTTCAAAATTTACTATGTTCTAATACAATATCATCTTTTTTTCCAGCCTATATGATACTAATGTAAAATATAATGGTATATCAAAGCTGTAGATTCTTGATGAAGTTGCCATAGAGAATAATTACAAGAGCTGTTATTTCATAGAGTAATTGTTTTTTATGAAAGTTAATTTGTTTATTATTTAGAAAAGATTTTTTGTTTTTCTTTTCATGCATATGTACCATAGAAACATGCCCACAGAAAACCACAGAAAACTCTTTTTTTCATCATTACTGGAGATACTGCTGAGGCTGGAAGTGAAACAAATTCATTTAAAAAGGAAAATAAATTAGCTACCTTTTTTTTTGTAAACAGAATGGCTATAGTTTTATCAGGTTACTTATGAAATCTTTTTTAAGATAAAATTAGTTTTATTTTCTATGTTTATAACTTCTACATTTGCATTTTTGCAAATAAGAGTCTGTATGTTTGCTTTCAGAAAGAAGCGGTCTTTTTCCTTACTGATTGCTTTGTTTGGTTTTTTGTTTGTTTGGGTGTTTTTTTTTGGAAGAAGCTGAAGGGAACTATTAAAAAATAGATAAGTAACCGTGTATTTGGTTTATTGTATGTGGTTCTTTATTTGCAGGGGCCACCAGGTGAAAAGGGAGAGAAGGGAGATCTTGGTTTTCCTGGCCTGCAGGTACTCCCTATTGTATACCCTGTCATTTACCATGTTTGAATGTTGAATTGACATCATTGGGAGCTTAGGGAACATGTTCTAAACCACTGAGAAATGTGTTGTTGGGGTGAATTTGGAACAGGGGTTTAGAAAGGGGAGGACTCCAGGATATGCTGGTGTGCAGTGACCAATTCACTTGGGCCTGAAGAGCTGTGACTTTCTTGTTTAATGCTTCTTCTATGGCACCACCCATTATTGAGCTTCCTGGTTCCTTTTATCCGAAGCATGTCATACTGTTTCCCTTGAAATTATTTAGTTGAATTCTGTTAATTTGATCTCATAATTTGCTCTCCTTTTATAATGCTTAGGGTGTCCCAGGAGCATCAGGTTCACCAGGAAGAGATGGAGCTCAAGGTCAAAGGGTAAGGTACAATGAGTATGTTTTACATGTGTTTTGTTCCCATTCTGTAAGGGAAATATTTCCCAATGTGTTTGGTTTATTATAATTTATGCCAACTCTGTCCTTTGTGGAGATCATCTCCCTGTGCCAATAGGCACAGGAGGGTGGACATCGTGTGTGCTGATGAGGGTTGAGATGTGTAATGGGAACCCTGCAAAATGCCCGTGCATTATGCATTTGATAGGAGGAGATGTCACTTGTGTTCAGCATTGCCAATTAATCTCTTGTTTTATATATTTAAAATTAAACGGTTGTTAAATGGTATATAATTAGTATGCAATCCAAGGCAATGATCTACATTTGCTTTCTAGCTAATTAATGAACAGAGAGAGACAACTACAAGGGAATCTAAGATTGAATGTAGAATGATCCCTGCAGAAACAGTTGACATGAGGAAAAGGTGAAAAATAATTCCAAAATTTAGTCAACCCTATTCTGCTCCTGGTAAAACAACTGAAGATACTTACAGTCTGTCTAGGAGCCAGTAAAAGAAAATTAATACTCATTTGTGCAGTTAAGCCTATAAGTCCTCCTCTTTATCTCCTTGGGGAGACTTCTGTTTCATTATTAGTTAGACTCTGGAAAGTGTTAACATAGTAATAGATTTCTGTCTACAGCAGAAGTTCATTATGAAATACAACTTTTCAGTTTCATTTGAGCAAGATTTACATATTCATGATACTTTTTTTTTTGGTTATGTTAATGTGACTTGAACTTCAGAGAAATCTGGAACTTCTTTGATTTTCTGACCTTGTTACAAAAAGACTCTAACCTTGTAGCAAAAACACATATTTGAACCCACTATTATGAATTTAAACATTGGCATATCTTTATGTCTAGAAGTAATTCCACTGAAGTTACTGTAGAATTTAGGCAATAGGTAAATATTTTGAGTATTTTTCTCTAAAAATCAAGGAAAGAAATGCATTTCATTGAGATAAAAAATTATGCAGTATAATAATCAGATAAATAACCTAATTGGAGGAATTTTCAATTAAATTGGTTGAAATATGTAAGTAAATGCATATTTTCTCTACTTGATAATCCTGTGATATATTATGGTTTTGCATGTTTTTTTTCGGCTGCATTGGAATATTTCCTTCTACATTGCCCAACTTTCATGCCACCTGTTCCTCTCCAGGCTAATAGAGAATTGGACCCTGATGAACATTTGGGTTTTTGCCATGTCCTGTCTAGTCTTGGTCCTGGACAAGTTGAGATGACTTGGTGCTAAACATTGTATGAGTGCTGAGTGCCTCCTCACTCAGTTCCTGATCATGAGAGACTTTGCGGTGCCAGGAGAAAAGAATTCTGCGTTTTTATGTTATCCTGTAGCTAATTTCGTATTTAGCAGAGGATGCGCTCAGCCATGCCTTGATGTCAGCCAGCAGTTCAGAAGTGGTCTAATTCTCCCACATGTGGAAATTACCAGGTTGTTGCAGAGAGGTGGTATTCCAGAGAAAAGCCAAGGAAAACTAGTGCAGCAAAGGCTTTTGATAGAGCCTGGAAAAGCCATGTAGTGTTTATTCCATAGAATACCCCGTTATTGTCTATAAAAAGATGGTGCAATTACATAAATTGCCTGCTGTTATAGATATGGTACTGCTTTGTTCATGTGTTCCCTTTCTTCTGCTGTTAATCATGGGAGCTGGATAAACAGCCTAGAGCTCATAAAATTAGTTCTGTTAGTCTGGTGTTGTCTCTGTGTGACCCTCATGCAATGTTGTCCAACTGTAACTATTTCTATGGCAACAAATAATTATCCTGTACTCATTTTGTGGTGTTGTAACTCATTTAATTCCTGTGAAATTATGACAACATAAAATTGCTTTTAATGGGCAAAGATCCAAACCAATTATTTCACCGCAGCCCCTTTGAAGACCCAGCACTTGAAAAAGGGATAATTCTGAAGGGCATAACTACAGCAGCAAAGGGGAACTGGAAAATTCCTGAGAAGTAAATTGCCTTTTTGTATAATGTCCCTTTTGCTGGATTTTTTCCTGTTAGCCAAGATGCCAAAATGTTTTGCAAGTATTATACTACTAGAACTGAGATTTTTCTGTGTTTTTCTTAGCTTAGTTATCCCTTCCTCTTAAGTATTTATTGATCTTTAAATATTTTAATTATAGTGGTACTAGTGTTGTAGAGTACTTAGGCAGGTTGCTAAATCACACTGATTTTAATGGGTGGTAAGCATGGGGCTGACATTTATTTCTCTGAGAACTTTGAACTGGGTATAATGTAATATTAGACTCATGAAGTGCTGGGATGAAGATTTTTTTTCCTTCAGTTCCTGATAGTTGGAATCACTTGACTTTTACAGTTTGTTTCCCCTTCTTTTTGTTTTGATTTCTAGTGTTCATACTTTCTGATTTTCTTTTTGAAATCAGTTGAGGGAAGGGTTTTATCTTCCTTTGTTACTGTTGTAATTCAACACTTCATTTGTAAAGTTCTTTTTTGTATTTCTGAACTTAGTTTTTCAGTCCCTAATTTGCTTTTTCTTGGGTTTTAGAAAGAAATACAACATCTTCCCTGTCAATTATGTGAATTCATGGAAAGGTCATTTTCATAATGACATACCCTCCCTATGGAGAAGAATGGGATGTAATAAAAATACTTTTTGAAGATTGAATTGGAGTTGAAAAAAAGGTTTTTCTTATAATGCAGCAAAGATTCTGAATATGTATGATAATATTTTATACCTGTCTAGTAATCTGATTAAATCTACATCTCAGACTCCACATGATGAAAAGTCCCCTCCTCTCTCATCAGCTTCCAGAGTATCAGGAAAGATTTTATAAATGTAAAATGATTAATTTTTATTGCATGGCTGTAGCTGTGGTTGTTTGGTGTTCTTTCTTGCTGCACCATATTTGCAGCTAGCAGTATGGGGGAGTTTTACTAAAGAGAACAGATCATGTTTCTCCACCAATGGTGCCAAGCATTTAGTGTTGAAAGGCAGATCCTGAACTGGCAATCATGTCCCAGGCTGAAGGGGCTTTTTTAAAAGGCTCTACATGAAAGTCTGTCAAGCCTGGCTCAGTAGCTTCAGTTAAGTTTTTGCTGGTATCTAGTCCTGCTTGAAAAGTTACCTCTCCACAAGTTCCCCCAAACAGATTCCAGGCCACAGAAAGCTCAAGAGTTTATAAGGAGTCAGCAGCAATACTGATTTTAGCAGACTTCAGATTTTACTGGTAATGTCATTTGTATTTTTGACAAATAAAATCCCTTACAAAAATTCTGTCAGAGCTACACTCTTTCTCTAGAACCTTTCAGTCATGCCATTAAAATATGTCTTTGCTGAAGTTAACTTTCCAAAATGATAAAAACCTTGATTCTAAGACCTACGTCCTAGGTCACACATCAAAATCAGTCTGCTCTTGGACATGCAGTTTCATGGGAGAGAATTCCTGGCTTTGTACAGAGTTATTTCTATCCTGGATGTGACAGAGAGAAAGAGTTGTGCTATGTAATTTCTCCAATCATTCCCCTTGGATTAGAGATGGTTAAGCAAAGAGGAGAATTCAATAAATGGGAGATTAAATAGCATCTACAAGGCTTCCGTACTCAAAATACAACTTTGGGAATTCGTACTGTGCTCTATTTTCTTCTGCATTACGCACACCAAAAATTATGGGAGAAAGAGCCAGAAGAAATAAATTCCCAGTCTTCCTGCCAATGTCCTGGTACTTACTAATCTCTGCTCTCAGCTCAAACTTTCAGAATGAGTGTCAGATCCATTCTGGCCATCAGGTGGTCTGAGGAACATAATCTTCAAATGCTGCTGGCAACACAAACAAGTACCTTTAGTCTTTTTCCAGCATGAGAGAATAGGTATTGCCATACTCTTTCTTGAAACAGGCTTCCCTTTGACTTGATTTATATATAATAATTTTCACATCTAGCAAATACAGTAGGAGGTGATCTTTTGTGGGCGATACAGACACAATGCCAAGAGAAATAAACTCTAGGAGGAGAGGCAGGAGGTGATTACTGAGCAGCCAGGAGTAAGAACACTGCTTGAAGAAAGAAATTGTGAAATATATTCCAAGAAAATGTATTTCTGATCATACAGTTAATTCTACTCTTTGACTGGGGTGGGAGAAGAGAAGGACATACAGTTTTATTTTTCTTTAGAAGCCTGTATGAATCCACACCAGATCCTAGAAGTCAGTGGAAAGCACTATATTTCCCTCATTCTTGTTCAATTAAGCCCTTAAAAGCATCCTGTTTTGGAACTGAGCAAAAATAAAAAGAAGTTTTGCATCTTTGCTTTAAAAAGTGAAACATAAATATGAAGGCATCAGCTTCATCAGGCTACACTGTGGAATGGGAAGGTATTTCCTTATCAAGTATAAGTGTACATAGATAACATAATATGAGTTGACAATGTGGCTTATTTCATCATTGAAACACCCATCCAGTTGAATTTTAAAAAAACCTTTCCAGGTATACAGCAGATACTATTATTCCCCAGCCATTTCATATTCCATATTATTGCAAATTTTAGTAATAGTTTCCAAATTATGCAAAGCATAAAACTAGTAGAGTATGTTATATTCATTACTAAAACAAACAAATATTTGGAAAAAAGTACAAACCAAAAAAGTTGTAAATTTTTCTTCTGAACTCCATGAGATACTGAGGCCTGGAACGTTCTTTACTGTGTGTGTAACCATAAACATTTTCAAACTCTTCAGCAATAAACTAAACACTTTCCAGCATAAACCACCTTTCAAGCTGGTCTTGAGCCAGAGGTAAAACCATATTTCTCCTGTTCAGGCTGTGTAGCAATTAAAGAATTGCCTAATCACCAGACTGGTCAGAAACCCAAGCTTCATAGCTTGGATATAAAATGCACATATTGGTCACTTTGTAAGAATACTTTATTAATAGTGTATTTTCTTCTACATCTGGACAGTCTTTTTCTGTGATGTACTCGCTTTCCAGTTTCCAAGTTATCTTTAGTTTTTGGCTCTCATTTCTGGAAGCTCTGAGGCACGTTCATAATGTAAACCACATGAGCATTCCCACTGCTTCCTGAATCAGGACCTCAGTGATAGCTTGGAGCTTATGTACAGCACTGCTGGGCAGAGAGATCCACTCTCTGTTGCCATCTTTCAGCACCTCATCAGTGGGACTGTGAATACTTGCAGCCAGTGAGAACAGATGTAGAAATGTGACCTTGTGGTAGAGAGGTTTGACAGCAAACCCTGTCATTTATTCCCCTACAGAAGTATTCTAAGTGAAATTCACTCAGAGGTGAAAATTGCCAATATTAAGAATTTTGTACTGTTTTTTCTTAAAAAATATTGTCAGACTAGCTGGATTTGTTTTTTTTTTAAATCTTGGTGACACTATAGCCCTTTTCAGAAATTAATCCTCCCCAGGGTAAATAAGGAATTTTTCCTAAGAGACCACTACCAACAGGTATTAATTAAGAAAAAAAACCTGAAAAAACACAATAACAAAGCCAAATGAAAACAAAGAACAAAGGTAAAAAATTTAGTCTGGATGAAACACAACAGACTCACAAAGTGCATATAAAAAACTGATGAAATTACATTTATTTATCTTTCATAGGGCTTTCCTGGCAAGGATGGACCCACAGGCCCACAAGGACCTCCTGGCCCAATGGTGAGTATTGTCCATGGAATTTCTTACTGCAAAAGTCAGCAGGATTTGGGGGGATTATAAGTCACACTTATCTGTGCTACAGTGGATAGAGCAAGGCCAAGGGAATTCTCATGATGCACAGAGTTGGCAGAGAGCTGCTTGTCCAGTGTAATTTCTTTACACTCCTACTTAGCTCAAGAAGAAAACGTCTCCCATGGGAAGAGGAGAGAGTTGTTCTGTCAATAGATTGATAGCATGTTCTTAGTCAAGTAACTGCACTATAAAGAGATAATTAATGCTTTGAACACTTGGAAAAAGACTTTTTTGTCAAAAATTCCAATGAGGATTGCTAGCTGAAATGAACCACCAAGTTTTACTTGGTCTAGAGGCTGGAGGAAAGCACAGGTGCTTTCATAGAGTAACCAAGGAAGACAGCAGAGGCCACATCCAGCCTCTAATTCAGGATATCAGGATCAGTCTCAGCCTTCTCAGTTAGGGCAGCTAGGCAAGCTTAATGCCTTCTTAATAGATTTTAAAGATTAGATGAAACTGCTGGTTGTACTGAGTATTCTCCAAGCCATCTTGTTGTTTTTTACAAAGAACATTCTGAGTCATCCCCCCCTGAACACAGTATTGACATCATAGGATTTAGTCCAATGGTTCAGCAATTTCTGCCTGTTCCAGAAAGCAGCCCAAGTTATTTTTCTCAAGCGCTTTCCTCAGAGCTCTGCTTTTAGTGCTCTTTTTCCTGCAAATTGTATTTCTTAGTCCTCTCTCTGGGAATCCCCAGTCTTCGACTGACGGAACTGTCTGTGCACTTCTCATCAGGACTCATGGATGTTGGTTGTCGTCACCACTATTTTCTTCCTCTTTTTCCACATAGGGCATACCTGGTGCTCCAGGTGTTCCAGGTGTTACTGGAAGTCAGGGGCCACAAGGTGATGTCGGAGCTCCTGTAAGTAAAACTAATTAATATTTTTATGTCTGCTGTTCAACATTTATTCAGTGAGCCTGGCTTCACTGTTCAATGTATATAGCTCCTCAATATTTATTGCCTATGATCTGTTTGCAGTTAGTGGCTAAGTTAAACATCATATTGAACTTTCTTTGTTCATTCATTGTAATTAAATGTATTTGTTGATCTTACACACAATGTTTGGAATACAGGGATTAGTCAAAACACAAGATTAAAACACAGAAGTTAGAAACACAACTATCTGAATTAGTAATCTTTGTGCAATTACTTTCTTCTTTTTTTTCCCTTTGCCCTTCCAGTGACTCTCTAGAAATTCAGATATTTATTAACCTGAATATTTCCAAAATATTATTTCCAAACTGTGAAAATAATATATTAATAGAAAAACTTGATTTTGGGGTTACTTTGTGCTTACATCAGAACAAATTACTAATGACTAGGACTTCTTCTAGATAGCTATTACAAATTTGACTATCAGTTTCATTGAGTGGAAAATTATGTCTTCTATACTAAAATTAGTATTAGGAATTTCCAAAATTAAGTTTCTCTCTGATGTTATTTTTTATTATTATTTTAAAAAGTCCTGAACAAAACATTTTGACTTGAAGAAAGGAATGCAACAATGAGTGTGTAAATTATGTAAAAGAAAATATTTATAGTGGACTCCTTTGTCTCTTAAAGAGTTCAGACAATATCATGTATTCATATTTTAACATTTGACTACTTGTTTAATTATAAAGCCTGCCCAGCTTTTTCCCATCTATTACAGTAAATATTCTATCTAATTTTTTAAAACATCAGTATGAGACAGTGTGCATTTCTGACTCTATTTGTAGAATAGAAATTTTTTTCCAAAATCCAGTTTGGTTTGGAGATTTAGGCCAATGCAAGCATTTTCATTTGGTTAAGTGGAAATGAAATTAAACTCACAGGTAATACAAAAGCAAAGATAATAACTAAATTCTCAGTTCTGCATAGTTTCTAAGTGTAATCATAGAATCTACAAAGGAGATTTGATGAGCTATGGACCTTGTACTATCAGTACATAACATGTTGACTATGCAGTTCCTGTCCAAACACATGTTCCAGATACTGAACTAAATTTTCTAAAATGTGGATATTCCTGTGAGTCATGCAAGAGCTCTTCTGTGCATGGTTAGACTCCACTAGCAGAGAAAAAAAACAAAAAAAAATGGGCTGAAAAATTACTGAGCTTCAATAACTGTCTATTCCAAAACGTTGAGTTATAGAATAGAGGATTTAGAAATAATATTTTAGTCTTTGTAGGAGTTTCTTCTCTCCAAGATAGAATAAGCTGTGCTTAACCATGTATCTGACAGCTTGTTACCCACACAAAATCACAGAACAGTCTGAGTCGGAAGGGAACCATTGTGTCCACCTCTCCAGTGAATGGCCCATACAGGGATCAAACCATGACCTTGGTGTTATTAGCACCAGGCTCTGACCAACAGACCTTGCCTTGCTTCAGAACCTCCTGAGAAATGTGTAGCCTACCCGAAAAAATTACATTGGTGAGGTTGTAATTGCCCTAGACAACTTGTTCTAACCCGTAATCGTCCTCACCATCATTACAGTATTACATTATCCTTAATGTCAAAAGAAATTTTCTCTGTAGTTTAATCCCATTGCTTGCCCTGTTCATAGTGGATGGAGAGTCTCCATGGATGGAGTGCACCAAATTTCAGGCTGCTATTTTGCAAAAATTAGACATGTTTCGGCCATGTGAAATGCATCATGTGGTGGCCTGTCCTTGCTATCATTTTGAATAAGGGAATTCAGTGTGTGGCAAACACTTGTGAAAGTCATTTTTCCCATGTAATTGCCAAAGGTGAACATTTTCTTGAGTACTGAAGTGATAGAAGGGTATTTGTCTCTGTCACACAACCTCCTGAAAGCCTCTTTATTGTTTAATTTTTCTCCCTTTTATATGAATCTACAAGACAGACAAAGTTTAAGTGTTAAAAATTTTGAGCAGAGCAAAATGAGAATTAATTTTATATTGAATCTTTTCACAGGGTCCTCCTGGAGCTAAGGGGGAAAGAGGTGAACGGGTAAGTCTACGCTCATATTA
The DNA here is from genome assembly GCA_009812075.1 of Sialia sialis. Classification (NCBI taxonomy): domain Eukaryota; kingdom Metazoa; phylum Chordata; class Aves; order Passeriformes; family Turdidae; genus Sialia; species Sialia sialis. The sequence continues at coordinate 12,027,438 of VRYO01001463.1, read as the reverse complement.
GCTGTGTTTTTTTTCCCCTGCCTGGCCTTCTGTCTCATAAAGAGCTGTTCCCAAAAATTTATGTTTCTGGTGTTTACAGGCACCGTAGTTGTCTCTTTGCAATTAAGCAAATGTTCCTTCTTTTCCAGACATGGTCTTTTATATAGCTACATGAATGTTTTGAAGGTGGGAAGTATGTGGCAGTAAGCATGTCTCCAAATCTCTCATTAGGGTTATCTTTTCAGACCTCTGATTGCTGGCCAAAAAGAGAATTGGGAACTAGCAAAATAACAAAATTTCTTTGGCTTTCCTTCTCATCAGTGAGGATATAATGTCTCAGCAATAATAAATATCTTGCTTTGCTCAAAGTGCTTTCAGCACAGAACTGATTCAAGAAACTGTTTCATGACACTGCTGCTGTTGTTATCCAGGGTGATCTCCAGTCCCAAGCAATGGTCCGGGCTGTTGCTCGTCAAGTGTGTGAGCAGCTCATCCAAGGCAAGTACACAGAGAGTAGTCCATAAGCTTCTCTCTCTAGAATGGATCTTTTCCTGCCACAGTTACTTATAAATATGACACTTCTCAAAATATATGAGGGGATCTGTTTGTTTTAGACTAGACAGTTGAGATTTATGTTCCAACTAGACTTATGTTCAACCAGATTTATGTCCAACTAGAACTGATTAGCATCAGCGTTCTGAAAAAAAAAGTTGGAATTGTCTCCAAGCTATTACAGTACGCAGAAGCTTGTGCTGCAGCCATTTTAAATTTTTATAGACATAAAATACAAAAGCCTCCAAAACCATTACCGAAGTAAGAAAATCCGCACAATAATTCTACCATTTTTTGTGCACTTCCTAAACTACTGTTTCTCCCCCACCAAGTGCACAACTTCATAATACCAAAGCATGACAGACCACATAGCCTTGAGAATCTGCCAGTACTCTGTTCAAACTTTGCTGAACCAAATTTTCTACTGCTACTGGAAAATTATTACTTTTTTTCCCTGACAGGTCATATGGCAAGATATAACTCGATTCTGAACCAGATTCCAAGCCAGTCTGTCTCAACACGAACCATTGCAGGACCTCCTGGTGAGCCAGGTCGGCCAGGGGCTCCAGGACCACAGGGTGAGCAAGGATCACCAGGCATGCAAGGGTTTCCAGGAAGCCCTGGCCAGCCAGGAAGACCAGGAGAAAGAGGTAGGCTTCATACTTCACAAATACAAAATTATACCTCCCTTTCCTGACACATTCTAATAGCTTTTGTCTCCTGTCTGAATGTGAAAGCAACATTTTTCTCACTAATTAATTGGTGAGCTTAACACAGACCATAATGAAGGCTCTGGAGACTCTGTCATGGAGAGCACACAGGCTTTGGCAGAGATTTAATGTTTAAATTGCTGAAGATTGGTGGAATCTAATTATGCACATCCCATCACACCATGTTTAATCTTAGTAAGATGCCAACGTGAGCAGAATCTCTAAATGTATAAGCAAAAGAGCGATTGAAGAAAGATGCAAAACTGACATGTATGTTGGGGGAATATCGAGCTTTTCTGATAATGTAAAATGTGTCAGTCTAGAAATTTTGGACTCATGACCACCTGAAAGAAACAGGATTGCTAGGAAGAGAGAAAAATTCCTAGTTTGAGGGGTTGACAGAATCAAGAAGGGGAAATGGTGAGATCAGAGAGAAGTAATACACTTAACATTTACAAGAATTCTCTTCTGTATTCTCACATGTAGGTTAGATCCCATTCTCCTTTCACCATGAGCATTGTCTAATAATGAAACAAGATCCATGCTTGATTTACTCTTTCTGTGCAACCTGGCTATGTTTTGTGTCCCAGAGTTGCACTAACCTCAGAAGGTAATACTTAGTAGATCTATAGTTGTGAATGTGCTTTGAAGAACATCACATGAGGAGGTGACCAAAAACCCAAGAGATAAATGTGATATTCAGAAGCAGTGAAATGGTGTTGCTGTTACAAAATCTGCTAACTGGGATTTTAAAAATTAATTGCTATGAAGGCTGTTCATGAACTTAATAGTTCCAGTTCCCAGTAGCCATGACCATACTTAAAATGTTGTTTTTAACAGAAAGTCTTTGAGTAAACCTGTGAGTCTTCCCTCAAGACTGTAACTCCCATTACCATTTTGTAAAGAGATGCAAGGTTTCAGGTACTGACCCTTCAATCCTCCAGCTGTTGCCTGATCCAGCTGAGCAAAAACCAGACACTGTCCAGAAAGAAGGAGGAATGAGAGAGTGTGAGACAAACAGAAAAGAAGACTGGAAGAGACAGCAATTGAGGAACTGATTTTAAAACGGGTGATCTGGAGACACCAAAAGCAGATTTCAGGATACTTGATTCCACACTAATACTAGCATATTTCATATCTTTCCCTTCTTTTTGAGAAGAGATTTTTTTAAGCTAGGACCTCAGGAAAGGGACAATCAAAATGCTTGGCTGCAAAAAGGGAACACATACAAAATTTAGCCTTACTTTCCGTTGTATTTGCTGTGCTGATGTCCACGCTGTGGAATAACAGAGTGATTAGATACATTTACATGAAATACAGTGTGGGTTAGCCCACTGCAGTCAATATTAATGTCTGGGAAGCAGCATTGGCAATAGAGTACAGAAAGAGTAAATAGATACTAAAAAGAATATTGCCTCTTCCCTCTCTATTACCCTTTTCCTCTCTATATGGATAACTGATGTTAGAAGGGACTGATTTTGGCAGGTAGTGTTTCTGGGGAACTTTATACTTGGTAGAGAGAAAGCTCTAATTGAGCATCCTTCAGAACTGCAGTCAGCCAGACCCCCATGCAGGTTTTCATAAAATGCGATACCAAATGTTGGGAGTGTTTTACAATATTTTCATCATAAAATGAGGTTGTTTCAGGAATCAAGAATTTGTGTGTAAACTTTAAGACAAAATAATTGGCTGGTTTATTTGGAGTGAAAATGGACTTTAGGACATTCATGTAACTTTGAACAAAATCTGGAAGAAAGAGGAAGGAGCTCCTTCAGAAACTAGGCAAAAGTATATAATAATTTATTGCTCCTTGAGGATTTAGTTTCTTCAGAAGCAACTGAATTTTTAGACTCGTGTGTGATGTAGTGGCACTTTACTGAGCAGGAAGATAATCTTTTGCTACAGACTCTTGAATCCATTCTGAATCCATTTCTAAGGAATTGCTGTAAGTTAACCCCAGAAAGCAAAAAACAAGAATTGAAAATTCTTTAACCAGCTTTATGCTTGTGGAGAATAATTGTAAGTTTTTCATGCATTCCCAATTCTCACTTGATTCCTAATGACATATCATACACAGAAGCAGCAGATGAAAATTGCTCAGCTTCTGGATGGAAGGAAGGGTTTTTAAGCTTCCAGTGACTGTAGAGAGGAGGGTAAATGGAGTCAGACTTCATCCCTTGCTGTGTTCTGAAGCACTGTTTGGATTTAACTTGTCCAGCAAATACAATGTATAGTCCTGTCCTGAAGATATCCAGCCAGTCACCTGGAAGTCTTTATGAAAAATGTTTTTCTTTTCACTAATGTCATCAACATTTTGGTTGTATATGAAGCCAATTTAATGTTCAAGCCCAGTGCCAAATTAGCAACTCCAAAAAACACTCCACGTTGAAGTTCAGAAAATGCCCTGCAACAGAGTGTGCTAAGAAGTAATAGTCATTGGAAGCAAGAAACACCAGTTTGCTTACCTAGCAGTGTTGCTTTTTCCCTCTCAAACTGTTGGAATTGCTGCAAGAGCCTGTTACTGGCTCTGAGCTGAGTGGCAAAGTGCTGGTAGAGCGGGAAGATAAAAAGGTGGGGGAGGCCAGATTTTTCTTCCAGCTCTCCTCTCTTGCCTACCACCCATTCAATCCCAGCCTGTAAGAAGGGGGCACTTCAGAAAGCAGTGTGTGGAACTGGTTAGAAATGGTGCAGCAGAGAGCTTTCTGGAAAATGTCAGCAGAGACAGACAGCAGTGAACTTCCCTGCTAACTTGCCTGGCCAATAGCTTCTTTTCCATTGTTTGCCTTGTCACTCTGCCAAGTGTTAATCAGAGGCTTTGGAAAGAGACATGGCTTGAGAGAGTGTATGGAGCTCTGTAAGAAGTTCAAGTGGAGGTTTCTAGGTCCATGATGTCCCATTCCTGGATGGGATTCCTCTCAGTAGTAGCACACTGAGCTGGTCTTTCCAAGAAAGACCACCTCAGTGAGAAAGGACAACTCATTCTCTTGACAGATTCAGTGTCTGTTGCCAGCTGAGAGGCCACGTTGTATCACCATGCCCCTACAGTACATAAGCACAGATGAATTACTACAATTTTGCTCATGCTTATTTGCATAAATATAGGAGTTTATTTAAAAAAACAAGCACTGATTGTTCACAGCCCTCACCTCTATTTTAATATTAACTAGTTCACTGCATTGGTTTCTATTTTTTTCTGCTACTTCGAACATGTTTTATTTTGGTTTTGTTTATGAGCTGGGACTTAAAAAAACAGCATCTAGCTTCTGAATGCCCAGGAAATAGTTGCACCTCTGCAAAGTGGTATAGAAACCAAGAGAGTCAACATGGTTTTTTCCTCTTTTTGGTTTCCAGTTGGTTTTGTAATACATGGGTATTTTTCTCAACTTTGTGGAAAAATGGAAAAGCAGTAGTAAAAATTATTCTGAGACACTGCTAGCTTTCAGATGCCATGAGAGTGCAGTTTTCCTGCTGTTGAATGGACTTCAGCTCTTATGTGGTCTGAAGTGGTGAATAAAACTTACAGCTACTCAGCCCATCCCACTATGATTAAAGTACAATAAATACCTAAGCTGTCACTGGGAAAGTTACTGTTCTCAAGCACAGCTTCCTCCTTATTTGTTTCCTGGCTTCATATGAAAGAGCTGGTTAAACATATGCTATCAAAAGCCACGTTTACAGCTGTGATGGCAAAATTTCAGTGGAATTAAATGGATCTTTTGCTGGTTGAGTCAATTAAATATTTTTATTTCCAGTTTTAGCTTCATCTGGATTAAAAAAGAAAAAAATCACAACCCTGTGTTATTATACACTATGCTCACAGCTAAAAATCTTGAAAAGAGGACATTTTTTGAAGTTTAGTTTTTCTTGAGTGCAATACATAGTTCTCCTCACAGGACAGTGTTCTCTTAAAGATAAAATTAGATAAAGAACACCTGAGATTTCTATTTGTGCGGAAACCATGGAAATTTCTTTTTCTTTGCCAGAGAATGTGAAAACCAATGATCTTGGTTTTGTTTTCAATAACTAATGCTAGCAAAGTTATCTTTAGTGAAGGATTGGAAAGAACTGATTTCAGTTGCTTATGATCTTCATGGGGCCGAAGTGAAGACATTGCTTGTTTTGGGTGGGGACAAACCATAAACCCATGGTTAGCATAAAGGGGAGGTACAGGCTGGTGGTATTGCTGAATCATGTCCAGAGCACAAATATAAAAGCAGTTCCTGGGACTGAAGGCATTCTTAACTCAAATGGCAAGTTTTGATACACATGCTTTCTTTCTGAGGGCAATTAATCATTGCAGTAACCTACAAGAGTGATGGCTTGTCTGGTTGGCTTTCTGTGAGCCATGCTCTGCTGGCACCAAAGATGATTTGGGTGAATTTTGAATATTCTGCCATTTATTAGGAGCAAGCCAAGATGTCTGTGATTCTCCTAAATCCATTAGGGAAGCCCATGGCTTCAACTCCTGAGCATTTTGCTTTAGGAGTAGGGTATTTTTGCATCAGTGTTTATGTTCTCTTTAACTTGGATAAACTTTACTCGAAATCAGGCTAAAAGAAAGCTGATGCAGGCTTTTATCTTGGCCTTTAGTGTTTGCTTTCAAAGAAGGTTTGCCCTGCACAAGAGATTAATAATTTATTCTAGAATGAATGTTTTCTTCTTAGCCTGAGTGGATTTGTTCCATGTTTAGAATTTCTTACTGACATTTTATCCTGTGAACATCACATATGGATGTGTAGTTTTATGTGTGTTAATAATTATAATAGAGTGCCTGGCAGGCCATGATTTCAAAACATTGTGGCTGCTCCCTTTGAAGTCCCCAAGTAATGTTACCATGCAGTAGGATAAGCAATGGTCCTTGTACTAAACATCTGTAGATTGCAGATGATTGTAACGAGTCAGTATTCTTAGGAAAAAAGCAATTCACGCAAATAGACATTGCCTTTTGCAAAGGGCAAGCCTTTCCTCGCAGATCCTGTGTTTAAGAGATAATTTGGACACATTCACCTTGTTACAAGGCCTGCAGCAGAAGTAGAGGATTACAATAGATAAGTTTCTGCATATGTTTGAAGCAAGCCAGGGCTAAGCAAATTTCAGGCATCTGGAAAAAACCTCCCCCACTCTTCCTCAAAATCATGCAACTGGAGAAAATAAAAGGCAATAAAGGGAAACAGGCAATGCCTTAACCATGCCAGGACAGTGGCAAAGAACCTTGCCTTGGTTAAAAATTATTTGCTTACTGTAGATTTACTGGTTGCAGTGGTGTGGCCTGTGTTTTCTATGTGGTTGGGTCAGACAGTATGTTGCCCTGGAATCCTCTTGTTCCTGCAGAAGACCCAGAACTCCTCCACAGATACAGAATCCATTTCAATTTTCAGTGGACTCATATTTGATAAACTTGATGTGAGCAATTCTTTGTCACGGATGGGTTTTAATTACAATTTTTTTCCACACTTAGACTTTTTATTTATTTATTTGCTTCCATTACAAATTAGCTTAAGAAGGTAAAAAAGATCTGCAACTCTCTGAGAGGAAACCTAATGAGGAGGGGCTGAGGTCATTTGGCTTGTTCAGCCATGAGCCTGAGGAGAGACCTCATTGCAGTTAAAATTTCATTGTGAGAAGTGGAGGGGCAGGCACTGATCTCTTCTCTCTGGTCACTGGTGTCAGAACCTAAGGGAATGGCCTGAAGTTGTGTCCAGGATGGTTTAGGATTTAATATTAGGAAAAGATGCTTTACCAGAGGGTATCTGGGCATGTTTGCCCCATCCAGGGCAGCAGCTGTTTTCCTTCTGCTCTGTGTTGATGAAGGTACCGTGTATAGACTTTGACTCTGAAAACGGGGAAGCTGTGAAGCCAGGAGAGCAATTACCAGTGCTGGGAGGGAGGTCTGGAAAATGAGAGGGAAGTCCCACAAACCAGATTTGGTGTCTTTGAACCATCCAAATCAAACACAGACTTTATGAGAATTTCCAAGTTACCAGTGGAAACTCAGGGTCTGGAATTTATAGTTTCGACACCTACTGTAGTTCAACGCTGCTTATTGTGATGGCTGCATATAGAAAGTGTTTTTACAGGATGCTATAGAGAGTGCAGAAGGAGATGGAAAGCTGAAAGTAAGTAGTGCTTTCTCTGAATTACTAGATTTGAGATCTCCATGGATCAGACACAAGGAGAGAAATTTACTCCCATGAGCGAGTGCAGGAACAACTCACTGGGTCTGCTTGTTGGAATAAAAGATTTTCAAGACTGGGAAATACTCAGATTGGGCTTTATTTGGGGGTCAGATTCTGACTGTGACGAAACTCCTTTCTCATGTTTTAGCAAGAATCTGCCATAATTGGTAACAACTCTCTCCATGAACAACCTTGTGCTGAGCCCCTATTTGGTAGGCGAACATTTGAAGGAAAATTTGCTGTAGCACTAAAAATTTTACTTTTCTGGGCCACACAGTAATTTATAGCTGTGAGGCTTGGAAGACTCTTCTGACTTACAATAGCTGCACCTTGGCCTTGGTGTAGTCTAGAGGCAGCTTTCCACAGGAAGTGCAGCCTGGAAACTCGCCTCTGCATACCATCCTGATGAAACCACCACGGCAGCAGGAGTGTTTAAGACCCCAAGAATGACATTGCCCTTCAGAGGCTGTCAGGAAAGGATGGAAAAAGAACCAAATAATGTTTAGCTTTCACCTCCTTCTTTCTCTGCCATCTGTTTTTAGATGAGAAATAACATATGGACTTATAATCCTACTTAAATAATAAATACTGCTCACACTTTTGATCAAAATGTGACTGAATACTATTTCCTTAGGTTTACCAGGTGAGAAAGGAGAAAAAGGCAATCCAGGTGTTGGAACACAAGGACCTCGAGGCCCACCAGGATCCACAGGTAAACTTACATTTGAGGCATCTGGGTTAGACCCCTCTGACCCACATGTGTGAAGAAGCTTACAGCGGCTCTGTCCTTCTCCTTAAGGAGAGTAGCAGAAGAGTAGCAGTTCAGGCACCTTAACTGTCATAATGTTCTTATTATGTAATATCATGTTGGGATGTGCCACATGATGGTGTCAGCCATCACACAAGTATTTTCATTTTCCCTATGATAAACTGCTTATCCAAGTCCACATTTCAAAAATGTTTCAAGTTTTTTGGTTTTTGTTTTTTTTCAGATATAGGTTCTGGAAAGGGAAAAAATTAATCTGGATTAGTTGCATTTGTTTTCTCATTGACTTAATGTCATACCTGAACTTGAGTTGACAGAGAAACATACAGTAATTAAGCACATTATATCACATGGAGTTATATTTAGGTCCTGGAAAAGCAGAGAGAGTGATAACCACGTCCTGTTGAAACAGGAGTAAAATTGCATTGACCTCATGAGGATATCCTGGCCATTAGGCACTGGTACCAAGTAACAGCATTACCCAGAAACTGTATTGAAAGGGAGTGGGAGGAATCAAGAGCTATGCAGGCATCTAGGGCTGTCCTTTCCTCATGAAAATCCCTTTCCAGAAGTCTGATATTTGGTGAAACATTTGCTCCAATTCTGGCTAGAAGTTGTGAAGCAGCAGCCAGAGAGGAAGCTCATTGGGAGCAGGTCTTCTCTCGGGCTGCTGCTTTCTCTTGTTTGCCAGAGGCTGAAGTGTTTCCCTCAGCTTGCCCGGGGGAGTCAGAGCCAGGATGCCTTGCTCCTCCGCTCAAGCTGTCTCCTGCAAGTGTTTATAACACTCAGTGCCATGTTTTCCAGGCCAGGAAACATGGCCTCATATCTCTGCTTTCATGAAAGAAACAGCTCAGATGTTTCATCTCCCTGTTCTATGCAGGACCTCCAGGAGAAAGTAGAACTGGCAGCCCGGGACCACCAGGATCTCCAGGCCCACGAGGTCCTGCTGGCCACACGGGCTCCCCGGGCTCACAGGGTCCTGCTGGGCCTCCAGGGTACTGTGACCCATCCTCCTGCGCTGGCTATGGCATGGGAGGTGAGTAGTGAGGAGTCGGGACAGCTGCCGTTTGCAGAGGTGGGGTGGCATTTCCTAACAGCCCAAGTGAGATGGAGGCTACCAATGAACCTTGCACTAAAATGTGCTGGCTCCCTAAAAACCTGCGTGTCCAGTGTGGCTCTACTTTGTGGGACTGCAGCACGAAGAGAAGGTGACCCAGCATAGTGACCAAAGGGAAGTGATCACCATCTGATCCCAGCCTGTAAAACTGATCCTGCCTAGTGGGTTTTGTCTGTACATGTTTGTGTAGTTGTATGAGCCTGCTCCATCTCAGTGGTCTCTGTTGAAGCCCTATCAACTCGTTTGTGACAGCAGAGTTTTTACACTTGTAGTTTTTCAAAAATGTGTTGCTCAACCTCCCCTTTCATGTGCCTCTGAGTGGCATGAGAGCATGAGCCTTACTAAACCTAGTAGTGTAGTGTAACCTGGCACAGGGATGCACGTGTCCATCATTAACCATGAAGTTATCTGGAGAAAATTATTCTTTCTATATCTGCTCTGTATCCTATTTTCCCATCTTGTTATAGCACGGAGAGGCCATGGGAAGAAGTTAACAAAATTACCAAAAATTGTATCACCCAACCTAAAATCAAAATTTATTAGTAAAACGCTTAACTACAAATGTTATGCATAAGGCATATTTGTTTGATGTTTACAGTTTAATCTGCCCCGAGCTGATTTGTATGTTTTACTTACCTGAATGTTTTTGTTGTCGTCTCTTCCTATCCTTTTCTCCTCACTTCCCCTCCCCGTTGTTCATTTCCTGTTTTAAGGCCCAATCCCTTACAATGGCTACCAATCCAGAAGGTGAAAGGCTCATTCTGGTTGAGGTCTCATTGGGCTGAAGGTCAGAGATGGATGCTGAACTGCTCTGTGCTTTCCAGCAACGATAATGACTACCACTAATGAACTTACAGCTGCTGTACATGCACTTGGCTTCCTGGCACTGCTAAAAATTATTGCCTGACCCATTTTTGCCTGCTAATCATGTATTCTAGCCCATAATTGGAATAAGCTATAGCAGGCAGAGTGTGCAGTGTATAATGAACACAGTATTACAACTGGGCATTTGACAAATTGTGGTGGTGGTTTCCAACTAACTTGGCTGTCTGTTGGTGGGTTTCCAATTGCTCCGGCTTATTAATTTTGTTAAATGTTTTCATTGTTCATTTATGTGAATAAAAGATGTGTATTTAAAGATCATATATATATACTCACACACATGATATAGAAATGTATCTATATATAAAATGTCAATTTCCTAATGAATGCTTTAATTTTCTACCCCCCTTCTCCTGTGTTTAACCGTATGAATGCTCTTGGTGGTGGTGGGTTAAGGTGGATACGGTGAGCCAACTGATCAAGACATCCCAGTAGTGCAGTTGCCACATAACTCCTACCAAATCTATGACCCTGAGGACCTTTATGATGGTGAGCAACAGCCGTACGTGGTTCACGGGTCCTACCCCTTACCATCCCCATACTCCCAGTCCTATCCATCACCTCATCTTGCTCAACCAGAGTTTACTCCTGTTCAAGAAGAGATGGAAGCCGCTGAGCTGAGATCCCCGGGGATCAGTCACTTCGCAAGGAGGATAGCCAAAAGGAGCGCCACGGCCCCAGAACGCACAAGGGCGAACGGAAAAAGCCACTCCCAATGAACGCTTTAAAAAAGGGAAACACTTTATACACACCTGTCTTCAGCCTTTTGTCCTGGTGCCTCACCTGTCACTGAAGATGTTTACAGGCTCTTATGTTAAAGGAGGAAAATTGTACATGGGCAGCTGACACAACAAATAATGGTAATTATCTTGCATGCCAGAAGTTTAGTATGTTAGTGGGTTGGTGCTAGCTGATGATGAAAGGTCACTTGTAGATCTTTCTCTGGAGTACTGTTCCGTTCACTCTTCTAACTGTATCTGAAAAAAGGCGTCTGGCTAGGTGGTGTACGTAGAACCATTCACAAAAGTTAATGTTTTGTTATCCATTTTTTCCCTGATTATTTTCTGTTTATTTTGGATGAATTGCTTTACTAGCAGAGTAACCTGACAAAATTCACTGGAGAACAAAGCATCAAGTGTCCTTGCACCTGGCTTACTACCCTTTTGCAAAGATTTCTTACATTAACAGATGATTGTTTTCTTAACTCACCTAAAATAAATACACAAGAATGTTCCATGGGAGCACACTGATAATTTATTGTGAACCTCTTTCATTTCTGTTTTGTATGCAAATAAAAGTGGCAAGCTTTTGTATGGTAATTCTGTATTTATTTGATTTTTAACTCAAAACAATTGCATTAGATCTTCAGGGGATAGAATGTAATGAGAAGGAAATGCATTTCCTGTTTTCAAAACTTTGGGGCAATGGTTTTATTTTGAAGCATGTAGTATAAACATTATTTAGCCTTATTTTTAAAATTGTATATGGACAAATGCAGAGAATAACTACGAGCTGAGGTAGTTGTACCAACTGCAGATGTTGACATGCCCAAGTCAAAAGCCTGGCAGGTGTAGCTGGGATGACAACTTGGATCAGCTAATGGGGAGAGGAAGGCAAAATGCCAACCCAACCACTTGAGCACAGAGCAATTCATCATCTACAAACACAGTAAGTTATAAAGAGACAATAAACAGCTTTGAACAGCACTGGAGACTGAGCAAGATTTAGCCCAAAAATGGCCAATTAAGTTGAAAGCATAGGTTTGAGACACGTTCTTCAGCCTGATACAGAGAGAGAGGCTGTCCTGGACATCCCAAGATATCTTCCTTCTCATCCCTGACTGGGAGGGGGTCTAGCCATATTCTACAGTAAAGAAAAACCTGTCAGATTTGGCCTCTGGCCATTGCCAGCAGCTCCCTTAGCTCACCAGGAAGCTAATGGGTACCTTTACTAATTATCCAATTGGTATATCCAATATACCAATTATCTCACCTAGAATTCAGTCTCTAGCAGCACACACGATTTGCACATGTGACTAGCAGGCTCTGGCTGGGGGCTGGATACCTTCCTAGGTTCTTTGTTTTCTCATTCTTTCACCTCTGACCCCAACCATTTTCTTGGGGAAAGGTGATAAAAGTTGATGGAATGTGAGTTGAATGTCAGTTCGTTACCTGCACTTGCATTTAAAACAGAAGGTAGAAAAGTATTATGTAGTTTATGAACTTTTTTAGCAGCTTAACCCCACTTGGCAGAACACTGAGGCCCCATGTGAGCATGGCTCTCTTGGCCACAAGCAGATACCACAGCCTGGCACAGGTAACTGATACTCAGAGGTATTATCAAAACTAAGTACAGTAATGCCTGGGGTCACAGGGTTAATTTCCCTGCTGGCACTGGCTGTGAACACCTTCCCTCTGCCTCTCCCTGGCTAGCCCACTCCCATCCATGTTCTACTGACACAGTTCAGAGTTTGCCTGAGATATGCTGACCTGCAGGTCCTCTGGAAGTGACTGAAGGCACTGGTGGAAGAAAACCAGCTTTCAATCAAGTCTGCTCGTGTTGTCTTTGAAAGACTTTGAGTCTCCTGCTGACAGTGCACAATGTATTAGCCCTGACTGGCAGTCCTGCAACAAATCTCAAGCTCTTGTGGGACCACAGAGAGTGATAGGGCAACACCAGGGATGTGGGGACACTTTCTCCATGTACCAGCCTGACCAAATCCCTGAGGGTGCCTGTGGTGTGCAGCTGATGTTCCCTGTGCTCTGCCAATCCAACAGCCCCCACATCAGACTCCTGGGCTGGGGGAACATCTGGCAGCAGCACAGCAACCCTCTGCTCACAGGAATTCGGCTGCTCTTGGCCTGAGGGATCCCCCATGTGGGACACATGCACAATCAGCTGTCACTGCCACCTCCTCCTCACACCACAGGGGTGCACCTGGAGTGAACTGAACAAGTGACTTGAGGATAATAAAGTGACCACACTCATTCCAATTTTATAACAATTTATATACTAAAGCACAAGCTTCCATTGCAGTAGTTAATTTCTTTTAACTTTCTATTTACTGTACCATTTACTGGCATGATGCTGACCAGAATGCTTCTGGTATCATTGATCATAGTCAGACACTTGCTGGGACATACCTTGGTAGTAAAGAGTAACTAACTAGTGGGCTCTACCCAATTATAAAAATACTATTCAGGAACTGCATGCTTGCCAAAAGAAGTAAGACACAGTCAAGATTTTCTCCAAAATAAGTCTCTGAATAATTAAGAATATGTCGTATTTTTTCCAGACCATCTAAGAAACTGAAGCTGCTGACTGAAGTATTCAGCACCTAATAAACAGCTGATGCCACACAGATTTTGCCAATAAACTGTGTACTGTGTCCTTACACAGAAAAGAGCACTTACTGCAACCTAGGGCTTTCAAAAACACTTTCACTAGTTAATGCAGTGTAGTAACTGACTTGGAAGTGAAGGCTACACATTCACTAGGTAGGATTTTCTCCTGGGCTAAGCCCATCTGAATGTCAAAGAAAGGCCCAATACCAAACCAGAAAACAACAGGTGCTTGACTTATCTACAGAATGGCTTTGGCTTGACAGTTTTCAGAGCAGGAAAGCAGAAAGGAATTTCAGGGAAGTAGCTTGCTGAAGTGAAGTAAATTTTAAGACTTTTGCATTATTCAACACTTAAGTTTAGTTTCCTAATCTGGTTTTCATAATAAAAATGTTGCTGCTTTGTTCTGTAATACGTTCTTTAAAGTTAAGTAAGGCATATTCCCGTGATGTGAATGAAAATCAGACTGAGGCTGAAATGGGAAAAAAGGCAAAGTATCTCTCTGTGATCTGCCTTTACTGCCTGTTAACTTCAACAAGCTCTAATGGAATCTGTTCTGCCCTGGGTTGTCAGCAGATCTCCTAGGGAGGAAGAGATTTCAGAAAACGCACGGCACAGCCCCAGATGGCTGTTGTAGTTGGTAACAAGTTATCAACAACACTCTGGAGTCCAGAGTGTGCCATCTTCAAAAACCAGCTGGAGCATTGCTCTGCCTGGCTACTTTCCAAGGCAGACAATCACGCAACATCTCAACATCAAGAATAAAATACCATTAGGAACACATTTAATGACATTCAGCAGCTAGAAAGTAGAGTGACCCTTGCTGTTGTCATTCTGCATATAGTCAAGATTTAGATGCAGTAGTCTGAAAAAGTAAGATTATTTTAAAAATAGTAGTTTTCATTTTGTTTCTTAGATCACAATGTATCAAAAGATGGCCAAAGCTCAAGGATGAAAAATTATGGCTGGTGACCGTAATTATTCTCTGCTCCTCCTGCATGGAATTCAAGTTTTGCAACTTCTAGAGTGAGCTGCTTCATAGCAGTGGTCCATGTATTACTTGTATGAGACAGAAATACTCATTACAAAGGTATTATTTATTTAATAACATCATCAAATCAAGTATCACATAATACAACGCACAGTACAGATGGTATTAACAAGATAAAACCTATTCTTAGCTATTTCGAATACAGTAATTTCTATAATCTTGCCAAGTCAAGTTTGGTAACAGCTGTCAGAAACATTCAGAATAGAAGAGTTGACTGAGCTGCACAGATGCTTCCATATTAAAAGAATTTTCTTTGAAGGAGGAGAGACACTCCTGATGGCACTTCTTCTTTTCTTTTACTTACTTCCTTCGAAAATCTTTAGGTCTGTGGGGGAAAAAGGGGAAAAAAAAGAAATGTTTTAGGAAATTCATGTGCACTACAGTGGCTTTGCTTTAAGGCTGCAGTAGCAGCCTCACCTAGTTTTATTTCCTTACTCTGGTGAAGTTTTTTTTACAAAGATGAATATTCTCTGGATTACACAAACAAGACAGAACAAATTAAAGAAATTTCCTAAGACCTCTAAGAATTTACATATATCAGGACTAACTGGTCACTCCTACTTTCCTAAGCAAAGCAAAAAACATCTTGAACTGAATGCAGTCTAACAGGGCTTTAAACACAGGCACTGATTTGGTGGTAAGTGGTGGTGCTAAGTTTTAGTTAACGCACAGTCCACCACAGCACTACTCAAATAGTTAAAACTGATGACTTAAAAAAAACTTCCTAATCTGAATCTTAAAATTTCTACAGTGCCCTTTGCTCGGATGACAAATGTAGATAACATTCAGATAGAAGCAGGCTGCTGTTTGCAATCCCCTGTGATTTCCCATTCAGGCACGTCTCTCTGCCTGCCTGCCACACAGCCACTGGCTGCAGGAACCACATTCTCCCTGAAACTACACAGCTCAGACCAGCTCACGGCTTTTAAAATGCTGAGTTTGCAGACCAGATGCATGTCTGCATCCCTAACAGAGAAGCTGCACATGCTGGACTCTGCCCAGTCCCTCCCCAAATCCCAGTGCAGCCCAGTGGTCTCCGAGGTGCCCAGGCCATGCCCGGGGTGTGCCCAGCACTCCCACACATCTGCAGCTGTGGGAACACAACACTCCTCACTGCTTCTCTCATCTGTGAACCAAAGCAGGGAGGGGAACTCACCAGGACTCAACAAGAGAGGTACTAACACAGGTTTTAGAGACATCTGAAGGAATGCAGGGCCAGATTTGCCATGAAGTTGAATGAAAAATCGTGGCTTACAGGAAAACCTGCAAACCACTACACTAAACAAGTTAAATTTCAAAAGGTGGTAAATTTTATCTGCAATTTAGCTCAATAATGGAAATGAAAAGCAGACAATGGATGCAGACAGGTTACTTTAAAGAGAGTTTAGATGGCTGCAGAAATGCCACACAGAAATCCAACATTTGCTGAATCCTATGCCGAAGTTCTAGAATTTGCCAAGCAATAGAAATGCAAAGTGAAGTAATTCACACAACTCTTGTGCAAGCCCAAAGGTTCTCACATGAAATCAACTCTGGAATTCAATTTGTGTTATTTCAAGAGTAGCATATAAAATTGTGTGAATTTTATGGAACAGCTATAAAGAAGAACCAGTGTTCATACTGTGATGAATCACAAAGCTGCTTTGTTTCCCATTTAAACAGCATATTCTGTATTAACATTTGGACTTGTATCTTTTGTGCATGACAGAACTGCTGCAAGCACCATATAGGTTGTTTACGTGCTTGCTTAATGTTGAACTTGAACGTACTCAACGTTTGGTGTGTGCTGGGATGCCAAGTCACATTTCCTAGAATCCCAGACTTCAGTACTTGGAGATATTTACAGAACAACAGAATGGTTTGGGTCAGAGGGGATCTTGAACATCCTCTGCTTCCACAGCCTCTCTGCCATTCCACATTTTGTCACTAAGATTTCACCCTGCATGCCAGAAGAGGTATTTCATTATATTAAACTGTTTGTGGAGTAGCAAGAGTATGGGATTTTGAAAAATTCTCAGCAGTGACTTACAAGTTTTATCACTACATACATCCTAGACAGGTGAACAGTGCCGGAAGAATTTAGGCAACACAGCATGGCAAAGACATCCTTGTCTTGCAGCTTATAATAATTACACTTTGTTTTTATAGGCCAATCCATCCTCTTGCTAAAAGGATTTTGCATTCTTCTATGAATGGCTCACTTAAAATTTCAGTCTAGGATTATGCTGGAGTATTGCAGAGCTACAGGTCTCACAGCACTTTGTTCTGGGGTGAAAATCCTTTTCCCCCCACCCTTGCTTTCTTGTAATCTGCATTTCAACTTTAATGCTCTTTGTCTTAAAATTTAAATGTATAAAAATGCACAAAACACCGGACTCTTAGTTTGCAGTCTTATGAAGTTAATGAAGCTTAAAGACAGGATTTTCCACACTAAAGCACTTGTGTGAACAAACACAAAAGTTTTAAAAGCCTTTTCTGTTGCCACAGTAGGCTTTTTATGCCCACTAGTACTTGGCTTTTGGTCTGCCTTTGAAGAGTCCTTGGCACCAGGAAAGCTAGGCTTTGAAAAACACTCCCTTTGGCAAAAGTGTTACAGGCATTTTGTCAGGCGAAGAATATGAACCCACAAAAACATTGTCAACTCGGAAAGAATTATGAGCTACTGGTAAGCATCAATGGGTAACTGCTCGTTGATAAGTGACAAATCCATGTGAGAGTCTTTTTTGATGGCAGTGCTTTTGCCCTTCCTCAGCAAAGGCCTGAGTTTATGCACTTGGAACAAAGAAAATGCTCCTAGAAAAATCTCCTAGAATGGACAGTTCAGAAATTCACCCAAAGGCAAGACTTCACATAGATACTTCTCTTTGTCTTTTTAGTTTTAAAGTATCACTCTTGAGGAAAAAAGCCACAAAAACTTTCCTGCATATTGACAGGAGACTCCAAGAAAAGGAGAAATAGGGGAATGTGAGAACCTATGTCTCTGCAATCTATGCTGAAATGCAAACTATTACGGGTTCACTGAATATCTGTAACATTAGTTTGTGGAGCAGATGTCTGCCATCAAAATATGTAAAAAATATTTGTTTCACTAACATTTTTATACTCCACATAAAAAGTATTAAGACAGTTCTGTGAGTTCTAGGCAAAATACTCAGCAAATTAAATCAGCAACCCGTTCATTAGAGGAGGCCTCTCAGTGCTTCTCTCTTAACAAATACTTTACTACTGAGTAAAAGGCACTGAAACTCTGATTACAGCTTTTAAATCCCTTAAAGCTGCCCAGGGATGTCATGGATTCTCCCTCTCTGAAGACACTCAAAACCAACCTGGATGCACTCCTGTGTAACCTGCTCTTGGTGACCCTGCCTTTGCAGGGGGCTGGGACTGGATGATCTCCATAGGTCCCTTCAAACCCTCACAATCCTCTGATTCTGTAAATTCTCCCCATTTTTATCCATACTCACATGCCAACAATCCACAGCCACTGAAACTTACAAAATAGATAAACCTGCACATTTGCCCAGCTCCTAAGGTCAGCTTTTGTGATGGAAAACAAAAGGGTCCTAGTGGTCCCCATTTTAACTGGCAGAGAACTTCCCAAAACTTAGCAGAATTAAAGTATTTTATAGAAATGTTGACTTTTGATACAGATGCCAGCCCTACACTCTGCAGTGCTGAAAAAAAACAATAGATTGTGAGAGTTTTCTCATTTACCTGTAAACAGGTAAACAGCAACTCCTTTGCTCTGTACCCTACTTCATGAAAGAAGACTGAGGTCAAAATAAACCCTAGAACACGGAGAAGTCCTGACTTTCTTCATGGATTTTAGAGACCGGAAGAGGCTTGTGTCCTTAGGCTAAAGCTTGCCATTGCAAAGTCTCTCTTCAGTGCCTCTGCAGATCTCACAGTTACAGTTCTGTTTGAAAAGCACTGCAGAGTGTAAAGCTGCACCTGTATCAATAATCAATACTGAAATTTGGTGAACATACATGTGCTTTTCTAGCAACTCCAACCAACTCCAGCACACACCCCTTTGTGCAACTGCATAAAACTAATCTAGGTCAGTTCTCTGATTCTCCATTCTGTTGCCACACAAGCAGAATGGAGAGGAGGAGAAGATGGATGATTCTTAAAACCAAGCCTTATTGCCAGAAACAAAATGCTCATGAAGCTATGACCTCATCCTCTGAACATCTCAGATGGCAAACAGAAACTAACAGCACAAAAAGATCTACTTGCATATTTGCAGCTATGATGGGACCCCCCACTTCACAGAATATTCAATATCCTTTTTCAGTGTGATGTGAAATATTCCCTTCCAAGGGTATTTTTTTCCGGGAGGAAGGACAGGACAGAGACCTTCTGCAATAGTTAGAGGTATTCAACTCTCAACTCCTGGAGTGAATATTTATTTCAATCAACTCTGAAGAGATTTGTTGCACAGCTCCATCTTTATTAAATTCTTGTCAGCACATTCCAGCAACGATGTTTCCCTTTGCCTAGCAATGTTTTGTGGAGGTGAAACAGCCTCAGAAAAAAATAAAATAAAGAGGGTGTGTCTTTTACTCTATGGAGGCCAAATCTAAGTAATCACTACTCTGTGCTAGACTGCAACTAACTTGATTTCAAAAATATACAGGACAACTTCACCATCTTATTTCTAGAAAACAAGCTAAAACCTTGTAGCATCTTATGGCAGACAGGTTAGCATTAATAACCTCAAAGAAATAATAAAGGTAAGGCTGTTGAGTAATATATGACACTCTCTGTTCTATATGTACAGCAGTTATTTTACAATCCAGATAATATTTCAAAACATATTTTCTCTTCGTTTTTAATGACTCAGAATATCTCTTCAAATATTTTAATCCAAATGACTTTGTTTCTTAGAACTTCTAAATGCACTAGGATTAGTATAAGAATATAATTTGTAGTCAACATTGCCCTTCCTTTTTCTAAAAGAAGTGACACACCTCCCTAGTTTCTTCTACCCCATGCTGCTGATAAACAGCATTTGATAACATGACCTTATCTTCTTTCAAGCTCAAAAAATCTGGATAGCCATCTCTCCACAAACAATCCCTACTCACACTGCTTTGCTGTTACATTGCACTGTCTGAGACTTTTCAAAACAAGTTTTATGAAGTCAAATCCTATGGAATTGTTACAGTCATTTGCATTAAGAACTGCTGATGGTTTCAAACCTGCCTCTGCTGGGAGTAAGACAGTCAGCGCTGCACAAGAAGTAACCTGTGAATACCTGCTCTTGACTCAGCAATGCGCACCTGGGGTGGAAGCTCTGTCTCAAACTGCAATTTTCTCTTCACCTCTGGGCAATCATCTCACCATTAGAACATATGACTCAGAGAGCTGGAGTTCCCTGGAATTTCTGCACTCTCAGCTGCAGCAACAAGGAGTGTTCAGAAAGGATTTACATCAGCACTGCACAAGGTCGGTGCCTTAAGGCTAACTAATGTCACAGGCTAATACAGTGACTGAGATCAGAGCAGTGACACAAGAGGCAAATTTGAAGAGTATAGGCTTAGAATTCTGTTAAATTATGTGGTTCCACTCAAACATCAACACTTTGGTGCTGTGGGAAGAAGAATCACTCTTCTACTCAAGGTGTACCTATTATCTCATGGTAGCTCTGTGCCTATGGTAAAATAATCAGTAAGATAGCTAATGATATTTCAACTGTCATTAAATTTCCAATTCGCACTGTGGCCTATTCTAAACTCTCAATTCCTCTGCTTGGGGCACAAGAACTGTTTCCATGTTGGTGGTGTTGTCATGCAGGCTGTTGTCTTGCCTAAGAAGCACTTCTACAAGTATAACTCATTTTGCTTGGAGAACAAACCACAGTAATATTTTGAAACAAGAGTAAGAAAAGCTGATACTGCTATGACAGTACAGCTATAGTGACTAGTCCTCTCCTGCAGAAACAAAACTTAAGATGTGTATTTTGTGCTCCTCAGCTGCAACTTGTTTGCTTTTTTCTATATACAACTAGCACTTGTAGATTTTTAAAAGTGTCCTTAGATGAAGTTATCTGATACGCATTTAGGTATTCTTAGTGAAATGAAGAATGGCTTATTAAAATTTAAAATAAAGTGGTTAAAACCTTGCTCTGTAAAAACAAATTAAGCAAATAGATCTAAGCTTTTAAAAAAACTTACTGTGATTCCTTGATTTTGAACTTGCTTTTATGAATTCTGTCTGGAAAATATTTAAGTTAAATCAAAGGATTATATATGTAAGCTTCATCTTGTTAAGATGTGCTTTTTGAAAATAGAAGGTTTCTCTTTTAGTAATATATTTTGCCACAAATTGTAGAACTGTATGCAGAGCAGCACTGTACACTTGGCTTTGGACAAAGAATTACGTTATTCTTCAAATAAATAGAGAACTGAGGGGAGGAATGGTGAAATACTTTCCAGACTTACTGTCAACCACAGGAGTAAAAAAATCTAGTAATTTATAAAAGAGAGATTAAAAATTAATCTAACTTTAATTTCATGTGGGCAAATAGTTCAACAATATCACACACAATCATTCTCCTATTCCTTTTCAAAGTTCCATTCACTTATTTTCATGAGATAAACTGGTTTTAAGGGAAGGTGAAAGCAGCTTTGGAACTTTCTTTTGGGAGCCTTTTCAGAAAGTTCAAGTGAAAGAGCCCAATTACCCATTTATTATCTCTTACCTTCAACTCCTGTTTTAGAAACAACCTAAGCTGCCCCCAGGTAAAGGATTCGAGAATTGGTAGCACTGATCTGTTTTAGGCATGCCAGAGAAAAGCCAGTAATTGAATTCAATAGGTTAAACAATCTGAACATGAATGTGTTGGATTTTTAAGATGATTGAGTTACTGACCCTTCTTGATTAGTGTCCAGTTGCTGCCTGTGGCTAAAACCTAATGTAGAGGAGAGCAATTTTCTTCTTAAGTATCTGCGTGGCTTTTTGTCCCCAGGAATTTAGATTCAGCTCTAGTAGTTTGAAATGTGAGACTTAGCTGCCTCCAAATCTCCTGTTAAAGGAAATGCTACACAAAATCCTGAGACATTTTATGGCCTTACTATCAAAAAAAAGTTACCAGAGTTAGTTCCTAGATTTGATTGGGGATTAATGATCTCCAGTTGGTTCATGTAATTTCTACCAAGAGGCAAAAAAGCCACACAAAATGAACTGCCAGAGGGATTCCTCAGAGTACACTGGAACAGAACTGGGCTGTATTGGCAGGATAGCTTTATCCTGGTTTATACAGTTTGTTTTTTAAGAAAAAGTAAGACAGGCTTCAGTCTTTTACAGAAGTTTGTGTTGGCCAAGCCTTCTCACAACACTGCTACATGCTAGCCCTGCTTTGTGAGAGAAGATGAGCACTCAAATTGGAGGAGCAGTACTTAGCCCAATATAAAAACCAACTATTACCAAGTAAGGCACAACATAAAACACAATACAAATCCCAAGAGGCTGCAGACACACTCTACAACTGAACAGGAGCTAAGGAAAAAACTGGATAAATTTATTCTGGTGCCAAATTTTTAAAGGCTATTTTGAAAATAAATTTGATATGGTCCTTATAAAAATAGCTCAAGACCTCACCATCTTTGGAGATGGCTTTGTGGTTTTCCCTCTGCCCTTCTCAAGGTAACCAGAGTGACCAGGACAAAAATTTTTCCTTTATTTTACATTGTATTTCATAGTAGGGAGAAAAAAAACATTTTATAAACTTAGTAAAATCTGCAAGTTATAATTTGTAACAGCACATCACTGGAAATACTCCAAACTCAATTTCTCTATTAATGCAAAGTGTCTTTTGGTGTTGGCTCCTCATTAAGTTATCTGAAGAAATGAACACACAAAAAAGCTAACAAATCCTGTTAACATCTTGCATGTATAAAAGCACTGTTTATAACATAATTTAAGCCACATAACTAGGATCGCTCTGGCTTCTTCTTCTGCTCGGTTACTACATTCCAGAAATAATGTGTGTAACTAAAAATAGAAACTCGTACTAGAAACTGCAGAATTGTGCAAGATAACTTCTGCTGCAGTTCTTCTAAGAAAACAAACAAAAAAGGAAGTAGTGCTTGAGAGGATTTCTTAACCCAGAAGCTTTTCTGTTTACCAGTCCCCACAAATTTGTTTGCTGGGAATATCACAGGTGGCTTCTGGTGCCTGAGTCTGGCAAGGCAGGCTTTAAGGACACAAAACTGGGGAGGAACTGGAAGTGGCACAGAATATGTAAGAGGATTATCAGAGCCATCTGCAGCTCACAGGCATCCAATATGCTTGTGTTTCATCACCTACTAACTTTTCTGTCTGAGAACACTGTGATTTTCTGCTTTCAAAGCCACCGAGTGTTGCCGACGAACTTCCAGGAATCTGTGTCATGGCATGAGGATGACATGCAGTGTCAGTACTGGAACCCCACCAAACCTACTGCTTGGCTGGAACAAAATCACAGCTTCAGACCAGGCTCTGCAACCCCCTGCCTCAAAGCAGGATGTACAGATGGAGGTAAAAAATCAGGAAAGTTACTCAGAAATGTAAACATTAAGAAGGTGTTTGGTTTTCAAAAACCAAATTGCACAGTTTACAATAGATCAAGTTTTAAAAACTTTGAAAGTGTAGAAGAACTTGCTACCCCAAGGACAAGCAAGAAGCTGTCTGGCCCAAGGGGAGCTCCTAGGAGTGCTGGCAGTGGACCAGGCGCTCAGTCTGCACAGCAGCAGCAGTCTGAGCACACTGTGCAATCAGACAGCTCTGCTTTCTTAAGGGAAACTCCCAGGAATGCTTCCATTTCACTGGAACAACACGGGGCTGCTGTTCCATATATCTGGTAACATTCTTATTCAAATACTTCTTGAAATACAATTTCCTGCCTTTAAAACTGTCTCAAAACATATATATACCCAGACAGTTAAACAAATTTCAAATGGTATATAACAGGAAAATTTGCTCATGAATCTGATGTATCCTTGCTTTTATGGAACAGAATTGTTTGCTTAGTCATATGTGACTGGTGAATTCTGTGATGATTCCTGTTTAAAACTCATTTAAAAGATATAAAATCTGAAATTTCAAGCACACTTGAAATAAAGGTTTCATTCATAGCACAAAATCAAACTCTGTCAAACGAACTAGTTTTTGGTATTTTTCACCTTGAAATATGTCTGGAACAGACATAATTTACTTTCCTGTATCTACATGGTTTTCCATCCCACTTACTTCAGAGGAGGATCTAACTAAGAACCTTTGCACAAGTTGGGAAGTCAGTTGGCTCAGATTAGGAATAAAAGGAAAGAATGCTTGAAGAAAGCTTCTCTGACTAGGAAGATTCTGACTTTTAATTCTCCACTTTCATGGAATAGGATTCCTCTTGATGTCGTCATGGTGGAAGGAGAGGTGATGGCAAGACTTGCCACTCTGAAAACCAAACAATTTGCTGGCTTTCAACACCTGTGTTTTCCTTAAAAACTATTTCTCTATTTTAGTGTCCCACTTGTGTACTATGTCTTTCTCTGTGGTGGGTCAGTCTCCAGCTACCAGCAAAACAGTCTTTAAAGAACCCTCCATAGCAAGACATTTTAACAAAAAATATAGCCAATATGTTCAATAACATCATTAGCAGCACTGAACAAGTTCTTCACATTCCAAATGAAAATTTGCATTATTATTTCCAATTAAAGAGAAAATACTATTTTCCTCCTGATATAATAAATTCAGCCATTTACATTCATTCCCTATTATCTATCTTATGTCTGGTTTATATACAGTAAGATCCATTTCTTAATATAGTTTTATATAATTTTGTACCAAATTTGCTCAATTCTTTATCTTTTATTTCCCAACTAAACCTTCTGCCCCTCCTTGCCCTGAAATTGGAATGCCACAGAATCAAAATACACTTTCTCCTTCAGACACAAAAAATATTACTATTTTTCCAACTACTTCATATTGGAAACTCCTCCCAAGATCAAAACTGCTAAAAAAAGTGAGCTGAAGGTTAAATTAAATCTTACCTAACACCAAAAATGGCCTGGTTGCAGGCCAGGGCAAGAAGCCCTGCAATTAGCAATGAGCCCTGCTGTTAGCAGAGAGATGGAAGATAACCATCTTCATTCTTATCCCTCTGCTAGATCTTACCAGTTCTCCAGAGCAGAAAAGCAAGTGGGACCAAAGTCCAACACTGCAAGGATTAGGTATGTCTCCAGGCCTTTAAATGTGGCTCTAGATTGAGTGGTTGGCTGAAGGGAATCTTCTGCCCCAGCCTGTACACTCAGAGCATTAAAATTCTCCCTAACTCTTATTTGTTTTTCCCTACCCCAGAGCCCACTAACTCCACTTCTTTCCAGCATTCTCTCACTCATTTTAGAACCAGTACTCTGCGCCTCTCAGGCTCACCTGATCCCTGTTTTTCCTCACCGTAATACCCACTTGAGCTCCCCAGCTCTCCCACAGGAAAAGCACTATGATCCGCTGAGTTGAAAGCCTCCAAATCTGCTACAGGATTTCTAAGGCAGTTGCACTCCCCAGCCCCCATAATTGGCAAGGAGTAAAAAGATTGTATACAGAGAGCAGTTACCAGCAATCAATCCAGACGAGACTGCAGAAGACAGAAATATAAAAAAAGAGGATGCTACTTTTCTCTGTGCTTTGAATCCCTCCAGAATGAATGGTTCCAAGAAATTATAGGAGAGGAATTCTAACTGCAGTAGTGTTCTTACCTGCAGATTTCCTCCAAGGTTAATATGCTGACATGAAGATATCACCAAACTTAGTTTGACAGCAATGACTAAATTAGATGGCATCACGATTATTATTATTACTATTATTACTATCATTATTATTATTATTATCTACCACATACATCTGCAAGTCAGTGCAATTAAGGCGACCCAGTCCTAAAGGAGATGAACTCAACCAAGACTATGGCAGTGTGTGGGGCCAAAGAAATGAATTTTAAAATCTCTGTCAGCACAATACTATTTCCTTTGACAATACAGATACTCCCAGTTAGTTAGCTAAAACAAAGTGCCAGCTCCTCATTCAAGCTAAATTGCTGTGGAGAACCTTTATCAGTTTTAATACTAAACACAATTGCAGAAGACTACAGCATACCATACAACAGGACAGGCTTATCAGCTTTACTGTAATGTACTCCAGAATTCTAGTCAATGGCGCAGAATTTAAACTTCTTCAGGACTAATCCACTGAAATCTCATAGAAACCAGGAGGTCTCAGGAATTTCAGCTTCATTCAGTAGCGAGGATTAAAGCAAATACAGCAATTTTTATCACTGACATAGGTTAGAAGTCACCAAAACCAATCCCCTGTTTCAGTGCAGAAGAGGGCATAATGTATTTGCTGAATTCTGTTTCCTTTAACAGCGACTGTAACACAGAGGTGCCCCCATTACACAGAACAGATGTGCAGACTTAATTTTAGCATTATCTAAGCTGGGAAGCCTAAGTACAAGTGATTTTTAATAAGCTTTTCAAAGTTTACAGGCCTGAGTGGCATTTCCTTTGGCTATGGCTACCAGTTATGCATTATAGAGCACATATAAGTCAAACCAGGTAATGAAGATTTTTACTCTGTTCATTTTGATGAAGCAGAGAGTTGAAAACATGATTTTAAGTAAAGCTTGTCTTATTTAAAAATAAAACAAAACAGAAATAGAAAATTTTAGCAACCACTGTTCTTTGTTTTAATGACCTCCTCTCTCCAAAAAAAAAATGACATAAAGAGAAGAATGGCTACTTTTTTTCTTAATAATATGGGAGCCTATATAATGCATATTCAATCAATGTGTCCTCTTAAAGAAATCTAAGATACTTACGGAGTCCAAACCTTCGGAAAGGCAGCAATTTCTTCTGGTGTATACTCATCTAACCTCTTGGGGACTGCACGTGGCTGAGGAATCTCCTGTAGAAGGTTCTTCTCGATATCTTCTGGAATAACCTGAGACAGGTGAGAATAATCTTAACTATCTGACTGTTTAACAAAAAACACTCCTGCCCACAAAGCCAGACCAAAATTTTTCAACAGTACTGCATCCTTCAATGCTAAGTGTTTGACCTAAATACACCCATCTCATATGTCTTGAATCTCACAGTTCTGTGAAATAAAATGGAAAACACCCAAGTACATATAGATACATATAAAAAAAGCAGTTTGATTTTTGTTTTAATTTATTTGCTTATGACATGAAAGGTATTGCTTCCCTCTTCACCTCTATATAACACAAGGATAAAAATATAACTGCCTGACTACTCACATCTTCAGGGAACAGGTGTAGCCTCTGCATCAGAGTTCTTCTCTGAAGGTTCTTTGGAAGCATTCTATAAACAGCCAGTTTAACAATCTAAGGAAAGATAACACAGTAACAAATAATCAGGGAGCTTACTCGTAACATGACAGGTTAACTGTGTTTCCCTCTGTCCGATCCCTTAATCATTGAAGCTTTTAGTCATCTTTCAGGTTGAAGAATTCTGGCACCACATTCAGAAGGTGCTCTAGACTTAAAGTTTTTAAAAAGAAACACTCCTCGTCATATGAACACTTATTTTAAGAACCATGAAGAAAATTTCAGCTTAGAAAGTTAAGAGCTATATTTAGCATTGTGGATGACTGCATATGATCATTCAACTGCAAAGAACTGAGAAGCTTGTGGTAACTCTATATTCGATTGCACATTTACATACACACATTGTTTAGGAAAAAAAAGTGCTCTAATAAATTTCCCAAGGGCTCCCAGCAACTAGTTTAACAGTGTAATTGCTGTGTTTAAAACAGTATTGTAGTTAAGGCTTTGTACCTTAAGCAAAGCTGACATACCAAAACAGTGCATTATGAACTTAATATTTATATTTATAATATATGCCCTTGCTATTAGTTCCAGATGAAAAATCTCACTTCTAAACATCAGGAACGAATAGAATTTGTACATTTAGATAATGCTCACTGTAAAGTAAACATTTCACAGGATTTTCTCTTGGATTCTAGTAAAGATGCATTTTTTATTTAAATACAAAACACATTGTTATGGAATTCATCCATCAGGGGAACATTTGTAAATGCAAAACAATGCACAAAACGGTTTGAGAAAAAAAGGTTTTGTAAAAGACAGCAAAGCACTTAGAGCTAGACCTATGTGCAATTTTGTAAGTAAAATGTTTGCTCCAGGACACCTGGATATAAACCAGCTCCAAATCAGAAACTACCCAGCCATACTTAGTACAACATCAAGCTTCAGCCAATAAACCACACTGAAATGCAGGGTACTAAGCACAAACAAATCTTGCAGGCACCCGGATATTTTCCAAAGTGTATTGAGTAAAAGGTTTCTTTTTGTAAAACTAAAGGAATTAAATTGAAATTTTAGAGACAATGACCAAGTTCCCAAGTGGAACCACACTAAGATAAATTTTCAGGTGTTATACAGCCAGTACCATAAATCTGTGGACAAACACAAGAAGAAATACATCAGGTCATGCAGATTAATATACAATTTTGATACTTTCTCTAATAAAAATGAATAACCATGTATAAAAACAAAAGATGAAAATTAATGCTTTTTAGGTATAAAAACTATTCATGCTTGTAGAGCAAACCATAATTTATTTAGGTCAGTACACTACAAGCTTAGACAAGGGCAAGGCAGAGACAGAAAATGAACCTTCACTGATTTGCTTCACTGAACAGTAAAAATCAAGTGAAATACCATAACAATGAAAGAAAATATACAGATATTAACAGCAGTTCATCTGAACTGCCCTTTTATCATTAACAATTTTGATTTCATATGCTTATTTTCCTTTCTATCCAGTGTTTTTCCTTATTGTCAATGAAAGATCAAAATGCATTCGATCTAAATGAACAAATCCTGAGACTTCATAACACATTGACTGTGGGGATTTTTTTTCTTATCTAAAAGTTACTTTAAACTTCAGGTTGTGTTAGAACACAGTGTTGATTTCTTAGACTAATAAACTGTACATACACATGATCCAACGTAAGACCTCTGACCTACAGATACACAGAGCTATTTTTTTTACAATTTCAGTACCATGAAAACAGACTATAAAATACTTTAATGAACATTGTGTTAAATATTTGATTTCTTCAAGCAACCAATGTTCATGTTTGATTTTTGGTCTTCCTCTGCAGCATGTGGCAGAGACATCTACTGAAACAAACCACTAAGGTAGAACAGCTGGTCTATTTTGATTGTAGATATTTCTGATTAGTGAATCTGTTCTGAATTTTTTTATCTACATTACAAAAAGAACAGTTCAGTAGTAAAAATGTGCCAGTTAAATCACTCTGTGAAGAATGACTGATTTATATACTCAACAATGAAAAAATATTTTCAATGTTGTGTACAGTCACTGCAGTACAACCTAAGCTTCCAACAAACTACCACGAAAACAGGACTTGAAGAATGATAATGAATGATCATAGGCAATTGTATACTCAGTAATAGTTTCTGCAGGTAAGTATCCTAAGGGCAGTAAGCATAATCCAAGGCATGCTGTTGAACATCTACTATTTTCTATTCTGTTTAAGAACTGATTTGCCTTTCCATGCCTCCTCAGACATGCAGGAAGTTCATAACCACAAAATATGGAACAGAAAAATCAATTCACATGAAGCACAAACCATTTTTTACTGCCAGGCAAACCACAGTACCACAGAATGGTTTGGCTGGAATGGACCTTTTAAGGTCATCCGATCCAACCCTCTGCAACGAGCAGGGAAAACTTCGACTAAACCAGACTGGTCAAAGCCTCACCCAGACTGGCCTCGAACACATCCAGGAATGGGGCATTCCCAACTTCTCTGAGATATCAGTTTCAGTCTCACCACCCTTACATAAAAAAAAAATTCTTTTATTTCCAATCTATATCTATTCAGTTTACAAAAATCACTCCTTGTCCTGTCATTACAGGCCTTGACAAAGGTCTGTCCCCATCTTTTATTTAAGCCCCCTCTGTATACTTTAAAGACTACAATAAGCTCTCCCCTGAGTCCTTTCCTCTCTAGTTTAACAACTCCAACTTTCTCAACCTCTCCTCATAGGACAGGAGTTCCATCTCTCTGATCCTTTCTGTGGTCATGCTCTGGACCTGCTGCAACACGTCCATGCCTTTCCTGTGCTGGGGGCCCCAGAGCTGGACACGGTGCTCCAGGTGGGGCCTCACCAGAGTGGACCAGAGGGGGAGAATCACCTCCCTCACCCTGCTGGCCACACTGCTTTGAAAGCAGCCCAGGATTCTGATTTACTGCAAGGTCATTAGTCCAGTTGCACTACAGAAGGCTAAACAGGGAGCCAGGACACAGAAGGTACTCCTGGAAATGTTCCTTCATTGTAACTTCATATCAAAGACTCACCTACAAGACAAAATAAATCCAAACCTAGCTTCTGGAAAGACCAAGTTTATGTCCATCTTCCTGTCCAAAATTCTGCCTACAGTCACAACTTCACCTTCACTGGTGTGGTGTCAAGTCAAAGAAACAGGCTTAAGTAAAGTTGTACAGACTGCTTTTGCACCTTGAGTAAGGTTGTGTAAAGAAAAGGCAGATCCAACCAACAATACTTGCAGGGTGTTAAGTAAATAAAGGGTCTTCTGTTACCTGAACATGCTTGAGTTTTACTAAAAATAGACCAACCCTAAATAAAAAAAGTATGGATTTGCAAATCTGCTACAGAACTCATGTGAAACCCAAACCCAGATTCAATGTTCCCTGAAAACACACATCAGATCATGTTGTTTCTTTCAGGAATTAACCATAAAACACTCTTTTTTACATACCCGTAAATACACTTCTAGTAAAAGACAAACCTTATTGCTTTCTATGCCATTTCTATGCTTACTTTGAGTGATTAAAACAGCAAGAGTTTAATTTTACATGAAAGTTAGAAAAGCTAGTGATTTCTGTGAGATTACAGACTGACAGAGAGGTCTACCCACCCACAGGCCTCACTGCAACCTTGATGTCATTTTGAAATTGATTAGCACAGCTTTGCAGTTTATTCAGTTATTCATGGACTCTGAATGCATCCTCCCCCAGTCCTTTACATTTAGTACTAGCAATGTGTAAAATTCCATATCCTCATAAATACTTACTCCTAAAGATCATGACACCTTCTCCTTTAGGTAAAGTCCTCCACCATCAGATGTACACAGCCACCCCAGCATTAGTATTTGGGGATGTTTATACTACTAGAATGCTGTCCGTCCAATTTTTTTTTTTAATCACTAAGATCCCATTGGCTCTAATTGAAATTGTCATCTTGAATACTGCAATACCTTTTTTTTCAGCTTGGGTAATTTATACATCACAGCACAGACATGCTCTTAGTAACACAGTTACATGACATTAATCTTTTAATCTCCAATTTAAAGGGTTAATTAGAGGGAATCTGAAGGCAGCTCTATTATAAAACTCTTGCACTTCCAATCCCTTACAACATGTTAATACATTTTATGAGTACAAATAAATTAAAATGTATTTATTTGAAACACTGTGAAGCTTAAACATTTCAATTTTTGTGACAGGCTTTGGCTTATGTGCAACTTGCAGACTATGTCTGATGGAGACAGATTCTGAGAAAGATTCTTTGCCAGATAAAACATACTTTAAAGATGGAAATCAACAGAGCAATACCATTCCTAGTACTGAGAAGCACAAAATAATTGGCTGAATTTCCAGAAGAAAGTCTACCCTAACATCTGAATTAAGTCCAATAAACAACAGGAAGCAACTCTAGAACATGGGAAGGCCACAGTGCTCCAGAGAAAACAAAATTATTAATTACAAGGCATACCAAAATAACCCTAGAAGAATTTCAAGAGATACAGCAAGTTACTTGGAGGTACAGTTTGATACCACATCTTCCTTCTACCTATCCATGGTTTTCTGTTCTCTATACAACACTGTTCTTTTCACCACACATTATAAAATACAACACAAAGAAATTTCTACCTCTGATAGTTGCAAAAGCAGTACAGCAAGAGTGAATGCACTCAATATTGCCGTAACAATCATTTGGTCACAGACAAATTAAACTTCCATACACATGCATGTCATTTGGCTTTCCACTGCTGTTTTCCACTTAACAAAAACGTGGCAGTTTAATGTTTTCTTTAAATGATTAACTTGACTCAAATATACGGAATGGATTAAGACTTTTAATACAAGCATTTATTTTTGTGTACTGTGAAGAAAATGACCAAGTCAGCTCTATGACTTACTCAGATCACCTGGAGGTTTCCAGATAACGTTTCAAGAGAGCCTGTTCTTCTCCCCATGCAAAACCGACTTGTGAGCCTTTTTATCCAGTCCTTGAAGTTTTGTTCTACTTAATTAAAAAACATTGCTCCCTAGTAATAGAAGAAAATGCTACTACATCTGGTGTTTCAGTAACTGACTTCTAGCATGTAAGTATTATTCTATCAACTATCCCTTACTGATGCAAAAAAAATAAGTTCTCAAATACATACAGCAAGATTTAACTGTGCTTTCTGTTTGAGCTTTTCTTCAAAAGATCATTATTAGGCAGATATAATGGCAAGTCTATGCATGCAACAGTTGCCAAAGGGCATTCAAAAGGAGAATTTGAACATTTTAAACCCCTTCATATCAGTGCCAGCAGCTGAACAAACCAAAATCCTGACAGCCCCAGAGGCTCCTTCCTGGCACATTTCCATAGAGCTACCCTGCTTCACTTAATAATCTTCCCTAGCAGGTAACATTCATTCTGAACAATTATCGCCCATTATTTCTGTCATAGGCAATACAGCCTCTGAACACTGCAAAGGTCAATCCGCTCATGGGGCATTTGGTCTTTTCTTTTTCTTTTCTGGGGTTAAGTTTCAGATGTAGTCAGAAAAAAAAAAAGCTCAATTTTGCCTATATTTCAATTCACAAATCAAACTTTGTCCTCACAGAATTACTATCTACTTCTACAGGTTAGATCTGACAACATTATATTGCAGGCATTTAAATGTAAAGTTGTAAGATTTTTGCAGGAAGGTGTTTCAAGTGATCTTTGCTCCGTCTCAAATCTGAGTTTCAAAAGTACATCTTTTTAGTCTTTCTGTATCAAGTACATAGAAGTCTAATTTTTAAAGTGCTGCTCTCATGACCATCAGCAGTTTTCCAGCTAAATAAAACTTCTGCAAGCTTTATTAAAAAAAACAAGAAAATCCCAAACCACTACACATTCCAAACACCTACACCTCAAAACAAAAGGTTTGCTCATTTCCTTTATTTTCAAAAGATTATCCTGGCAAAGAAAATACACCAAATCTTTTAATCAGACTTTTTTTTTAGCAACCTCCAATGGAAATCAATGCTGTCTGCCCATTTAAATCATAATAGATTATTACTACCACACAGAATATTAGCGTTATATTAACCTGTGAACAGAGTGGCTGTTTTGAACTACAGCAACAAAGTTTCATGGTGTACCTAAAGAATATATTTAATAGTTTTGCTTATGGGTGGTCTAAGAATTTACATTTCAATCTAAGTCAGAGAAATGTGAACAAGCTGTTTTTTTTCCTTCAATAAGCACTTCTTAAAGTAGCCTAACCAACTTCAATAGATGTGTTCTATTTTTGGCTATTTTGCAGAAGAGCAGACAACTGAAAGCACTAGAAATTTTAAACATATTCAGAGACACTCCCCTCCTTATGTCTCCCAAATGAACTCACAAGTATTTAAGGTAAAAATGGACTATATACTTACGGTATCTCTTTTTTAACACACTGATTTTCACACTTACATAAACCCAAATTTTTCTGAATTGCTGAAAAATTTGGCAAAATGAACTAGGAACTTTAAGCTCTATATGAAACTATCAGCTATGCAGACTTCTTTTTGCATTCACTGCCCCACATTAACATGAAAGATAGTTAGCAATGGAAAAAAAAACCAACAGTGTTTTTCTAATCTCAGACACAAAATTACACATCAGAGATCAGACACTTATGACTGGACAGGTGAGGTTTATTTATTCCTTTCAACAAAAAAGAGAAGTCATGGATTACAAATAGTTGCCATGGGAAGCTTTCAAAACCTGTTTGCATAAATCTCCAGCAGCCCTATGACCCAGCAATTGTCATTGCTTGGATTAGAGATTTCCTCAGGTTCGCTTTAATCTGAATCATCCTATGGCCCTCTGAAAAAAGGCACATGTAAATTCAAATTCAGCACAATCCCTCTGAAGTGTAACTACCACCTGCAAGGAACATAAAGCTAAAAATTAGAAAAATAGATACAATGAGGTCAGCTCCCATTAAGTGAGAATATCACTTAACCTTTGAGGCGTCCAAGGAAGGAGCTAGAAGTGATCAGGGATGATACTACAGTAACCTTGTCTAAATTCTGACAACTATACTTAACAGCTTTCAGCCTTCCATGTAAGCATAAACTATAGCATTTTGCATCAAATTACTCATCATAATCTTTTTAACTAGCCATTAGCTGTGAACCACGTTTTCCAAAAACATTCTGTAAACTAGAAACAAAACTAACAGAAAAATATTTATCTTGGGGATTTGCATGTTTGAATTTAGATACATGTAAATAAAGACAGTGGTAAGCATTCCTGCTATATACTATACACACACACACTCAAGAAAGTCTTATATAAACTGAAAATAGTCAAATCCATTGCAAAATTTCTATGTAGCACCATGCAAGTTTACAACATCCTTTTCCTTGGAAGTAGTGTCTTCCATTTATTTACTGCCTTAATTTCTGTAACAGCACTATTTCCAAAAGCAATGATGACTCATCTAATGAAGCACCACCAGGATGAAGTCCAAGCACAGAGAAATAGCAGTAGCCTCCAGTATGGAAGCAACACTTTGCAAAAAGAAGATCTGGATGCCACAGGAAGACACAGCCTGCTTCCTACAATCTTCCTAATTCCACTGCCTTCACAGGAACTGAATTTATTGTGATTGAAAGTGAAAGGAAGTGAAATAAAATGATTTATAAAAGTCTCTATAATAACTGTGTGTCATTTAGATTATGATTTAAAGATCCATATGTTACTTAGGCTGACACTACTCTCCTTACAGTATCACTTTTTCAGGTTTTAAAAGCTAGTTCTAAAAACAAAACCTGTTAATAAAGCACCACATAATTTCCATTTTTGTCATATCCCAATGCACTTCACAACAACACAATTCAACTAGTAAACAAATCTTTCTAGCAATAAAAACCCGTTAGAGCTACACATAATGTGTCTTGCCAAATTACCACCCACTACTACTAATTATGACAAAAAAACATCGGAAATATCTTTATGAGAGAGGCAACTGAATGCTTCATCTTCAATAGAATGACGGAGTTAATTGCTGAAGACTCTCCACCATTGTGTTAAAAAAATGGTGTCTGCTACTAAATTAGACCAAGACTTGAGCCACATCATCATTTGCTGAGCCTTTGTCCAACATGCTTTAGTTCTTAGCAATGCCTTTAATCCCCTTCTGTTTGCAGAGAAATTCATCTATGAGTTTGGCAATAAAAGAGATATTTCAGAACAAATGCCAGAGGGTAATTTAGAGAACATCCAGTTCTCATGCCCTAACAAGTTGTGTTATACTGCCTCCCAGTGCTCAGCATCTGACTGAAGCTCAGGTGAAATAGGCTGAAGAATCAGTTTTAGACATAGAACTACTATCAGTCATTTCCAAAGGTATTACAGTAATTTCATGATTATAAACCGCACCTGAATATAAGCCGCACATCCAGG
>VRYO01001463.1:11953664-11991082 GCA_009812075.1 Sialia sialis | reverse complement strand
GAAATTACTGTACAACTATCTTAGAGGCTGTTTGCAAAAGCATTTGTTTTCAAAAATTCTAGACAGAACATGATATGGAAATGTAGGATTTAGTTTCATTTTATTTAAAGACATTGTGACAGTTAAACCAGAAACCAGGCAAATTCATATAGTGGACCACTTTTTCATTGAGTACTTGCACTTGTATAAGGAAGACTTGGGACAAATCAGGATTTCCAAATCATTGATAAAACCCATGAATTTTATAGCAGATAAAATTTCTCTAGGTAAAGGAAGAAACAATTCTGTATTTTATATACAAAGTGACCCAAACAAAAACATTCCAAAGTCAAAACTGAACATAAATATCTATTAATCTCTGTGTGTCTTGTATCATGCCCTGAAACATTAGTACTTAGAGAATTCATCCTCCAATGCTGTCCAGTCAAACCTCTGAAGCAGAAGTAATTTCATAACTGTGTAAGTCAAAATGTTCATATCTGGCTCACTATTTTTTTAATCAGTACAAACACATAAACACTGCATTTCAGAATATACACAGACAGGAAAGAGACTTATGTTCAACACAATCACCATTTCCACTTCCTTCACAGACCATGAACATACAACATTGCAGAAAAGATTTAAAAAACATCATCACTTAAAACCTACTGTTGAATTGCAGTGGGGAAAAGAGGCAGTGTACTTTCTAATATTAGCATTATTCTTGATAGCTCTTAAAAAAGCAATAGGGTCATTAAGCTCAAGTACAGCTTAGCTCATTCAAACTAGAGACAGTTCACTTATGAGAAAGGTCAGACCCCTGAAACTAAAAGGAAGTAAATAAGTGAAAAATGAGTGAAGCAAACAAGCTTGATTTGTTCCTTTGGACAGCACAGAAGAATGACAAAAATACACAATTTATAATCTAATCCTGAAAACACTGTTTGCATAAATGGTGTCACAAGCCAAGCTTCTATGACCCTGTAGTAGAATGTTTGCAAATTAACTTCAGACACAGAGGCAACTGATCCCATTTGTTTAGGGGAACTAATTAACAGGAAATCATCCAGTTGCACAAATTAAAGAGAAGAAGGGAAAAACACTTACAGCAGTTGGATCCTTCAAATGGAGCTGAGTTGCTGTCACTTGTTTGAAACCACCAGGATAACTAGAAAAACAAACATATCAGTTTAATCCTACAAGCTCAAGCATGATGTTAACAAAAGTATCACTACATCTTGAACAATGGTGTAATAGTATTATAGGCTCTCAAAAAAAGGAAGCTGTTCTCAGGAGCCCAGAAACAGTTATTTTATTTATCCTGTCAACTATCTAATTTCAACACCATTTGTGCTTTCTTATTCATTCATTTGGATATGAAGAACCTCATGCTTCACAAGAAGAGCAGTATGTTTTTCAAACTGCTTATTAAATACACCATAACAGCTATAGAATACAACAGGAATAAGATATGCAGAACTCTGAAATATTTCCAGATGATCAAGACTCACATGTCTGTGGATGACATAAGAGACATCAATTTTGAAATGTATTTATTATTTTCTTGTTTTTCTAAATAAATCTTAGGAAGACTTGGCATATCTACAGCAACAAAATTTTCATTTTACAGTAATGGATCCATCTTTCTAAAGCCTGTATGACATGTTGAAGCTGCGCTAATTCAGATCCATGCATAAGCTTTAAATGAATGATAGCATGGAGCAAGAAATTACATGGAAGTCAGGTAAAGATGGGTTTAATTTTGATTGAATTACATTATTAGGAAACAGTCTAAGTGAAATGAAAATAGGCCCAGCATCACGAAGAAACGTCCACTGAGTTGCATTGACTTAAGTACTGGTTTTAAGTGCACAAGTCTTTTTACTTATTCAAAATCAATTTAGGTACTTAAGCAAATATTTTAACTTACATGTTAAGTTTTTAGAGAAAATTTTCGGTCATAGAGGAGATGGAGTGAAAAAAAAAAACCACAGTAATCTCCATCACTTCTGAACAACAATTTCTCAGCAATTTCAGGATTAGCACAAGCAAAATTAGCTTTCTCAGTGTGATTTATTCATTTCTCAATTGAATACATTGTGACACTCAGAAATTATTAAGTATTAGTATCATTGTATAAAATAGGAGCACTGAACCCATCATCCACAACCTGTCTGTAGTTGATTATTGCACTCTCTACTGTAAACAAGTTATGTCTGCCAGAATAACACATTTTACTCTACTGTATGTAACAATGTTCTGTACATCAGTACAGCTTGAGAGCACTTCTTTTTTCAATTGTTTTTCCAACTTTTGTTTCATCCTCTGATTCAATATTTATGGTTGGGTAAATAGGTCCTGGTAGGATAAAGTACTTAAAGTGACCATATATATATAAATATATATATATGTAGTCTTAAATGGGTAGTGCCAATAGAAATACCTTCTATTACACAGTAGACAGAGTAGTCCAGATCATTAGGTCCTGAGGTAAACATAAGACACAACCTCACTCACCAAATCTATTAATTTATGCAATTGTTCTGACTACTTTTGAGTTAAGATTATTTCCCTAGCAACATACACTGAGCATAAAGGGAAAAAAAACCAAAACACAACAAAGAGAAAGAAAAGAAAAGGAAAGGAGAAAAATGTTTCCACCATTTTAAACACATGCAAACAAAAAAAACCCTAAAAGTTAAAGCAAGAATTCCATTTAAAGCAGTATGCTAAAAGACTTTAACTATTAAGAAAATATGGCTTGAAATTTACCATAAGCTTTAATTATTATAAAGCTTACCCAGTATGTGAAGAATATACTTTCTGTTCCCATTTGTTACCAGAGAAGGCAATATGTCTTGTATTTATTATGACAACATGATCTCCACAGTCATCTACAAGGTAGAAATAAGTGGAAAATATTAAAGAAAACCACAGAGGGAATCAACCAAAGTAACAATTATTATGTGTGCAATACATAAGCAGTAGCACTTCCATAAAACTGAAATTTAAAGATCTGAGCTTTTTGAGTCACACCATCCAAATCAGCACTTAAATACCAACCTTAATTGCTATTTTTAGTACCACTGGGTTGGAAGGCAGGTAAGCAGGCAAAATATCATCAGGCCACTTAACTAAACCATTGCAATTTTTCAGCTAAGATTTGGAAATCTGGCTTACAGGCCAATTTCTATTCTATCCAACATATTGTGCTGCACATGCGTATATATGTAAAAGAAAAATAATTTTGCTTTCTCATAAAAACAGTATCTATGTTTACTGGAAGACTGAATATTTTGGGTAAGTAAAATATTTCTATTAAATAATTACACTCTCAGACTAAATATATAAAACAAACAAAAATACTGCAATGAGGGAAGTAGGAGGGGGAAAAAGCCCTAAAAACACCATCTCCAACAGCCCTATTAGGAAAACCCCCACATTTTATCTATCAAACAGGAGTGAATGTTACAGCATGTACACCTATACTTGCAGTTATATCAGCCATTTTAACATCAAGAGTTCTTTATGTGCAACGTTTATAATCTATCACTAACACCCTGCCAGAAACTGTTAGTTTAATAGGGCTTCTGTAGTAATAAAGTGCTAACAAAACCTGTTAGCTCAAAAATACCACATAAATAAAAGACGTAGTTTTTAACTTCAGAAGTAATGATCTTGATCAGCTGTATAAGCTATAACCACCCATTCAACTAAAGGGAAAATATGTCTGAAGTTCAGCCCCATTTGCACCACCATATTAGAACACACGTATTTGAAGATACTCACTTGATGAAAACATTTCTGAATAGGTAACAAAGCAGCTGTACAAAGCAGACTTAAACTGACCATGATTTTTTTATAAGAGCATGTAATTAATCCAAGCAAATTTCACAACTTCAGTTTTTTACTATTTTTTAATCTTGTATTCTTTTAATTACAGCTGAAGTGCAAATGCAATTTACACAGCTTTGTTGCTGCAGCCTTTCACTCCTGACAGTTCAGTTCTAAAAATACAGTATGTTTTCATAAATATCAGGGAACTGACACTGTAATTTTTTGATGTTTTGGTTGGAAAGATGACACAATAAGCTCATCTTAAGGAAATTTCTGCCAATAGTCTTCTTAAGTGAACACTGAATTAATAAATATTAATACCAAATTAAAAACAAAACAAACTGAAACTGCCCCCTGATGTTACTCTGTCCAACTAGCTGTTGTCTCACAGACACTAAAATATTTGTTAGTTCAAAAAACGAAGCAAAAGAAGCGTGAAGTACATAAATAAGTTCCTGCATACTTTGCTCTTCTAAATTGACACCTGACAATTGACAGTTGACACCTGAAGGGTGTCAACCTCTGCAAAGCAATTAGTACTGATTTACAGAATATTCTAAACAAAATGAAGTTATCGTTGAAATACTGTCCAAGTCTTTGTAACTTCACAGACATAAAAAGTATCACAGGTCTTTTGCACAGGGGTAACCAAAACATTTTACTCTCAGCATCTGCTTTACTTCTCAAGACAGCTGTAAGTCTCCAGTGACATCTTGTGGATACAACAAAATTTGCAACAGCAGAACTCTGATATTTAAAAGTCTTTACAACACTACAAATTCTACCTCCTATTGTGAAATAGATTAGAGTATAATTTTACTACACACACTTTAACACATATGACCCAACTTCAAGGCTTCCTTTCTGCTTCAGTAATGTCACTGGAAAAATTTGCATGGATATTACAGGAAACACTGTACCAGTGTTGTCA
Source organism: Sialia sialis (assembly GCA_009812075.1). Lineage (NCBI taxonomy): Eukaryota > Metazoa > Chordata > Aves > Passeriformes > Turdidae > Sialia > Sialia sialis. Next base: position 11,986,332 of record VRYO01001463.1, on the reverse strand, counting down.
AGATCAACTTTTTATTCATTTATTCATAAAATGCTTATTCCCATGAGACAGGTACTACAGCATTACAAGTAATGAATAGGATTACAGATGCATCCTTATAGCTGAATCTCTAATTTGCAGGGGAAAAAAATGACACTTTTATTTAAATGAGGTATCTTTCAACAATGATTGTGGCCCATTTAAGAATCAGACAGGTCCCAGGCTCCTCACCACAGAATGTGTGAGGCAGGAAGGGGCCTCTGAAAGTCATGTCATCTAAAAGTAGGAGCAGCTTCTGAAAATCACAGATGGAGACTTCACAACCTTTTGGGCAATGACTTCCCATTACTCTCACGAAATATCTGATGTTCACAGTATCCTGTATTTCAGTTTCTATCCACTGCCTTGTGGAAACAGGACTTCTTTGCACCTTATTCAGAATGAAGCACTCCAAGACTGTGGTCCTGGGCACCTACTAAAAGGAAGCACTCAGATGTTTCTTTATGTGCACTGTGAACTAAACATTAACATTTGAGAAATGAAAGAACAATCCACTATAATTCAGTTATTCAAAATAAATTACAAATTCATAACATCCTTTATATGTACTGGTAAAGAAACAACATTAGGCTGTGGAGGGGTATGACAGAAACAGATGAGAAACAAAACCAATTGATTTATAATTTATAAACAATTGAGAAATGTAATCTTTTATACCAGGCTTGATTTTAAAACTGAAATTGGAAGAAAAGCAAATTTTCTTTCCTCCATTGTAATACTCACTTAGTGCATGATAAATAGGTTTATGTCTGCCTTCGAGTCTGATGACAGTGGCAGCTGCTATTTTTCCTGGGGGCTGCATCTTCGCATCGAGGAGATACCAGGCTCTGGCAAAAGTAGCCCATTGCTGAAAACAAAGAGCGGCAGTACTCACCATATGAAAAACTCATACTACCGCAATCTATCTTCCTTAATTAAGACAACACTTCTTTTACATACAAAAATACTACAACAAATATTGATATGCAGCAGCACCCCGTTCAAATAAACTTTAAAAGGCCGGAGCACCGCGATACACCCACCGCAGTGCGATGCACACGTCAAACACTGACAGTTACCGGCCCTGAGGGCTTTGTTACAGAAGTGCAGATTTCCCGCTGCAAGCTTCCATGATCGCCACTTGAACATCCTGCAGGATATGTAATGCCCAAGGCCCGGTGAAGGGCACAGCTCCCCCACACGCAGCGCTCAGACCGGGCACAGCCGGAGCCGCGGAGTCCCCGTGCCCACACGTGTCGCACACAGCGGTTCCCGCCAGCGGCACCCTCAGCACGGACACGAGGGGCAGCCCCGGGCGCTCACCGGGGGTCTGGGAACCCTCCGCGCCCGCCCGCTCCCTCAGGGCCCGGGCCGTCCCTGAGGCCGCGCTCACCTGGGCCGCCCTGCTGTAACTCGCCATTGGCGGGGCGCGGGGACCGCGGGAAGCGGAAGCGCTGCCCTGCGAGGGGCGGGCCCGGCCGCAGCGCGGCACCTTCGGAGCGGCGCCGGCCGCGGTCCGGCGGGCCATGGAGCGCTACGTGCTGCTCCTGAGCTGGGGCGAGCGCCGGGCCGAGGGCGGGCCCGCGGCAGCGACCGCCGCAGGTACCGCAGGGGAGCGGCCGGGCCGGGCTGGGACCGCGGGCCCGGGGTGAGGGCGGGCGGGCTGGGACTGCACTGGAGTCCGCGGGGCTCTCCCGGCTCCTCCCGCACTAAACTCCCCTTTACTTCGGCTGAATGTCTTTAGTGCCTCTAACCTGCAGGAACTTCGCGGGGGGCATTTCCTGCTTTATTGCGATGATGTCATGTAACTCCGTAATGTGTTCCTGAGCATGACTTAAAGGAGAGTTTAGGAAAATTTGCCTTTTAAAACTGCAGATCTGCAGGTGGTAGTTCTTTTAGAAACCCCAACCAAACCTTTTCCCACTTCTCCCCTAAATTCACTTTCTAATATGACGCTGAACTTTGTACTGTATTTGCAAGAAAGTAAGATTTAACTCCCATAATTTAGTAGTTTTAAGTTTGTCTATTTTGTTTGTTTTTTTTTTTTCCCTAGCTGGGGCTGCAGCAGACATGTATCAGTTCCTGAAAGAAAGTTGCAATGCATCTATAAATGCAGATGTGAGCATATTCCCAGGTAAGTATGGAATTCACAGTGAGGTAGGGCAAGTGTTATGAAGGAATTGGCCTATGCATGTTCTGTTAGGGGAAACAAGTCAGAAATTTAACTAAACCCAGTTGCTGTGGGCCTGTTCCTGCTGCTCCTGTGTCTGTTCAGAACTTACATAATTTCAACAGCTAAGGTATTAGGAGATGATTAGATTGATGGGTTGTGAGAAATTAAGGGGAAGGGTTTTGAAGAGTTGACAAAATTTAGTCCAGTTGAGCAAGGAAGAGTAGGAAGGCTTATATCTCAACTCAGTGGGAAGTGTGATATTTTAATTTCTCTTATAACGTCTTACAATTTTTCAGTGGAAGCAGTACTTGTCTGCTGGGTAATAATTCAGAACCTTAATCTATGAATATTAAATAATTTTTTCTCCTTAACATAGATTTCTTAAGATCTGCTTTTGTACTTTGAGGGACTGTGTGTTTGTGTTTAGTTGTTTTATGTGTTTTGGGTTTTTTTTAAATTAAAATTGCTTTCTTAGTTCTTTACTTGGTTTGGATATCTACTGTTATAAGCTCATCTTGTCACAGATGCCTTATAATTTGGATTCATGTGGGAAAACCACTGTAAGCTCTTAAAAGTCACAAAGGTGGGAGTGTTAAGCTCTTTTCAACTTCTACGCTTTTTATTACATAGAACTGTTGTTAGAGCACCTCATTTTGTGAAATCTAAATCATATTATGGGAGGTGTTATTTAGTTCAGGTCTGATACAGATCATGCAAAGAGAAAGCAATGTTACCTGGAACAGAGAAGAGGTCAAATGTTTTCTTACTAACAGTCAGAGGGTCAGTAATAGACACTTGCTAAGATGCTTTACCTACACTTTAATATGTTTGAACTTAATTATGATGCCAAAAGAACGTATAACTCAAGTAATTGTTGCACATTAAATAACTTACAGAGTCTTTTAACATTATAATAGGAAGAATACATTGTAGTACATTGATTAATTATAAATAATTGTTTTATCTCTTTTCAGCATGCTCAGTGGCTGGTATGCCAGGTGCAAGGAAATGGTATTTTGCAAGTCATGTCATTTGTGGTTATTATCAGGTAAGACCAACTATTTTAGAGTATAACTTCCTCAGCCATCTGCCTGACTGTAGGACAAGCTAAAACTGTGATGTTCAAAACTCTTTTTGCTTATTTAAGTCTTTTTTGTTTGATTAGTTCTGCAGTTCTGACTGGGAGGAAATAAATGTTGACACACAGAAAAATGAAGACTGTCACCAAGCAAGCATTGATGAAAGCTTGGGAACCACACAAAATTTTGAGGACGATGACAGTAACAGCCAGGAATCACTGTCTCTGACTGAGTATGTATAATATTATTTTTATTTAAAGAACAGAGATCTGTCATCTAACAATGATGACCTAAGGGGATCAAGAAAGTTTAACAAGTGAGAGTTATTACCAAAGCAAGAGTTAACTATGAGCAATCTCGTACTAGTACTGAAAATATTTTTATTTTTTTTAGCATAACTTTAATTTTTGTACAGATGATTCTTATAACTGAACAATTTCCTGACAGCCAATGTTATATGTACAAAAATTTCTTGCTAATTCCTTTTGAATCCTACTTCTGGTTTTACTGCAGATTATTTCTGTCTTAGTAAAAGAGGAGATGATTTCTCATAGCCTAGGTATGTTTTGCAGAGTTTTAAAGATGTAAGATACATCAGGTACCATTCATTAGTTACAACTTTTTGTTTCTAAGTGACTATGTTTATTTCTTGGTTCCAAACATGTTGTTCTTCATTTTTAGTATCTATGATGAAGCTGCTGAAAGTCTGCATCAATTAACTGATAAATTGCCTGCCCCAGGTAATCTGTCTTTAAAAACCAATCTCATTGGAGTTAATCTTGTTAGTTACTGATCTAAACACTCATCTAGTAAAAGCACAGTGAATGGAAAAGTTCAGAGAATGGTCGTTTGATAGCTGAATTAACTTAATGCAGCTCTTGAAGGTAGTTTAGGAACTTGGGCATGGTTGGCATTGCAGATCAGCTTGAGGACTAGTTTGCTGCTTGTTTCTTTGACACGCTGTAGTTCAGTAGTTTAAAATAGCTATTTATATAACAAATTTATCCCTCTGAAATGGTACCAAAGTAATCATAGACAGTATGCAATAAAAAACTCAACATAGGAAATTTCTTATTAAAAAAAGGAAGATAGTGTCAGGCTTACATCTGATTTGACAGCTATTTACTTGTGGGTGGGAGCCAAGAAAATGAGAAGGAAAATATATCAGAACTGTTTGATTTGGATTTTGTAAACTGGAGATATATGTTGCATGTTAATGTTTTATAAAGTTGCAGAAGTTGATTTGGGATAACAAGGGAACTCAAGAAGAATGAAAAATAGCAGTTTAGAGTGTTAAAAGTAGCTTAGTTGTACAGGAGACATCTCATCTATCACTGCTGAATGAGAGAGGAGTAAGGTACAGAACCACTGTCACTGAGGGAATGGTGAAATATTTTGTGTTCATTGAAGAGGAGCAGCAAGAGATGAGCTAAAATGTGTGAAAAGCATTTTAAATCTTGAAGTTACTTGATATTTTTGCCAGTTTTAGTGCAATCAGTGATAACCAATCCTATTCTATCTTTAAATGACCGAATAATCCGAATAATTTACTGAATCATGGTACTTTGAGTCATACACAACTATTTTATAGGCAGAGCAATGGTTGATGTAATCCTGCATGCTGTTGAATGTGATGGACCCAGGCTGAAGGATTGCTTACCTGTTATTGGCGCCCTGAAGCACCTGAGAGAGTGGCACTCTGCACAGATCACTGTTGCAGCAAGTGATGCTAAAGGGTATGGCATTTATTTCAGGGCTGAAACAAGGTCACTTCTGTTGTGTTAGCACAGATCAGTGGGTTGAAATAAAAGCAGCATGTTGAGTACTTTACATGTATACTTTGAAAATACATAGATTAGTTGTCTGTTATTGTATGAGGGGAGGAATTACTCATCCTGATTCATTGTAAGTGCATCCCCTAACCAGGGAAACAGGCAAAAAAGCCAGTCCTCTGCACTTCTTGTTTTCTGTGGGAGCAAAGAGTAAAATATTTTCTCTTCCCTTTCCTTGGATTCAGTGTGCATACAATTTTTTCATGTTGTATTATGCTGTGGGATAACTTGTATATTGATTATAGTTTTCCCGATTTTTTAAAATGAATCTATACTTCTGCTGGTTTTACTTTAAATTTGGTACTACCTTTGCTATTACATTTCAGGGAGGAAAAGTAGAGTCCCTCATTTGTCTCTTTTGAAAAAGGAGTATAAATGCTCTGTTACTTCCTGCATGTTTTCCAAGATTCTGTTAGCATGAAGAGCCATTGAGACTATTAATTCAAGTTGAAGTTAAGTCCAGTAATTTGCTTACTGTCCTCCTCTAATTGACATATAAATGCCATGATATATCTCACCATATAAACACAGTGATGCGGACTTTTTATCCCATGAAGTGAGTGGTTGTATGGATACTGAACAACTTGGCAAGGTCTCCACTTTCCTTCCCCTCCGTGCCCAAAAGATTGAAATTTGCTTCTTAGAATATGTGGTTGAGCTTAATCCTAAATTAATAAAACTGTTTAAAAAGGTGAATGTTCAATCCTTGTATAGAATAAACAATATACTTATTATACAGTATTTCCTGAGGTATGTGGAGGACAAGAACACTTGTGACTTCCACAAACACTCTTAGATACCATTTTGTGAAGCCAGCTTTTGACTGAATAAATTTTTCTGCTGCCTTTAATGTAAAGTGAGATTATTTGGGTATAGAAGGTCTCTGATGAAAGCTGTTTCACTTATTCTTCCTGTTTTGTTGATGGTGCTGATTTCCCTTAGAAGACAGACTGCCAGCAGAACCCACACTGACTGTTCTCTCTCTTGTTGAATTTGGATAATGCTTGTGCTGCGTCTGCATTTAGAAGGTTAAGTACAAATCATCTGGACAGACCAGTGATAGCCCCACTTTTGGCTACCAGGCTTTGCTGCAGCTTCTAGCACCCAACATTACTATGTTGTCCTTGCAGCTTGCTATTGCCAGTCTTATTTGATGTCAAAGCTCTTCGCTGGCACTTTCATGGATCATATGAATAACTTCCTTTACAGAGCCTGAATGAGTAATTCTATAATATGTTTTTACTTTGTGGAATATAAAGCTTTATTGTCTGTCTTGACATACGCAGGATTGTTCACTGCTAAGAGGTCATAGGTAAATTCAGTCAAACTGCACTGCATGTTTATTTGTAATACTAAATTCAGTAAGATTAATTTGTCATTATTTTTACAGTAGCTGGCAGAAGATTGCAGACTATCTGTCAGCAGACTTCATATCTCCAGATGATATAATGAATATTATTGATTTAAATGAACTCTGGAGAGGAAAGATTCAGATATGGGAAAGAAAGGTAAAATAACTTATTTTTTTTATTGCAGTGGTTATTTTTAAAAGCATCTGTGCACCTCATTTAAAGCATTTATTGGGGAGTGGATTTTATGCCTTAAGTCAGATTTAGTTTCAACCATGAAACTCACAGGTAATGTGCAATGTGTCTGGGTGGGTGGCAGGATGAAATTATAAATGAGATCAATGCATCAAGACCCCAAATTCAGAAATCCAGTTGCTCCCCTCTGAAATATTTTTCTTAAAACTTATTGTTCAAAATGAGATTGTTTTGTATCTGTCACAAATCATTTTCATGTAAGTTATTGTTTCCAGCATATGTCTAATGTTTCTGCAAAACGTGACAACTTCATATATTACGGTTTTGGATTTAGTAGTTGTTATCTAATTTTAGTATTTTTTCTTAGTTTTACAGTTCTGATAAATTAATATTAATTGTTAAAAATAATAAAACATCTAACTGGCTGAAGAGAAATAATTTTTATTTTCTTTTTAACATGTTTATTGCTGCCTTTTGTTTTTTTTCCAGTTTGGATCAGGAGTGGATTTTCCAGAATTTTGTATAAAGAGCACTTCAGCCAAGACATTCAGGACTGCAAATTTAAGTTCTTGCTTTGCTGCTAAAAAAGAGTGGCAACCGAAGAATACTGATACTTTGCCAGAAGCAAGTATTATTCTTGATCTTTCTTTGAGTTTTAGAATTCATCTGCTTTACTTTCTGGAGAAAATTAGTAACTAGGGAAACCTGAGTCAGCACTGAAAATTCAGTATGGAAGTAATGACTGGATAAAATTGAGGAGTATTTCTTTTGTACATCTGTGTTGTCTGAACAGATCCTTAAAACTTCATCTGTTTGTTCTTAGAAATGCAATACCAGATTTTTTTCAAGTAGAAATTGAGACTTTGTTCCTTTTAATACTCAAAATAGTTAAATGATGAATTCTGTATTTATCTAACCCTTCCCACTTAATTTTAAAAGTTTGGGTTTATTTTTTTTTTTTTTAAACTCTTGCTGTTTGATGTTTTCCACTGGAAGTAGATAATTGATGAGAACTGCAGAATCATATGTGCTGATGAAAACAAAAATGTGTGTTATTGGTAAATGAGCAAAAATTGGTATCAGTTTGGAGTTTGTCATTGTTAAAACATGTGCGTTTTGTATTGCATTTTTCTGTCCCTGGTAGATCATATTTTATTTTGGGTAAGAGTTAGAACTTACTTGATGCACATTGTTGACATTCTTCAAAGTTGGATTTATTTTAAAAAATGAAGTACCTTCCCTTTTTTTCATATGATTTGGTATGATGATGTGAAATGTTTCTGTGTTCCTTTATACCTCTTTCAGATGTTATCTGCAAGGCTAATGCCTCTACCCAAACACTTGAGGAATTTCTGCTGATATAACATTATATATGGTGTTACATATGTAGTTTTATTTGATCTCTTTTCAGGTTTTTCATTACTATGGTCCTGCACTGGAATTTTTACAGATGGTGTTGCTGTCTGATCTACCTTCCATTTTTGTATCAGATCTGGAGTTTGAGCTGTATCCTTTTTTTTAAGGATCTAAACTACTACTGATAATTGTCTGTAGCAGAAGGAAAAAGATCAGCATCTATCCACGCAAGCAGCAGATGGATGAGGATAGGCAAGGGCTCATTCCATTGCAGCCTGCCAAAATAGTCATAGTGATTCTTCACTACTGAATTGTTCAATTTTGAAATTTGAATTACATTATCAATAACCATGAGTTGTTGATATTATTGCATATATAATTTCTCTTGATGTGCATGATATTTGTGGGAAAGGAATAGAGGCATATTTATTCTGTGTAAGTTAAAAAAAACCCCTCAAGCCTTTCTAATGGATGGATGAATGAATGTAGCATGCTTCATGATATAGGAACATTTGTCTACAAACTGTGCTTTTTGTGGCAAGGTTTAGCAGAGGAGTTCTCTGAGTGTGTGTGCTGCAGAGATCTTGAGATATGTTACTATTTGCTTTTAAAAATATTTGCTTTTAATACTATTCTTAGTACCAATAATACCTTAGGATGTATAAGCCTGCTATGATTTTGAATATATAAATAACTGTTTCTGTCTGCCTATATTCTGTCAGCAGAATATTTTGTCCTATAACATTTTTAAATGTATCACTTTACCTAGAAAGGTGAATTTTTATGTTTTGTAGTAGTGTAGTATCAAAAATTAGATGCTTTTAATGCTTCTTTCAAATATGATGGTTACCTGATTTGTAAAATAGAGGTGCATAGTTCTTTGTGAAGGTGATGTTCCTTAAACTGTTCTGTTCAGGAGCCTGTCAAGAAGAAATACCAAGGAGGCATCTAAATTACTTTTGGACCAGATTTCTTTTCTCTCTGGGAAGGTAAAAACTTTTTATTTATGTATAGCAGAAAAATTAAGGAATATATATTGCCTATAAAAGACACAGGAATAATATTTTTACACCTAGTCTCTGTCTAAGCTTCTTCAATATTTGATTCTGAAGCAAACATGGATTTCAGTGGTCCATGCTACACATACCCACTGAACAGTTTTCTCTTTGACTCAGCTAAGTTTCAATCTCCTAAAACATTTTCTAATTTTGAATCCTATCCTGACAGGTAATTTCTGTACTATCATAATTGAGCTATTGATATTTTTTTTAGCAAAAAGCAGGCATGTATGTGGCTTACAAAAATCTATCTATTGTGAAATACTAAGCTTTTTTTGTTTTACATGTGCATATTCTGATTTTGGATTAAAAAAGTTAATGAAACATTTACAGTCCTATTTTTCCCTCCCTCCTCTGCCTTGGAATGATAGTGAGATTATTCATAGCCACAGTATTAGTCTGAAGATGTTTTTCCTGAACATTCTATCACCTTTACATACAAGGTAATACATATTGTTTAGGAATGTTCAGGAAAGTTTTTTCGTGTTTATAAAATAAATCTATGCCATTCAAAACAAAACCTGCACTTTGAAAATGGGGATGCAGTTATTATGAATAACATATACTTTTTTTGTTTACTGTGAAGATGGTATCCCACTATCAGGCTGTATGTTTAATTTTCAGTTTATTTGGGTTTTTAGTAACTCTTTTTCTCCTCTGCTACTCCATTCTCCATTAACTTAGCCAGAAAAGGTAAGGTTCTTTTTCTAATGCTGTACCCAAAGTGTCTTTCAAAATGGTTTTACACTGGTAAATATCTCAGGCAATCTTCATTTTACTAAAGAACACTGAACACTTGGTCATATACCCTTTACAATCAAAAGGCTCACATTTCTACTATTTTTTATAAAGAAGAAGCCCAAACAGTGGAGACACATTTTCAGGTTACTTTTTAGAGTCTGCTCATGTTGAATTGAATATATTTTGAAAATAACAGTTTCTCATAGGGATTTTTGTCAGTGTGCTACTGAATATATTGCATGTTCATAGGCTTTTCTAATGCCTGTAATAGCATTGCTTTATTTCTCGAGTATTCAAATATGTCTGCAATTTATCTGTTAGTGCTTATTGACCTGAAGTCTGTGTAGAAACATAAACATAGTCCAGTATCTGGTTGAGGGACAAGGGTAATGCATAGGAAGGAAAAAAATAATTTTTTCATAGGAATGCAGAGTCACTGATGACAAATATTATCTTTGATTTGTCTTTTCATTGCTTTTTCTTTTCTGGATACTGCTCTGCAAAAATGTTTGTAGCCAGGTTATGGAGACACTTGAAGTACATAATAAATACCTTTCTGTGTATGAAATGAAAATTCAACAGTTAATGATCTCTCAATTGGACCAAAAAGTAACCACAATTTTTACAGCTTTTGTGTCAAATGCAGTTCCATTTTGATTGATGTGAATGACAGATATGTTAAGTTGAGATGTTTTTCTTCAGTTCAAGTAGATTTGGAATAGTGCCAATAGCTCAAGAATGAAATATAAAACAGCTTTCACTAATATTGCATTTCCTTATTTTTGCTCTCCTTGTATTTGCTCTCCTTATTTAGGTGGGAGCTTTATTTACATTGCCATGTAATGTAAGCAGTGTAGTGATCCCATCTCCTGCCCAGCTGAGCACCAAGAAATGGAAGGAATATATGGCTAAGAAACCCAAGGTCATTTCTGGTATGTGTATTTACTTGTGGTTATTTGTATATATACACATATATATATGTGTGTGTGTGTATGTATATGGTGAGTTTTTTCTGTACATTTGGGATACTCTTTAACTACAGTGAAGTGAATCAGTGATTGTAATCTTCATTGATGTGAGAAGATTTGATGAATGCAAGTTCAGCTATGCTAACCTCTAGGAAGAAAAATGGTAACATCATGGCTTTGGGGAATCTAGGCACCTCAACCATTTTTGTATCCTGGCTGTCAGTTAAGATCCAATTTCCACACATCTTTCTAAGGTGATTGTAAAATCCACAGCTTAGAGATTTACTTCTGTAGATAGAATTCTAGTCTGCTTCACTGAGATGCTTCCTTTCTCGTTTTAGCATTTCCAGAGATTCTTCAGTGCACTTGCATTTAACTTCAGTCTCTCCTGGGAAAGTACAGACTATTAAGAAATGCTGAATGCCTCCATTCTCCTGGGAGCCAGTGTTCTAAACCTGTGATTGAAAATGTGCTCCCTGTATCGCTGCACTGATGGCAGCTGACTCTCATATCCTCTGCCAGCACTTAGAAATCTGATTCAGAAAGTGGGAGAAGAGAGTTAGTGCAGACCAAGGCTGGGGGAAGTTTCTCAGGCAGCCAGTAAATGTCCTGCAAGAGGAGGCACGTACAAGCAGTGACTGTGAGGTTTGTAGGCACTTGAAAACATCAGGCTAAAAGGAACTTGGTGGTAACCCAGTGCTGAAAGTACTTGCCTAGGACACAGTGAAGTGCTGGATTCTGCCTTCTTCCATAAGCTTGTTGTTTATACATTGTCTAATATATAATTAATGCCGATTCCAAGGAACAGTGTCTACTTCTGTTGCCAACTCAAGACAATCTTTTTAAAGAAGTATGCAGCTGAGGATGGATCATATTGGTGACTGATATTTTTTCAGGAAAAAATTGAGAGGAATTAGGAAGAGTTGTGTAACAGGACAAAAAGCTTAATTATGGAATGGGTGCTGGCAGTGTTGCCTTTTTGCCAACCTGGAAATGAAACTCAAGATAATTTTAGCAAGGAGGTAATAAAGGCCCTCAGAAAGATGTCCACAAAAGCCCACCCCCTAGGAGTGAGTACACATTTATAGGTTTTAGGAAATGAGCATAATTGATAAAATGCCCCAGTTAGAAGGACAAGTGGTGATGCAATTCCCCCCCAGGTCAAGCCCCTTCTCTGGACCCTCCCCTTCAGCACTAGTTGCACTCTGTCCAGGAGAATATTCCAGAGCTCCAAGCCCCAGAAGGTACAAGGCTCTGTACTTTGTTTTGTCATTCTGCTTAGGGAAAGGCCATGGAAAAGTACTGAGAAAATTAGCTACTAATACAGTCGGTGACAGAGTTACAAATACATGTGTGAAGAATACAGAGAACATGAAAAAAAGGCAAAACGCAGTATATAGATTGAAAATTATCTCTGCATGTTTGGAAGGGGTAAAGTACAGAGGTAGAGCTGGTCACAGCAGCAGCATTTGTATTTATTGGAGAGATACTACTGATGCAGTCAAACGAGCACAAGATCTGCAGTGTCTGCAGGATATGTGCTCCAATGGAAAGGTTTTGCACAAGTATTAACTGTGTGATCAGTAATACACAATAGGTTCTTATTAAGCCTCTTGAGTAAAATTTACAGTAGGAGGAGGAATACTGCTTTTTAAATGTATTTTCTTGTTTAGTTGAAAACTGTTGATTTTTTTAGTGGCTACCATTAATCTGACTGTAGTAAGGATTTATGAGCCCTTAATCTCTTCCATCTGTGGGAAGGTATAGTTCTTGGTATTGGTAGTTCTTAAATGCTAAGATTGAAATGTGAAATAAAAACTTACCCATCAGGAATCAGCTTTGAAATGCCAAGATAAACTGGAAAAGGAATGTATTTCAAATGGCATGGGAAACAGGACAATATGACAATGTTCCTGGGATATTTTTTCATTATTCTTTTTTCTTTCTCTGAATTTATATATTCAGGTAGTGGGGTTTCCCCTTTTTTCTGTGTCCAACTAGAAATTTTCAACAAACACAGGAATATATTATTTGTTGCTAACAAAAATTTATTATATTAATAAATGTTAAGTTCCTGTAGAATTAATTATTGAGACAGTGCTACAAATATCTTATGAGATTAAAATATTTTATTTTTGAAACTTAGTACATCAAGAAGCATTCGTTATCTTGATTGCTATGTCTACCAAGGTGCTATAAAATCTTTTCTGTGTGAAAAGATAGCATACCCATCCTTTCACTGTTGCTGTCAGGTCCCACATTAATTTACTTTCAAAACTGCATACTCTATGCCACTGTTTATAAATAGAATGTCTTTATCTTTCATCCAGGCACAAGGGTAAAGCAGGGGATGAAGCTTTTATTAATGAATAATTCAGTGTCCTTGGAAAAAGTGTATACAGTATTTCCTTTTCTTCTGCAGTTGTATGTTAATCCAAGGAACACTTACATTATTTCAATGCACGTATGGAAAAAGGTCTGTTTTTACCTAGCAGAACAGAAACGTCTCTTTATTGTTTCATGGTAAAAATGTAAAATTGCCAGTTAAAGGTTTGCCTGTTACTTAGCCCAATTAAAGAACTTCTCCTGGTTGATGGTTAGTAAGATCTCTCACTGAAAAGAAGAAAGCAAATGAAAGAATTCTGATGGTGGATTATAGTTTGTTTTAAAGATGCTTTCCTGAGGGTGTTTCACAGTATGCCCTGATGTTTGTTAAGTTCCAGAAATTGAACTGAAAGGAGAATCTTGCCGATATTATTTCTTGCTACAAGGCAATGGCTCTGGAGGATGTAAAGCAACCTTGATTCATTCAGCTGGCCAGATCAATGGGATGGCCACTCTTGCTGCAGTAAATGGAAAGCTGAAGGCAAAAGGAGAAGGAACAGAGTCAGGTAAGAGTAATCACTTATTTATTAATGAATATCTGAATGCAGGCAAATGCTATTAAATTTCATGAGTTTCTTTTATTCACTCCAGTCAGTATTAAAAGGGAGAAAACAAGGAGGAATATTACATCTTTTATGAATGTTTTATTTTTCCAAATCCATAAGAAAATATAATAAGAGCTTATTTATTTACAGAATTTACTGCTACCATTTTTTAAAATTGACTATACAAAGTTATTGTCAGTAATTTCTCATAGTTGAGATTAGTTGCAAATTGTTTATTGTGAAAGGACATACAGGTAATATTTACCAAAACAAATTTGTGAAAGCTTAAAGTTTAGAGAGTGTGTATTGTTGGTGTAAAGACTGACCTGCCCATGCCAAAAATCTCAGGAAATATCTCTTGAAAATCCTGGTTTACTGATTATTTAAAATAAAATCTGCAGTCCAGTAGACAAATTGAGTTTTGTTATCACCTTCAGTTCTTTGCTGATATCCATGTTACTGCAGAGTGTTTAGGGTATGAGTTGGCACTCCTTTCCTAACTGCTCCACTAGGGAAGAGCAGGTATGCAGCCATTTATCATGGAGTGTAGTTGTCATGTTACAGCTACACCTACCAGACAACTCTACTAATTCCTGTATTTGTTTCAATAACACTGACAAAGAGAAGGAGCAAAGTGACCTGCATCTTATCTGCTTAATTCCTTATATTGAAATAAATCTGTGTGCGATATGACTGACTACTCTGCCATTTATCCTAATTAAAATCCCATTAGTACAGTGTCACAAGACTGAAAGTCCTTGACCATATGTTGAGAGAAAACTTTTCTTTCCTGGTATCAAACTTAGGATCTTTTTACCTTCTTTAAATGTTAATCATATTAATTGTGTTGTCATTATACTGGTTTTGTGCAGAAATTCAAAAATACTAGTCAAGCATCTCTTTGAAATTATCCTCCTGGTATTCAATTGGAATGAATGTTTTTTCAATGATTAGCCATATTTGAAAGTCTGGTTGTTTCCTTTAAGAGATTTTTATGTTTCCTATGTTTGTCTTCTATTAAGTAATGACTCCAAAGAGAGATTTGTAATAGAAATTTCTCCTTATTTGTACAGGGTTTAATGTTTCTGCCTTTATCAAGTCTCTGCCATGCTATTGTGGAGAGGAGATTGTGCAGAGAGAAACAAAACTGTCTTGTCTCCAAGTGTTTGCCTTGAAGGAGTATCTCAGTAAGTAATGGGAAAGCTCTGACAATTCTCAAAGTAGTATTCAAGGGGTCTTTATTTCAAATTGGATGGGATGGCTCACCTTACAAAACTGAAGTTGTTTGACAACCAAAGTGTGTTGATCGCTTTGTGAAGAAATAGCTGAAGTTTAAAAAGAAACTTTGAGGTACAGCCGTGATTGTCTGTCAGATAATGGAGAAGACAACACTGTATTAGTGTTAGTGGTTGTTACATAAATACTCTGAATTTTTGAGGATAGCATTGAAATAATTCTATGCAATTCTGTGATGATTTGCCCAAAATCCTTTACTGCTGGATATGCCTTCTACAAATATAAAATTCTGGTTTGGGTTTTTCAGCTTTTAAAAATTTTATTCTTTCTTTGAAAAGTCTTAGGCATCAGAGGAAAGCCATGCATTAGAGATTTGTTAGATTTATCATGATGCATCATTTGTAATAAAAACTTGAAGGGTCATCCTCCTTAGATTTTTATGACTTTGCAGAGAAGTACGTTTGAGCATTCTGACTTTTTTCCATCTTAAGTCCATTGCTTAAAGAGACTCAATTAAAAGAAAAAATGCTTCAGAGAGATTGGCTGGCTTATTGAAAATGCCATGCTGTGGAGGTAATCTAAGTGTATTATCATTAACAGAATAGCAGCTTAAAGAAAGTAAGATTTCTGTAAGTAGTCTTGTTTCCCACCCCACATCCCCTGCTAACTTGCAGTCATTCTCAGATTCCTGTCTGCTTCAACACAGAGGCTGGGCCTGCTTTAGAGCTTGTGTTTTAGTTTCTTTTGAGTGGGTCACCCATTTCCATTAAGAGACTTGAGTAGGAGCAGTTGGGATTCACTGATTGTCTTACATCATACCAGAATTACCTGACCCTTGATATTATGACCAAAGAGACCAGAACAGGCTCTGGAGCCACACTCCTGCAGCAGCAGTAGAAACAGGTGGGTGGGAGGCTCTGCAGACTGGAGCCCTTCACTTTTAGTCTCAGCAAGTCCAGGTGTTTGTCTCTGGGGGGATTGAAACCTGGATATACTCAGAAATGCATATATCCAGAAGTTAAAGGGCTGTAACCATGTGTGACTTCAGCTATTCGCTGCTGTTTCTTCACTTGTCTTTGGAATAAACCACCCATGTCTTCCTTACAATAGTAAGTGTCAAGTTAACTTACTTGTGTTACTGGTTTTGGGTGGGGATTTTCTTGTTTAATTGTTTTTTAGCAGACTCCTGGTTTTTTTTGTTACTTAGCAGATGCAGTACCTTTTATTTTTTTCTTTATAGAGAGAAAGGAATTGACCAAGCAACCTGCAGTTATTTCTACCAGTGAGTTTAAAAGCTTATTAAAACTCACAAGAGAATGTTTTATGGAGCTGTGCAGCACTAGTCTTCCTAAGCCAGTTCTACAGAAGGTCTGCAAAAAAAACAGATCATGCACTGTGACATGTCGTAAGTATTTTTATTTACAAAATACGCTGTTTACTTTGGTTGTTTCTTCATACTGGTCATCAATCTTTTACTAAAAGGAGTAAAGTCTTTTTACCAAAAGAAGAAAACACAGAAGGAAAAGTAGCTTTCTAGGATTATTTTGCAAACTGAAATTATCCGTGCATTATCTATTTCCTTTTCCTTCCTTGACAAAAACACATATCCAGAAAACGTTTCTGATTGCATCACCAGACAGATTTTTATTTACATATTTTTAGAGATATGCATTGAGGAATATCTGTATATGAATGACAGTATATCTATTTGTTTAAGGAATAAGATTCTTTGTTTAGAGTTATCCAATATGTGTTTCTTGCAGAGCCTGATTTAATAGAGCCAAATCCATTGGAGTGGCCAGAAAGACATGTTCTTCAGAATTTGGAAAACTTTGAAAAAAACAAGCAAAAAATGAGGTAATAATGAAATACTGGGGATTTTCTTTCAAGTAGCCATTGAACTTTACTATAGAGGAACTTCATATGTTGATAATCATTATGTAAACTGTTTTCACATATATTGATAATCTTTCAAAGGAAATACTGCTTAAGGCTAAAACTATTTTTCTCTTGATTTCCAAAGGTGTAAAGTCTTGGTATTTAAAGAAGTATTCTTTTGATTTTTATTAAATAAATGCAACTGGAAGCTAGGTAAAAGTAGAGTAGTTCTTAAACTAAATTTCCAAAATGCCACTTCAAGAAAATAGTAACCATGGTAGGAAAACGTACAAAAGCTCTTCTTTCTCCCAATATTCTCTGAGAGGAATAATTCAGCTGTTTTTGTCAACATGTTCAATGTGTTCTAATCTCCTCATATTCCCTAAATGATCAGTACTTAATGTCATATATCAAGTAATTTTGAAGTCAAAGAACCTATTGGTTTTATGTTTGAAATTTATATTTGGTTATGTTTTGCCTTCAGTGCTGTTCAAATGAAACACATCGATCTTTGTGTCACTTAGGACAGCCTGTTGATTTCAGTTTAGCTCTCACTTTATATAAGACTTGTCAAGGAATGCTGAGGTTGGATATTAGAAAAAGATTCTTTACCCAGAAGGTGTTTTGGCACAGGAACAGCTCCCCAGGGAAATGGTCACAGCACCAGCCTGACAGAGGTCAAGAAGGGTTTGGACACGATGCTCTCGGGCACAGAGTGTGACTCTTGGAGATGTTGTGCTGTACAGGGCCAGGAGTTTGGCTCAATGATCCTTGTGGTCCCTTCCAGCTCAGCATATTCTGTGATTCTGTACTTAATGGCCTTTGGTGGTGTTAATGTTCTTGCTGACGGATCTGTAGAGCCAAGTGTCCAACTGCCCTTTACTGAGTCCCTTCCATCCCATTTCTCTCTTTCAAGTTTGCCGTGGCTTAGATTGGAGCTCTGCGTGTGGTAAATTCTCGCATTAGCTTTCTCATGATGATATTATTATTATTATTATTATTATCATCATCATTATTATTGGCTTTTGTTTGTAAAACAGGCAGAGTTCTTCCTTTTAATTAGCTGTTGAGAAGATTCCTAAAGGACCTTTATGTTACATAGTCAGTGTTTATTTTCTTGCTCATAATCTGAATTGATAATCTTTCTTATCCTTCATCAGGACACAATGTGTTACTTAACAGTAGAAAAGGGAGAACTTTGATAGACTTGATTGAAGACACAAAAAAAAGAGTGGAGGGTTGCATGCACTCATTTCCTTTTAGCTTCTTTCCAGTATATTGTATTGTTTTTTTAATGGGAACCAGTTTTTGGTCCTAAAATAGAGAAAAAGGGTGAATAATCATCTTTCCATGTTGTATTTCAAAACCAAACCCTAAATTCTTGAAGAAATTACTTTCTTCAGTTGAATGTTAGAGAATTTGCACCAATTATCATGTTGTTTATCATGAACATTTGTATGAATGTTCTCAAGGAGCAACTTTCTTCATTTTACTTTGATATGAGTTTAATTGCTCCAGAGTAGCAATGATTTAATATCTTTTTAAATACCGTGAGTTTATTTAAAAAAGGAAGAAAAAAAATCTTAGATTAGTCTTTGCTTGCTTCCTTTTTTCCAGAGTTCCTCTGTTCGCACATTCATCTGAGCAATTGCTGGGGCATAAAGACAGCCAGAGGGAGTCCCTGACTTTGTTGGATGCTAAAGAGCTGCTGAAGTATTTCACCCCAGAAGGGCTGCCCGTGGGGGATCTCCAGCCTCTCCAAGTTCCCAAGCGGTATGATCAGCCTGATAAAGCCACTGATCTCAAAGCACATGTAGGGGGATGTAAATGAGGGTGGAATGGGAGTCACAGAATGGCCTGACTGGATTGGAGTTTATAACTTGCAACATCCTTACATCACATGCCTGCCAGTGAAATCAACTGTTTTGGTCTCCAGTCATTATTGCTATTTCGTTCTTTCAGAATCTGAAATGGCTGGAGACTATGGTCTTGGTCCTAGGCATTTAAATAACAAAATAATCACCTGAAGCACAAATGTGTTACTGGTAGGGCAGCAGCAGCTTGGCAGGGCTCTATGTCTCCATTTCAAAAAGAGTATTTCTAGTAAAGTAGCAGCTACTGTGGCACAGCTATAGTTTTTTGGTGTGATTTCTTTCAGTGAAGGGGGGAAGACAAAACAAGAAGAGGAGATAGCTGAGCCTATTTAACTGTCTCTTGTCATGCTTTTTATGTGGTAAAGTGTTTCTTGAAGGAAACTTATGGTGGCTTTGCAAGTATTCATTCTTAGTGTCCCTGCTGGTAAGTATTAGTATATTAACCACTACTTTTTCAGCAGGAAGATAGATACATGCAGTAATTTTCAGGATCTGAACATCTCTTAGATTTAAGGCCAGACTCTGTAATAGTTATAGTGTTCATAGAAGAAGAGCCTATTCTATTTGTGCAGTGTATCACAGACTGCTAGGCAAGCAAGACATTCTTTGCAGTCACTACAGTTTATTTGTTGACTTTTTCAATACTGAATAATAGAACCTATGATGCAATTATTTGATACAGCCCTTGATCCTTTTTCAGACATCATTATATGTAGTAAATGTGCTTGTGAGAGGGAAAGGTTCTGTAGTATTTTGGATCTTCTGTAGGATTTTTGAGACTTCTGTAAAATTAGTTACTAAAGTTTTGAAACTACACTTAATATGTTCTGAGCAGACAATTCAAGTAAATTAGAAAAAAATGCAGCAAAGATTTAAAATCTTCTACTGGGTTGATAATGAGTGCAGAAGATTTAGAATTTTGCCTAAAATATTTTCCTTCCAACTAGTTGTGTGGGAAAGAAGTGAATAATTTTTCACTACAAAGATCTATATTTTTAGTCTTTGATTTTTTTCAAAGCCTCCAGAGATACACTGTAGCATAGAATACCTTGAGTGTCTTGAATGATTTGCTTTGAGCTACAGATGAGTGAGATCTGAATTTGAATCAAGGCCAGCGGAACACTGTACTCTGAGCTGCTTGCTTCCCTAGCAGATGCTCTGAATAAATTCTCTGGAATAATGAGGAGCTTTGCACAGTGGGTGATCAAGAATATGAACACAGACCCAAGGATCTTCTGACCAACAGAAGAATTGAAGAGATTTTGAGAAAGACTGGTGAATTAAAGGCTTGTTTTCCATGTTTGAGCTTAGATAGAAGCTTGATAGATTACAGTTTTGGCTGACAGTCTTTGTCATCTTGCTAGATTCAGGATCACATCTTTCCTGGCTGTTTTTCTCAGATTATTCCAGTGCAAATGGTGCAGAGGCAGTCTATCTGAATAAAATTTGAAGCAATGTGTAAGATTCTGTTACATCCTTGCCTTCTTTAGAGATAAATGTCAGGGTATGTTGAAATCTGGCAGCAAGATCTTTCTATCTGCCTTGCTATGGTTTATTCTGCTGAAATACCTTCAAACAAATACACTTGTATGATTTAGCTGCAGACAGTTACTAGCTGGAATTGAAATATCCTGGGAAACAAGGCATTAGTTCTGAAGTCTGGGAAAGATGCATGTTAGGTGAGAAAACAACTTGGAGCTAAAGGGAAAGAATTCACTACTTATAGTGCATGCCTGGAAAGTGGGAGGTCACTTCTCAGTTCCTCTCAGTTCATTCTACTACTCAGGTATCCCATTGTGACTTTGTGATATTTGCCTAGTTTTAATGGTAAATTATTTGAGCAGTGACCTTAACTGTCTAAGAAATGTCTAAGAGCTTCTGTAACAATAATAGCTCAGTAGGAATTAGCTGAACTTAAATTCTCACTTCAATAGAGATTTAATTTTCCATTGATGCTTTATCCTAGGGGCTTAGCTGCAAGACTTGCTGTTTTGGTCTTCCTATGTCAAAACACTTGTTTCTGATTTTTGGAAGTATAATTTATTCTAATGGTAACTGGTTAAAATAGATCTGTATTTTTCTCCTTTCAGTGAAAATGCATTTCTTTTGACACCAGAGCTTACTCCTCGAAAACTTAGAGGTTTGCCTTTTGAAAAAGCAGCTGGATGCCATTATCATGGACTAGAGTAAGTTTCCTGGCTTCTTTCCCCAGTTTTATTTTTTAGTTTCCAATCTAGGTATAATTAGAAATGTTTCAAGCAACATATTAAGGGTATGTAAATTATGGTTTAAATGTCATTGGATTAAATTGCAACATTCCTGCCTTGATGGTAATGTAGAAATATTGAACATCTTTTTTTCTCAGTTGTACTCAGTGTCTCTGAAAATTTTGATTCAGAACTAAAAATGGCAAGGGAATTAGTACATACCAAGTTCCTAGAGAAGCACATATTTGAAGTACATACATAGTTTCTGCTTTTATATTTAATTGGAGACACTTTCAGACTAATAGTCAAAAGGTTTAATGAGACCTGTGATGCTGCTACCTGTATGTTCAGGGAACCTGAAAACAGCAGGCAAGAGTTAGTGATAACTGTTCAAAAGGATCCATATGGTTAGGGCTGTTAGTTAATCTCAGCCAGCCAGCAATAATTATTTGTCAAAGCAAACAAATGGGCAAACTGTCACATAATGTAGCTGTATAAAAATAGTTTAGAAAATTATGAATATTGGTATTGAGGAGAAAAGGAAAAAGGCTATAGAAATGCTGGAGTAGATAATTAAACATAACTCTTCCAATACACAGAGTCTTAGTGCAGTATATAGTAAATGCAGTGGATACCAAGCATAGTTAGTTCAGTTTTTGTGCAAACTTCTGCTGCCTCCTGAAATCACATTATCTGATTATCAGAATGTGACTCACAGTGCTGCTGATATTTTTTCCTATCAATTTTAAAAATAGTTTGGTTAAGCCTGTATTTAATATCTGGTAATTTTAGCCAGGTTCTCTAGGGCAATGAAGCACTCCTATCTCTTTAGTTATCTCTTTTTCTAAATGATAACTCATGAGCCTGTTAGCCTTTTTAGATTTTTAATAAGTGGCGCAGAGAGGCAACTGGGTAGAAAAGAGAAATGCATATGGTAGGTGTGGGAAGAAACCACTTGTCTGTCTGTTGCTATGTGGTATCTTGCTGCCCTGCCTGACCTCAGCAAAGAGTGTGCCTGAGAGATTTCAAATTAGGCACAGCAGAGCTCATGCTGCCTCTTCTCCTAGCAAAATATGACAAGGATAGACCACAGGGAAGCCTGGGTATTGTGGAGAGGAGGAAGATCCTGGCATATTAATATTGCAGGAGCAATGTGCTTAGCAGTATGGGAGGGAAGCAGTACAGTGAGAGGTAGTGCATGCCCAGAACATATTGTAACAAGAGTATAGTGGTTATGGGGTAGATGTGTTTGGTACTGTGCAGTTTTCATCTGCCCAGCTGCTGTATTTATATATGGAGCTAAAGTCTTGTCAAAAAAAACCAAGGTAGCAGTTAACATAGAATGGTTTGAGTTGGAAGGGACCTAAAAGATCATCTAGCTGCAGCCTCCATGCCATGGGCAGGGACACCAGTATTCCACATCTTTTTCCCCAGAGCGGCTCTTAATTCATTTTTCACTCATCCTGTATTTGTGCTAGCATTGCCCGTACCCAGGTACAGGAGCCTCTGGATAGGATCCCTTCCCTCTAGAGCTGGCCATGCCACAGAGCTTGGTGTCCATGGCAAACTGCTTTCCTGAAGTCCAGAGGTGAGCTTGCTGTGTGCTCTCCTTGCTGTCCTGAGCATCCCAACTCCACTGTGTCATGGTCACTGCAGCTAAGGCTGGCCTTGAGCTTTACATTGCCCACCCTCCCCTCCTTGTTGATGGGCACAAGGTCCAACATAGCACCTCAGCTCACTCACAGAAAGAGGTTACCAGTGCATTCCAGGAACTTCCTGGATTGCCTCTGCCCTATGTATTGTTCCTCCAACACATTTTTAGGGTGGCTGAAGTCCCCCATGAAGACCAGGACTTATGAATGTGAGGCTGTTCCTATTTATGATCAAATCAAATTTTTGGTGTAATGAACGAGTGCCAGACATTGGAATGCTATTTTGTAAAGAGAAAGCAATTGCCATTAAAGCAGTGATTAAAATGGCAATTTAACTTCCAAAGTTAAATAGATTTTTTTAAATCTTTGTTGGGTATGTGACTAACTTCCAAAGTTAAATAGATTTTTTTTAATCTTTGTTGGGTATGTGACTACTCAGGGGACTGAGAATATAAATAAGAAAAATTAAATACCTTGAAATTTTTAACTTAAGACAACTTACTTTCTTATCAGATAATGAGTTCATGTCTAGTGGTAAGTCTTCCTCAACTGTAGAAATGGATTTATCAGTCAGTTATTAAAAAAAATAATTTCTCCCTGAGTATGAAAATGCTCTGAAAAAAAGTGGAAACATCAGAACTAGCAATTTAACATGACTCCATGTTGAGAGATAAAAGTAAAGAATGTATCTTGCATTCCTAAGAGTAGGAAACATTACTGAGCAGTTTGAAGGGTGGGCTGAGCAAGAACTCAGACTGCTCAAAACAATTTATAACAAAGAGGCTGAAATAATGCAGGGTTTACTGTTACCCTTCCCTGCACTACAGTAAGTTACTGGGTGATGAAACACTGTTCTCTTGCAAGGAATCCTGGAAATAATTTTCACTAGAGAAAAGTCAAAATGCATTTTGTGTTATCCCATGTGTATGTTTCACTGAGTTAGCACTGTTCATTTGTTATTTTTCAGCCCCACTGTAGTTAATACAGTTTGTTCTGTTAATTTGGTTAATTAAACCACTTGTTCGTTGTAGTCAATAGGAAGCTTTTTCTTGTTCTGTGTTTTTTTGTATTTTTAGTACTTAAAAAACATGAATCTCTCAAACAGCAGTGTTTATCTCAGACAAAGCTAAAAGTTGCATTTCAAAGGGTTGTTCAAGGAAAAATTTCTGCTAATTTCCATGGGAATCTTATAAGAGCATGGTAAAGAATTGCAAATAGTATATAATCTAGCTTCTTTGTTGGAGTTGGACTTAAGTATAGCAAAACCCATCAGACAAGTATTAATTTACTGGGCTGTTAAAAATTGTCTTTCAGAACAGCACACCAGTTCAAACAAAAAAAAGTTTTGGAGTTCACATGACTGTCAAAAGTAAGTTTTCCTGATTGTAAAAAAGCAGAGACTCTCACAGGTTTCTCACCCAATTTCAATTTTAGGTATTGTCTAGATAACAGAAGATCCTTGGAGAGAGATGTGGGATATGCTGAACTTCAAACTCGTCTTATTCGCTATGAAACTCAGACTACTTGCACCAAGGAGTGCTGCCCTGTGCCACTTGTCTTGAGTCCTCTCCCATCTCCTGCAGTCTTGTCAGAGCCTGGAAGTGTCCCTGATGAAGAGTCTTTACAAAGCGAACTCAAAACAGAAATATCAAGGCTAAAACGCAGATCAAAAGACCTGGATTACTTTTATCCCAAGAAAAGGTAATGCACTGAATAAAATGAATCTTTAGCATGAAATGTTTCAGTAGTCTCTTGTGAACTGCATCTTTTCTTTCATCTCAAAATGTTTTAGTGAAGCTATCTAGACAAATGTTCTAGTTGTTTAATCCTCTTCTGTAGGTTCTTTTTTTTTTTCTCAAGTGTGATCTCTCATGGATGGTGTTAGATTAATCAAAACCATGCAGCAGAGGCACACTTTATTTAACAGATTTGGGGTTATATCTGGCAGTCTCAAGTGCCTTTGAAAAGATGACAGCCTCATCTAGGACTGAAACAGTCAGTGCTCCTGCACTACAAATAAACAACTAAAGGTTTAGAAAGCCAAGGATTGTACAAACAGAATAATTGAATTTCTAATCCAAAGGACTGCTGGCATAAGATGACCTACCAAAATTCATTCTAATTGTCAGCCTTGTTTATTAAAGTCTTTTCTGGAAGTTTAGTTTTTAAGATTTCCCTTTGTACCTTGTCCTCACTCTGAAGATGCAAATTCTGTCACTGAAAAATAACTGCTAGGTAACTATTTCCAAATTCACTTTTTTGCTGTAATACTTCATTTCTTCCTTATTTCCAGTTTGATACCCTTTGCATTCTAATCACAATAAGCCTTTAACAGAGGTCTGGTTTTAGAAATATGTATATCTTTTTCAGCTTACTGAATAGTTAGGAAATACGTGATTATATTTGACATTTTGTAAATTGGAGTTTGGAATTACTAATGCTCTTACAGTTGAAGGATCAAGGATTACAATGTTCCCATAGAATCATAATGCCTAACTTCCTGTAGTTAAAGATGAGTTGTGACATTCCTATAGGGCCAAAAGAAATTAGATAGTTTCAAGAAATTGTCTCATCCTGAGACTGGAGGTCAATTCTCTTCCCAAGAGTTTTATTTTCTGAGTTACCTGATTTCTTCAATTTGTTTCTAGACCTTTTTAATCAGAGGTGCAGTGTGTCTACATGTCAGAGCCCAATCCAGTCAGCAGAGTGTTCTTACACAAAAGAAATTTACAGAATAGACTCCTGTCTTCCTGTCTGTGTTTTCAGATGTTTGCAGGAATGCTCAGTAAAGTGGCATGAAAGAGTCAGTACAAAACCTAAAGGTTATTTTTATTGGTGGTTTTTTTTTTATTTTATTATTACTTTTCTTTCTAGGCTAACCAAATCTGAGAGTACAGACTCCCTCCTGTCTCAGGCAAGTGGAAGCAGCAGGAGTCAGTGTGCAGTTGCTGTGATGAGGAAACGCTCTGAAAGATGCGTTTCTGTGGCTGGAGTGCCATCGAAACTGCCCGGCCAAGCCCACAGAGCAGCCACCAAGGCTGGCTCAGCTGCAGAGCCTGAGGCCTCCAAGCAAGACAAGGAATCGAGATCCCAGAAACACACAAGGGTAAAAATCTACCTGGTTCTCTTAGTGAAGAAATAGCTGTTTAACTTCTTTCCATGAGACTTGATTTGTAAAAGCTTTTTTAACTCAGGGTGAACTATCTTCATCTGTATTTGTTATTGAATTTCATTCTGTTCACTTGTGTAAGTGAATTCTGAATGCACTGAGGAGAGTGCTGCAGAAGCAAAGAATGAGAAAGTGTGAAAATAAATTTTATCATGCCCAGGGAATTAAGACTGATAGAGACAACAATGAGGAATAAAAAAGGTTGGCATTAATATCAATTAATAGGAGTTATGAAATATAGATGATTAATAAAGGCACCAAAGATATGTATGTGCTGGAATGGTCAGAGGCATTGTGGAGGAACAGACTATTCTGAGAATAAAGGGATTCAGTCGTTCTATAAATCCATTCATTATGATAGCAGTTAAAATAATTTGATGGAATAATGTTTAATTAATAGCTGTGTATGTTAGAAATGCCTCTTCTAAAATACAATACACAAGACTGTTTCTGGCTTGGTGATATTAATTTAAATTAATCCCAGGGTACAAGGAGAACACTGCAAGAGTGTTAGTGTATTATCAAAGGCAAGTTGGAAAGGTCCAAGGAAGCATTCAGATCTGTAGCACAGTTTAAACATCTCTGATGTAAAGAATGTCAGAGAAAATTTTCTAATGAGACTTTAGTGTCAGATTTTAATTTTTTTTTAAAAAGTATTTATGCATCAAACAAGGGAATATCAGTATAGCAAAAACTGATCTTTATATAGATATATTTAATTTTTTTTTTTTTTTTTTTTTTTGAGAAGAAAAAATTCAAGAGAATATTGACTTCTTTTTTATCTTCCAAGTGCCATATGAATATTCACTGATCCTTGACATATAAGCATTTTCTTAATTTTTTTTAAGTGAAGGAAATGGAAATAGATTGTTAAATGACTCTGCTCAAATTCAGGCAGTGAGCTGATTGTGTTTGGCAATAAATTAAAGACAGCCAAGATCACAAAAGATCAGATTTTCTGTTTTAGGCTCTTTTGTTTCCCTTACACAATTTTTCGTGTCAATAGTTGGGATGAGCTTCTGAGTGGGTTTCTTGTGTTTCCAAGATGCTGAAGGAGGTGGTTGCTAAGACTCTTCAAAAACATGGAATTGCAGAGGATCATAAGTGCTTTGCATCATGCAGCCAGCGTCTATTTGAGATATCAAAATTCTACTTAAAGGTAACTAGAAGACACATTATTACAGTTCTTTATTCTTAGTTAAGTGATGCCACTCCTGAACGAAACTTGAGATAGCATGTGGGATATTCAGAGTTGATTAAGCTAATATTTCCCAGTGATGTGTTAGTAATGTGTGGCTTGTATGGAGAAACCTTTGGACTTGTCAAATGCAGAAGGCAGTTTTACAATATATTTTGGTGGAGTTTTGTTTTGAAACCTTAAAAAGCAGTAGCCTTTTATACATAGTGAAATAATATACTAAAGCATGGGCCTGTTAGGTCAGGTCACTTTTAGAGCTGCAACAGCTAAGGAAGCAGTAGGGTATCTCCCAGCTGTAGCTGTGACAGCTCAGCTTCTGCCTTGTTCTAAGGCTGTTGGCTAAATAAGTAACTTAGAGAACTAACTCAGAAATTCTAGTTCCCTGACATGATGTGCTCTATTATCTAACACAGTGGCTCAGCAGCACCCTGTAGAGTTGCATCAACCTCTTGTTCAGGAGGAGATGAGAACTCTTTCTATAATACCTAGGAGACTGACTTAGTGCTGAAGCCCATGTTACTTGGTCTGAGCACAAAATCGAGTTAATTACAGTATGGAGTGATTAAAAGCTATTGCTCCCAAGCTGAGCTGCTGTTCTGTTCATTTGCATGTGTTGAACCTACCACTATGGGTGAACCAGCCCAGCTTAGTCAACTTCAGTAATGGTGCTTTAAGCTAAATGAAAGGTGAACAGGACTGGATGCTTATACAATCAGAACATCTTGCTGATAAGCACCAACTTCTTAAATTATTGCAAGACAGTTGTGCAGTCATTCTGTAAGTGCTCCCAAAATCTCCCTGAAATGTGCCCTGAAGGAAGATCTCCTAATCCAAAAGCAGAAAGGGCTGCATGTAGGGATGTGTGAGTAGAGCAAATCAGTATTTGTGATTCCATTCCAAGTAGAAAGGGAAAAGGAAGAATATGGCAGTGATCCTGTCCTTTCTAGAGAGAGGTGTCATGGGATTTTCTTCTCCTGAACTGTCTTGCAGCTCCAAGTCTGTGGGAGTCCTTTGAATCCTGTGCTGCATAATTCAAAAGCATGCTAACAGATATCATTTTCCTCTAGGGACAAGTAGTAAATGAATTTTCTTTCTCTTCAGGCAAAGTTTTGTTCTTGTTTTGTTTAACATAGTAGGTTAGGTTGGACTCATAAAATGGACTGCAAAATAGAAAAGCCATTCTAGGTTTTTTCCCTTTCCTGCACTGATTTTATTTTCTGATGTCTGCTTCTCTGTTCTTTGCCAGAACTCTGTATTAAAGGGTAAGCTGACAGCTGACATCTATGTTTATGTAGAAACAGGATTTCAATCAAGACTGTAAGAACTTTGAGTATCGTTGAAGAAAAAGTTCTGGAAATTGTGCAGAAATGCGCAGAAGGTTAGGAAGACTCACTCATATTTGAGTACTGGGTTTGGACTGCTGTAAGGAGACCTGCAACCCTGCAAAACTGAGATTGATTGAGATTATTTTCCTTTATTTTAATTTAAAAAGTCAAATAATTCTCCTGTTGTTCTGAGCAAGGTGATGAAAGTGTAACACCATCCTGGTTATTAGGGCTCTTATAACCCAAATTAGAGTGACTGTATGAGTTTGCTGACTTCTGTGGCTTGTATTTCATATTTAGGACCTTAAAACTTCTAGAGGACTTCTTGATGAAATGAAGAAAACAGCAAATAGCAATGCTAAACAGGTAAGAACATGTGTTTATTTGTTCCTGTACATAGCCACAGGATGGTTTAGTCCACAGCTTTAAGAGATGAAGAAGCGCATCCCTTGGCTGTGGCTCGTTTCACTGTGATCTCACAAATTCTCTCAGTCAGAAGTCCCAAGGCAAAATTTCCAGGTTTTGGATGTTATTTTAGCTACAGCTCCTGAGATGATGTGCCACAGTGAGAAACGGAAATGAAGACAATAAATTTTTTTACATCACTAAAACAAACAAACAAGAAAAAAGAGAGATGAGATTTTTCTTTAATTATAATCATTAGAGAATTCTTTTCTTGTGTGGAAGGAAATAACATTTCAAAGGTTAGGAAGTAATAACTAGGTCTATAAAAAGATGTAATTTTTTTTAAAAAGCGATGCAAATCAGTAATTTTAGGCTTGTGAGTAACTGTAAGCACAAGGGATATCAAGTCAGGTTATTTGTGCTTAACATGGACTTACATGACAGCAGCACAGAGGGAATGACAGAAGTAAATACTCCTCCAGAAATTAAGTAACTAATTTAAGTTCTGAGACATACACTGAAGTGACTCCATTATTTGGGGGGGCAGGGGAAGGAAAAATAGTGTCATGCATAATTACAGGACAGTTTTCATAATCATAAATTAAATGGAAGAATTTGAACTGACCTAAGTAACAGAACACACTTTCAAGAAAACTGCCAGATCCCCTGAGAACTTACTCTGTGAGAGCAGTATTTACTCTGTTCTGTGCTGTATTCCTTTGTGGATTGCTTTGTATGGATGATAAGGTTTCAAAAACTGTAGGGGTTGTGATGTTTGGTGTAAAACTGGGCTATTGCAGTGATAAACTGCTTCTCACCTCCATTTTTGGGCAGAAAATTTTTAGGTTTTTTATGTTTGCTGTAGGCAAAGGGCATTAAAATTGGTGTTCTCCTAAACTGCTTACATCTCCTGTATTAGAGAGTATTTTGCTATAATTTTACAAAAATAGAATTTCCAAGGACTAGTCAGTGGTGTGAACAACTGCCCAGTTTGGAAAGCAGCAGTGATAAGGGTGGTAGATACAGCAGCGCACAAATTTTCCTTTATTCTTTCTTCTCTGGCATTAGAACTTTTACTGCTGGATGCGTGAGATGTTTGGCATTATGTGCACCTGCCTGCACATATGGAGAGAATGAGGTTCTAAAAATGCCTTTTTCTAAAGACAAAGCATTCTGTAAGATTAAATACAATGCCAGGGTAGTGCTGTTTCCTCTCAGATTATTAAGAACACTTTCTCCTCTTGAGTAGTTTGCTTTTAAATGCTGTTTAGTAAATACCACACAGATGGTGACAAAGGACTAAAGAAAGAATTGAGAAAAGTCTGTGAGATGTTCTTAATTTGCTTTTAAAACCAGGAGTTATGTAAATTGTTTGCTTTCTCATTTCTTTGCGCAGGTGATTGAATGGGTTTTGGAGAAAACTGGCAAGTAGAGGCACTGTGTGGATTCTATTCACACCTTCCCAGGAGCTGGGGAGACAGAGCACTTCTGACTAGAGAAGCATTATACTGCCCAATGCACACACAGATCTGCACACTGGGAGGAATTTGGTCAGTGTAATTCTATAGACCCATTCTTCAAGCACAGGTGCAAGGCTGGGAACTTTTTATAATGAAAGTTTTAATTTTTTTTTTGTAATTCAAATGAAAAGATGTATTTTATATGTGTATTTATTATGTTCGTTAAAAGGAATATAGCTTGACTTGGTTTATAAAGCTTTGTGTATTTTTTAACCAGTGTATTTGGTTTTATATGAATAAAATCCCCACATATTTAATTCTGATAACTACTACTTTGTTTTACCTTTTTTGTGTGAAGATCTCTATTCTACTTAGTACAGCTTCCTCTTGTATAAACAGCTGTTTACAACATCAACCAATGACATTTTATACACTGATTAAGAACAGTTCCTATTCTGCAGGTGAAAACAAACATAATCAGAATTTGAATCATAACTCTCTTTGTAATATAAGGAAGAAAAAAAAAGTATGGCTTGAAACTTGATACAAGGTCCCATTAAACAAAGTTTCTTTTTTTTACAAGCTGAATTTTCAGTGTAATTTCCTGCATGCTCTTTGTAACACTCCTTAGAAAAATATCTAAGGGGAGATCTGAGATTTCTTTTCCTGGAAGAGGAGAAAATCAAAGCAGTAGTGGTAATGAGGATGGTGAGAGCTGGAAAAGAGCTGCTGTGCTATGCTGAAAAGAAAGGGGAAAAGAGTTTCTAGCTGTGTTGCAAACACTAAATTTGGCCTCAGTTTGTGTATGTCTCTAGCATGTACCTGGATGTAATTATTCAAGTTAGTATTTTGTTGAGATGAGGAGTTCCTACTAAGCTTTCTGTATTAAAGATTTCCTATTTATCATATAAACTAATGGGGTTAAAACTGATAGAGATGCAGGGCTATTGTTTGCTATATTATCCTGGTAGGAAAATAGATTAAGCAATACAAATATGCATGAAACATAATGTTGTGGAAAAGTAATCGAACTAAACCATGTGGAGGTTGGACTTAATACTGTAAAATCTATGCATTCTCTAAAGAGCCTTCCTGGCTTTGTGACATTATTCTTTGCTTAATTCTATTTGGTGAGCCCTATGGAGGTTTTTCATATCTAACAGGATCTTAAATGTTCTGTTCCTTTGTTCCCAAGTTCACCATTGTCCTGAACTCTACAAGACCTTTTCTGGGTGGGTGTGTACTTGGTTTAACTGAGCTGCAATAGGACAGCTCTGAAGTTGTTCTGCTGTGACAGTGGGCCTTGGTGACTACTGTGTGTGTCTAAGCCCAGGAAAAACATAACTATTTGTAAGATGGATTACATTTGTCTGTAGAATGCCACACAACCACAGCATCCCAGTTTTAGTGATTTGTGAAACAGAAATGCAATGAAGAGAGTTATCTAAATAATCATTTAATAAGTGCATGCACAAAATTTCTCCAACGTAAGGATTACTGTGTATGGCTCATATTTCTTTGCATTCAATATAGAAAACAAAGTAATCAAGACATTAACCTTTCTTAACATCTTACAGTGAATCAAGAAAGTCTCTACTTCAAGAGAGAAAAGCTGAAAGCCGTAGCCTTACCTGTTCAGCCTGAATGCTGGTACTTTTGTCTGAATACTAAAGCAAGCCACTGAAAAGATATATTTGCTACTTAATTTTCAGAAGTTTGTATGTTTTTAATTAGAAAAACTTTGTAGTTAATAATTATACATAAGTTGATAAATAAAAGTACGTAAGTTCTACATAAATCCTAGAGGCTAGCGCTGCCATGAGCAAAGAAAACACCTTCAGGAAAGTAATTAATACTTTGAATTGGTTTTCTTGTACTTGAAGTAAAACCCAATGGTTATGGGTTTAATTAATTCTGTAGACTCAAAGGCTGGCCTGAGATAATCAGCAGGAAAGCAGTTAGGGAAACATAACCATTTTGATGTACTGGTTTTTTGTACAATTCGCAATGCAGAACTAATACACTGTTACCCATGTCTCATTTGCTTTTTGTGTTGTTGGCTTTTTAGGGCAAGTTGTAGCTGGGTTTTATTATTGTGGCTTAACACTGTGCCTCATTTAAGCTGTGACAACTGTCCCTGTCCATGCTTTTAACCTACAAAAATGCAGGCACAATAATTTGACCTGGTCCACTGTAACAGCACTGAACCAAATTATTTTACTTCTGTCGTAATTCCAAAACCCCGCACTGAGAGTTCCTGTAGCTCAGCTGATGTCCTGTCACTGAAGTGATGCAAATTAGAACATCACCCTTTGCCTCTGAACATCAAATTATTTTCTTGTTTGTGGCTGCTGAACCCCAAATCCATATTTTGGGTGTTTGCTTTCATGTTTTTGCAAATCAGGATGTAAGTCATACTCACCAGTACACATTTCTGGTTTACCCATAATTCATCCATCCTATGTAATAAGCATGTAACATGACATAGCATAATACAATAACATTATGTATTATATGTAAAAGCACATCATCC
Organism: Sialia sialis; assembly: GCA_009812075.1. Lineage (NCBI taxonomy): Eukaryota > Metazoa > Chordata > Aves > Passeriformes > Turdidae > Sialia > Sialia sialis. The sequence goes on along the minus strand of VRYO01001463.1, from coordinate 11,953,696 downwards.
ATCCATGTTATGTGCTTATATTCCCCACAGGA
>VRYO01001463.1:11801073-11952664 GCA_009812075.1 Sialia sialis | reverse complement strand
CTTCAATGAAAAAGGTGCGGCTTATATTCGTGAAATTACTGTAAATTTAAAAATCAATGGCAGCGTAATGATCTGGAGCACATTTCTTTAGGCTCTGATTCTGCTTCCACTGAAAGCAAAGAAGCTCCAATTAACTTTTAAGCATGGATAAGAGGACACTGAGAATGCTTTCAGATCAATCTCCCCTTCAAATCAGCTGAGCTTATCAATGCAAAGAGCATGATGGAGTGTGTTGCTATGCCCTGTGGGAGGAAGAAATTCTAGCATTCTGCAGAAAGAAAACACTTGTTTTGTTATTTGCAAAGGATCAATTCTAATGGTCTTCGTGGTGGTGATTTGCTTGGTAGCATGTCAAGAGTCTTGTTTTGATTTCTAAAGTACCTTAAGGGAGATGCTGGTTCCATTTCAAGGGCAAGACTATTAGAAACACCAGTATGATTCCCTGAACACAATCAGATCAGCTTTATTACTTCTTTTTTTTTTAACAAACACTTCAGGTCACATTTTTCCAATAACATTTTTGCTTCAATATGTATCCCAATCATTCTCATGGTGAAGCTGCTATACAAAATTTCTGATAAGATCATTTCATTTATAGTCATTATTTTGTGAAAAGAGGGAAACTCTGGAATATCTCTTTTTCAGGTTTTCCATGAGGCTGTTTTGTCATAACTTGGGTCAGACTGAAAGAAAAGGCTTAAATTCCTACAGTTAGCTTTTCTATTTGAGCCACTAAGTTAAGAATTAAATCAAAGGAGAAAAAAAACAAGCCTCTTTTTCCATAACCATTCATAAGAGAAAAAAAGGCACATGTTGGCCTCAGTCCTTGAATGCAAAAGTTTGAGCAGAAATTCCTGCTTTTTCCTTATTTGTTATAAGTCTTCTGTTACCACCTAGTCCACTATAAGCAACTTCAGCAGAGATGTCTAAATGACCTGCCTTGAAACATCCCTGTGGGATTTCAGGGTATTTTATTAAAATTTTAAGTTTTTAAGTCATTCCACCAATGCAATTAACAGTTCTCTTAAGTAACAGAGTTCTTAACAGAAGCACTGAAGTTTAAATGTATTCTCCCAGCCCCAAACCAAAGGACAGCCTTCCAGAAGATAGTTGTCTGGATACAAAGTAAGCTCTCCTCACAAAAATCCGATAAATGACTTTATTAAATATATTCTTTTCCTCTAAAATATAAATATTCACTATACTCTTATAAATGTGGAGTAGGTTCATATTTCATTTATCTATCCCATCCAAATATGAATCAGTCCAAAATCTGAAAATGAAGAAATAGCATCTGTAATTATCATTATTTTTTTTCTATAAATATAGATAATATGAATTTTCTTTGCAAACTGCTTAGTTATTCACTTAGACTTCATATAGTACTGAGCACCTTAGATTACATTTTGTGTCATTTCATTGTTGGCACTAATGCAGGAATTTGTAATATTTACAATGCACATACATGTTAGGTGTAACATTCCAGTGATTTGTAAGTGTTTAAAGGAATAAGGAAATAGTGCAGTATAGTCTACATATGTATTTAACCTACCCGCCCAGAATGCAAGTTTTCACTTCAACCTCTTGAACTTTTATAGGAGCCTGTCTCCAAATTTTTGAGTTATACTTTGGAACAGCAGTAAAAAATGTCCTGAATTGGTTTTTAAAGACTTCACACAACAGTTTCCTTGATAAGGTGACATGAGCTCCTCAGAGTCCTGTCCCTCTGCGTACCGACGGCTCTGGGCTTCTCAGATCTCTCCCAGAAGCTTCCAAGGCCAAGGAGTCCCAGGTAACTGCCACAGAAAGTTGTGTGAATGGCAGTGGGTACTTAAATGAGAAATGTCCATCTGGAAATTACTGCTAAGTTACATAACATGTTACCTCCTACCTTGTTAATTTACATGAGGAATTAATTTTTAAGTACCATGACAATAAAATGAAAGTGCAGAGCTGGGTGGATCCTCCCTGGTGTGCCTTTGACTGGTGAGAGGTGCTGGGAATGGGGCTGCTCTTCCAGTGGGGCATTGAGCTGTTCTTCAGTGATTATTTTCTGCATTTATGAATTCAGCCCATCATCCTAATGTTTTAATTGGTTTTAATGATTAAGGTATCTGTGGAAATCACCATGTTCTTATGCTGGGAATATACAGCATGATTTATGCTTAACTCTCAAACTTTGCTTAAAAAAATATGGAACCAAAATGTGTTTTCAATTTTCCCCTTTGCCAGACAAGTGATGGTAAGTTGAAATCTATGTACTTTCTCAGGAATAAAAGAAATGTTGTAATATGAAAACTAAACATCCACAAACACTGAATATATTATTACCTGTACATTACTCTGTATTACTTCTTGTCCTTCAAAGTAGGAATTTAGGGCAAAACTCTAAAAGCAGACAGAGCCTCACCCCTGTGTGAAGCTGTTCTTTTTACAAAACAAGAACAACGCAAGTGGCATCCCAGTTTTGCATCTTCCTATTCCCAGCAGGTCACATGATGCCAGTTTATTACTTCCAGGTGCAAGCTGTGTGTATCATCTGTGATGCTGAAGGTCAGTGTTCCTGCCGGCTTTTGGCTGCTCAAGTAGCTGTGAATAAGGCTAAAACTCAGTGAATCATGTTTTGAGTCACAACAGTAAGCTGTGGTGCAAAACAGTCACCAGTAAGTTGTGGGCATGGAGATGAATATTTTATATTTCCCCAGCAAGAAATCTGGTCTTGCCAAGTCACGTCTACAAGAGCAATTCCATGTCAAGGACTGAAGCTCATGTTCCTGCCCTGGCGTATGTTTCTCACTGGTGTGGAGCTGTTTCAATAAATTTTTCAAAAACTCATACAACTAAGTCTTCCTCCTTCCTTATGTTTGTTCTTCTATGAAGACCACACAGCCAACCTTGTCTGAGCACAGGGAGTGACTCAGTAGGGGCAGGAGGACAGAATCTTAGTATGGCTTTCTACTGGAAAACTGCCATGGAGATAACGCAGAAGCATCATCGCACCTCAGAATGGATTCAGGTAACTTTTACCTGAGCTGGGGCTCCCAGATAGCTGAAACTCATTAAGCTGTTCTGAGAAGTCACTATAAAAATGCTTCCAGGGTTCATTAACAAAGGACATTCCTGCCTGTGCCCCCCTGACACTGGCTCTCAGTACCAGCCCAGTGGCTGGTCCCGCTCTGGCTCCATCACTAGGAATGTGGGTGATGTGGTTACTGCTGAATGTGAAACATGAATCTGCCCCTGGCAGGGGCCCTCCAGCTGTTACCTGACCACAGCTGGATTGCTTCAGTGTCCAGCTCAAAGGTGTGTATTTGCAGGCTCTGCTGGGTATGCATGCCAGGTTCTGGCAGTTCTCCAAAAGAAAAATCTTCTGTAAGAGGTGCACAGATTGTAACAGAAAGAACCTTTTACTTTCAGGTGATGGGACAATCTTTGGAGGATTTCTCCTAACCAACCTTGGCTTGCATCACAACCAACAAGTGCTCTTGTCTGCATAGCCCTTTACTTTATAGAGACAAGTACATTGAAATAGGCACAATTTATGATTCTGAAACATTTACATGAATGGTACTACACGCTTTTATGGTCTCATACGGGATTTTAAAATCCCATTATTTACAATTAAATCCCCCATCTTCCTTGTTATGCCATCTCTTTAGCTTGACAAAATGAAACCCGGGCCTTGGAGGATTGCAGAAATGACCAGCGCCCAATTCTGAGTCCCAGGCTGGTGTCTGCTGCCAGCTGGGACAGGTTGCTGCTGTTGACTGTACTTCAGATTAGTGTGGTTACCCCGTCTCTCTGTGAAGAAAGAGATGGATCCCACTTATGCCACCAAGCCCAGTCTTGTGATCTTTGCTGACAGGAAGGAATGAATGATGAAAACAATTGGTTTTGGACAGGAATGAAGGTCCAGTTGCTGAAAATACAGAAAAAAAAAATGAACCTGAGAATTATAGCTCAAATAAGAAATCATTTACTGAGTACTCAAACTGCTGTCTGGTATTTTGGACAGGCTTCCGTTAACAACAACCCTTCTCTACACTATATTGCTTTTCCTTTGCATTCAGCTGCAAATATTTAGGTTACTAAAACTAATAACCATCTTGGAAGCAGGTGAGATCCTGGTGCCTCTGGCCTTGTATCTACTTGGGTGAGCAGCAGAAAACAGATGCTACAAGCACTTTTCCAAGAGGCTCAACCCCATCTTTTTTGGCTGTTTCTGCCAGGGATGGTGGGACTGCTCTGTCTGATGCTCAGTGCATCTGCTGTTGGTGCAGCTGAAGGACTACCTTCAGCCAGTACTGCACATCTGCTTCTCTCTTCTCACAGCCAGCAGTGAGATTCCACTTAGACTTTGTTTTCCACAGTCATGGTACAATAATCTCACGATACACTTGCTAAGCATGACAGGCTTGTCAGTGTGCAGAGGCCCAACAACAGGGTCACATCAAAACAAACCACATTTGCCTTTCGAGGTGGCGCATTCTGCCTTGCTTCCTCCTTTTTCCATGCTGCACTGCAATCTGAGAAATGCTTGTTAGGCCTTGGCCTTGAAAAGCAGCACCTGGGCTCATCCCTTCTTGAGCTTATCAGAAACGCCCATCTGCTCCCAGGAACTACTGCTGTCTAAGGGGTTCCTGTTTTCCTTATGAACAACCTTGGAAACTATTTTCCGTACCTGAGCGGCACAACATTCCTGTTCTGACACTTTCAAAGAAAATGCTGACCCAAACTGTGGCCAGGATGAAACTCTGTTATGACTAAAGCCCACTCTCTTGTGGCCCTATGAACAGCTGTCCAAAATGAGACCCTCTGAGCTCTCCTGAACTGCAGCAGGCTCTGACCAGCACCTCTCTCTCTGAGCCAGCCAACTCTCAGGTTTGCTGCACTTAGGGGATCACCCAACGAATCCCGGGCTGGTACCCTGACTCCTCAAGAGCTGACCCTTCACCTGCTGGGGGATGCAAAAGCATCCAAAGTGAGGGTTTCCCTGAAATCTGAGGGGAATTTTTCTCAGGTACCTTGCCTGCACTGACTCTGTGTGTGTACATGCACCTGTGTATATGCTTTAACAAATCTGGGAGGAATGCTGTTTTCTTAGATGTTTAAGAACCTTAGGTATCTCAGTAAGTTAGGCCTGTAAGTAAGGTTAAGCCATGAGTTGTAAGCTAATTTAAATGCTGCTTAGTGTTGTTCTTTTGAGTTGCTAAGTTCAACTTTGAAGTCATAAGTTGGGTTAAATGCTGTTATTCCTCTATTAAATTGTTGAGTTGTAAGTTAGTCAAGTTAGGTATAAGTTAAGTATTGCTCCTTTTTTAAATTGTTAGGTTTAAGGTATAAGTTAAGTTAAAGAACTGTAAAGTTTGAGTGCTGTAAAGTTTTCAGACCGTGCTCCTTTTCATCCTTGCCTTCATCATCCTTTTGAGAAACACACATTAACACTCATACACAAGCCCCATAGATAGTTCTCAGTTCATTTCTGGTTTGATTGCCTGGATTTTGATTGCCTGGTTTTGTTGTTGCTTTTCTTGGTGTGCCTTAATTGTCCTGCAGGCAGTAAAGTGAGTCTTGCCAATGCACTCTGTCATGCTGTTACTAAGTGTTAAATCTGGCTTTTGCTGATACTCTTGCTGGTAATTTTTAAAGCAATCTCAAACACTCATTGGCATCACCTTTCTAGCAGTCATGAATCCACTTTATTGACAGCTAGTAAGAAATTCTCATCAAAAGCCTAATAATAAGCAGTTTCCATGTATATGTTAACAGAGTTGATGTTTAGAATTAAGCACCCACTGTGTTTAGGAACTGCTGAAAAGATCTGGGAGGACAGACCATGTTTACATTCATAATTAATGGATTTAAACTGCTCACTGGAATATGCACCTTATTTTTAGGCATTGTGACACCTTAGAGGCCTATGCAGAGAGTTTGCACAACATCTATAGCTTTCTTTTTTCAGCAACTACATACTCACAACCACCTAAAACATAGCTTGTTGTCATAACATGAAGTCCCTATGTGTACATGGGAATTAATAAGGTCTCGTTCTTAAGTTCTTTCACCCATTTAAATAATTTTAAAAAGTGAAGTGTACACATACAAAAATTTTAACATCTGGCTATTTAGAGGTACAATTTGTTCTTAAATATGACAAATCTTTCATCTCTCTTAGAATGGTTTTAAAATTTTTTACTGTCTTTTTTAGTTTATCTCCTTCTAAAGCCTGATCATCATGCTGTGCTAGAAAGCACAGTGTCTGAACAGTGGTACTGGAACCTGGCACTGGCCAGCTGTTAGTATGGAACAGAATGGAAGTGCTCATCCATTAGTGCTTCTCCACCACTACAGCCTGTAGGACAATCAAAGAGATGGTAACATGCATCCCTTTGCTAAACACAGTACTTACAATTTCTCCATCTTTTTCTCCAAAGTCTAAATAAAGCATCCTTATCCCATCATCTGAGGACATTTTCAGTTTTTCGTAGGGGTATTGTGCAATTGTCTTGGAGAAGGCACCATCTTGTGGTTCAGTTGTAAGAGAGAATCCATGTTCATAATGGATGGTCAAGCGGCACTCCTGGCTTTTGTAGGTACAAGCTGAAGAAGAAATCAAAATTTAGTCTCTTACTTTCTTAAAAGAAGTTCTTCATGTTGCATCATACGTCTACATGCTGACATAAAACAATGCACTGAAGTTAAGAAGGCTCAGAGTGGTGTTTCCTCCTTCCAAACCTTAACAAAGTCAGAACTACTCTTCTTGCATCTGATAGACACAGCCAGAAAGAATAAACATGGCACACAATGCATGAGAAAATTAGGAGCTGTAAAGGGTTTCCCTGAAGTATTTTGACAAAGATGAAGACGCTCCTGAGTCCTCAATAGTGTTGTAGTAATTGAAAAATTGTATGTAAATTGTATGTAATAGTTACTGCAGAAGAAAGTCTGCATCTTCCCCTCAGCTCTGAAAGAGAGGCCATCATCCAAATTAAAGAATGCAGAGTTTTGGAGTTCACATCCCAAAGTCACTGTCCCATCACTTTCTTGGAACAATTCTACCAAAAAGGATCCTTGGCAGTGGGATAAAAGCGCTGTGATAAAGGAAGGAGCTGATTTCCCTTCTTTTGGAAAGAATGGCTCAATGTCACTGTGCTGAGGAGGTGGACCTGTTCTCAAGATGGTTCCCACTGAGCTCTCTGGCTGGTTTGTACGTCGGAGGCCCTCACAGAGCATCCTGAGCTCCCTGTGGGGGCTGGGGCTGGCAGCTGACAAGCAGCCATATGGTGCTACCTGAGCTTTGAGAAACCACAACTGCCCTTTGGCACGGCTGGATTTGTGCTTTGGCTCCTGCTCTCACATTTTTAGGACGTAAGTGGAGATGAAATTCAACATTAACAACCCTGCCAATTGTAGGACTAGCAGGGGAAGGACTGCAAAGCCTAGGGGCAATCAAGAGAAAGGTCTGGCCTCAAATCCCAGAGCCACCCCAGGCTTGCAGCTACCTGGTCAAACAGGGCATCACTCCAGAGCATCAGCAGCCAAGTACTTTTATTCCAATCGATTTTGCATGTACTGAGTGCTGAGAAGTTACACCCTGATGTTCAAGGCAGGAAATTACTACCCATCAAAATGTGGTTATTAGACTGGTTCGTGTTTTTTTACTCTCCTCTAGTGTGTAGAGCTGGATGAATGAATGACCAGTTCATACTTGTGAATGTGCCACTCCTCTTCTGCCTCCTCCCTCTGCAGGACAAACTCCTGCTAGGCTCACAGGAGTTTCCTGAATCTCAGAAAAATGCTCTTTTCTGTGGGTTTCTGGACAAACTTCTGGCAGTCATTCTTCTGTGACATGCAGGCCTACAAGACTGACTACAGACTTGCTTCTGAAACAACAGGCTGAAAACAAACCCAAAAGTGAGCATGGTAATGAGTGTGTCACTGCGCACAGGTAGCACAGAAGCTGGTACTGGCTCAGAACCTGACAGTATTTTAAACAAGTAGCATCCTAAACATGCACATTTTTAAAATAAATCACCTCTAGCAGAAGGAACTTGAACTGCCACAAGTGTCATGGGAAGGGTGTGGAGGTGTGGAGATGGCAGTGCTGTGGGTGTTACTCACATGTGGTGATTTCTGTGATGAGCTCTGCAGAATTGTGGCAGCCCTGCACTACACTCCTCGTCCACAATGAGAGGTCTCGACTGGTCTCAGTCCTGAACAGATGAGTTTCAATCCCTTGTCTTGTACCGGTACGCGTTGCAAAAGACAAATCCACCCCTGACTTTGGTGAGCCTTTTCCTGGGCCAGAATGAACCAATCTGCAATTGGATTTGAAAACACTTTAGGAAATTGTAACAACAGTGCACTGCATCAAAATCCCCACCTGAGCACAGCTCTGCTCTGCACATTCCTAATACGTGTGGTTGGGAGCACCAGAACTCACATCTCCTCTGTATTCTCTCAGAAGAGTGAATGTCCAAGGCAGTGGGCACAGAAGCAGCTGGACATACAGGTGATGACAAGGATGTCCCAAAATTATTTAATTAGTTGTACAAAACATCCCTTTGGTTAAGGAACTGAGAGAACTCCCTGAATGATCTGTGGTGACGGAATCTGGTCCACAGATACAAGTGCTGGCTCAGTGCAGGCAGCTGAATCCAACTTCCATGGTGAAGCAGCATTTGCTCTAAAGCTTAAACATCTGCTGTCAAATTCAAATATACTGTTGAATAAAGTATGAAGCTCTGTAAAATATGTAGATGCCAAAGTACTGTCTTGTACTTACTTTTTCCCACAAGGAACCTGTAAAATGCAAAATGTTGCAGTTACTTGTAATCTGAAATTCTCTCACATTTGTCTGCAATTAACATTTTTGCCCAGCATCAACAGCTGATCTCCTGTGGCCAGGAAAGGTTTGTTCATCTGGGCAAACAAAAATTGCAGGGAATATTTCTTAGTGAGAAAATCAATACTCCATAAAAATTAATTCTTCCTTAAATCTGTCCTTTTATGATGGCTTTTTTTCCCCTCTTAAAGTATGGACAGTCAACACAGAATTCACTTGGGGACACAACACTGATTCATCTAAAACGAATAATCCAGGGAAGCTCATCACTCTTTGAGATTCAGAGACCAACCCTCAGAGGCAATCGCAAAATGAAATTTGTCTGAAAAGCTTATTTCTGTCTTGTGCCTTCTGTTTTTCTTTCTATAGGCAAACAATATATTTCATAGGAGTCTATAAAGCATGTGGCATGGTAGTAGAATACTTGTGCTAAGGGATAAAACATTATATTAAACTAGTCTATTAAATCCTAATTTACCCTCAAATTATTGTTTTGCATCAGCAAGTATAGTTGCCTGTTAGCTGACACTGTATGGGTATGCCACCAAACAGGGATGTTTTAGTAGAAAAGAAAAAAGCAGAAAGGAAAGAAAAAGCACAACTTCAGCTTTTCAATTATTGAAACACCAGCCACAGGGCATCTGAAATTTTCCCCAGGCTGACATTTGGGATACACATTGTGGCAAACAAATGCTCCCCTCTTTCACACCCCACTAGAAGGTTTGCTCACACTTCAGTTCATGAAACTTTCTCTTGATTTTATGGTCCCAAGAGCTCCTGGGAAGCGAGACACACAATATCCTCATCAGACATGCCCTGCCCTGGGCAGGACAAGAAGGGCTTCTTTACCATCTAGAAAGGCTGAGTTAATGCCTCCCTCAGCTTTGATACTCAGGGCCTCCTGTCTGTACTATAAACACATTTTGCAGTTCAGGAGGGAGTGGCAAACAAATAGCCCAAAATTTTTAATTCCTTTCATTTGGTGTGAGAGGGGAAGATACATCTTGACAATTAAGGCAGGAATCAGGGAACAGAAATCTCCAGTGACATCTGCTGCTGTCTGTCCCTTGGTGGTCACCTGGGCACAGGCACAGCCCCTGCTCTCATGCTGCCTTCAGCGACCGGGCTGTGAAAAAGCAGCTTGGAAAATACACCAAGTTTTTCATTAGAAATAAAACTACTACACCTTTTTCCTGGGCCCTCTCCTTTCTGCAGTGCTCATCAGCTGTACTAAAAATCACTTTCTATTACAGTAATTTCACAGTTATAAGATGCACCTGATTATAAGCTGCACCTCCCGGTAGCCGGGCAGACCACGGGATTTGTCCATATATAAGCCGCACCTGAATATAAGCTGCACTTTTTATTTTTAAGCAAGTATCCATGTGTAACAAAGTAACAAATTAGTAACAGAATCGCTGCCAGCTGGGTTTGGTGTCAGGTGCTCAAGTTGCAACAGTTTTCATAGACCAGCGAAGCCTTTAAAGGCAGCCCCAGGCGCCCTCCCTGGCTGGCTCTCACTTCCGGGTTGGCATTTTACTGGGATTTGTCCATAGATAAGCCGCACCTGAATATAAGCCGCACTACTGGGATAGGCTGGATTCTTCAATGAAAAAGGTGCGGCTTATAATCGTGAAATTACTGTACTTATGTTACTGAATACATAACAAACAGATGGTTCCAATGTTTGGTTTCCTTCCAAAACACACAGCACCACCACCCACTCCCCCACACCTTCATGCTGTATCCACAGTACTGTATTGTAGGTTTTTCAGCATATGGATAGAATGAAGATGCACTTTACAAATTCAAGTACATGAAGACATTCCAGCATGAACATTGATTCTTGCCTGCCTTTTCTTATTTAAAAAAGCTCTTCATCAAGCAATTCCAGATCATGCTTTGGAAAGTCATGCACTTAAACATGAACTAGACAAACATGCAGGAGGACCTTTGACAGTATTTATGTACCAGCTGTCAGAAGTGATGTATTTAAGTACAGGTCAAAGGACTCCCATGCTTTAATAAAGTTGCAATAATGTGGGCCATTTCAATTACATAGAAGGTGTTTTATCCTAAAGATACCTTAAAAGGCAAAAGATAGCCTTAGCAGCACCCCAGACCCATCTCTGGTAATATTCACCAAACCCTTGAAGGTTCCTCTGCTCCACAGAGGTTTCTGGGGGAATCTGTGAGCACTGGAGCCTGAGAACAAGCCCTGAAGGCTCCTCAGGCCCTGGCAGAGCTACAGAAGGGCAGGCAAAGGCTGGGCAGGAAAAGGCTGGGCAGGAGAAGGCTGGGCAGGCTGGGAGTCCCCACACAGTACTTGGAGCGCAGTGCCTGGAAAACGCAACCCTGACAGCTCCCAGAAGCAGTGGGACACTGCTGATCTTCTCTTGTTTCTCCATTGTGTCTCTGTATTTCGGGGACCTTCTTAACCTTATTCTTTGCACGCGTGTGACAGCAAGATGGGTACGGTCTAACATGAAGTGCTGGTGCAGGGTGAGATGCATTAGGACCTGCATCTCATCCTAATTCTATGGGAAGAGTTTCAACAATTTACTGCCACAGCCAGATCTAATGGTCTCTTCAGAAAGGACAGTGAAACCAGCACTGACATTCAAAGGATGCCTTCAGCTGCTCACTTGAGATTTAGCTCAAAGAGACCACGTACATGTGCATCAACACCCGAGCAGCTCTGCTGGTCAGAACACCATGGCCAGATATCTCACCTTTCCTATGGCACCCTGACTTAGCATTTGAGACCTGCCCTGGAATGGCTGTGCCCTGGAATGGCTGTACTCCTTGGAAACCATCCACATTCTCTCAATTCATCTGCATGGAGGCACCTCATTCACCTTCTTGGGGCTCTCAGTTCTCTCTGCCTGTCCCTCTGCCCACTTGCTCAGATGATTAATCAATGCCCAAAGTCTTTCCCCAATTTTTTCATGGCGTTAGCTATCAAACTGCTTTAATACCTTCTGATTAATACCTTAGCTGCACACAAAAGCTTCTTACCTGATCTTTAATCAGAGCTGCTTTTTCTTATTTCCTTTCCTTTCATATCTGGTTATGATAGATAATGGAATTTGATTGCAAACATATAAGATGTAATTACTTAAGACCCATTCCCATGCTAGAGCAAGGCACTGTTATTCAGGCATAAAGAAACACTGAAACAGAGATTATGACAAAAAGGTCCTTGGAGTCAGAGCTGTGTGCCAGCTGCTGTGCCTCTCTGTGCAGAGATTTAAAGGAACAACTTAAATCTGATCTCAGTTTTATTTGAGCTATTATTTATATTCCACACAAAGCTGGGAAAGACTGACTGGAAAATACTTTTAGGTCTTAATGGCATCCACAGATTGTAGGCAAACTTATCAACAAACAAGAAGGGCATGCTGAAATTTTGCTGTTAAAGGACTGTGAGAAGATTGTAATCTTTCTATCACTTTCCAATTTTCTCTGCTCATTATGTTTTGGGTAGATTAAGCATGACTCTAGTACAGTATCTGGCACTGGAGTTTTCCAGTTTCAGCAGCTTTTCAAATATGCATTAGCTAAGCAAAAGTGTTTTCCCAAGGACTCATAAAAATCTGAAAGATGAGAACAGCTAAGATTACAACATGTGCTTTGCAAACTTTCCAGGTGAAAAGTTCTAAATTGCACTGATCAATGCACAGAGGGGATTGAAAAACTTGTCACGAGGAGGGGAATCACTGACCAAGAATGAACACAGCAGTCAATACCAACAGAAAAACTGCTGCATTTTTTTGCTATAATTGTACTCAGTGTGGCGGATCATAAAAGTGGGACCCTGCAGGGTTGTAATCAAAATCATCCAAAATAGGAGATGTAATGATTTATAAATTCCATTTATGGAATTTGCTGTATATGTGTATTTATCACATTGTGGCTCCATTCTGAACGTCAAATTCTGTATAGCTACCGTCTTTTTATCCGGATGTTACTTTCAGTGATAATAGTGAGAAATCACAGAAATAGGGCTGGAATGGTTGTCAGAAAGTCACCCAGCACATCCCCCTTCACAGAGCAGGGCTAACTGTACTGTGTGGCACCCATCCTTCTATGTTCCCAGTGATGAGGATTGTACACCTTTCCCAGAGAATCTAAATCAGCACCTCACCAATTCTCTGCCACAACTGCAGTCAACTATGTCCTGTTGTGTTTAGGAGGGATCTAGAAAAGATACTCCCTTGTCCTCCTTGTGTCTTATCTTTTTATCTGAAAACTATTGACATGTTTTCCATGGACTTCACTAGACTAAGCTACTAAGGTTTCTAAAGTATTCCTCTCTTGTTAGTGTTTCTATGTTATATATTTGCATTGCTTTCTTCCAAACCTTCCACAGTTAACTGGCATCTTTTTGGAAGTGCAATGCCTGTCATGAACCTGAGGCTTCGCCCATTCTCTATAGTTAGTTATGATTACTACATCTGCCTAAAATGCAACAATTCTGCTATAACCCAAGATTACTGTCTTCCTTTTCCCTTCTCAAAAACATAACACCTTAGATTCAAGCAATTTTATCACAGTGCTCAGGTGCTTCCTGGCAGATAACTCCAGTAATTTCACACTCATAAGCCACACCGGTGATAAGCAGCACTTTTTTTTTTTTTTAAAGTGAGTCCATGTGCAACAAAGTAACAAGTTAGTAACGATCACGGGGTTTGTTATCAGATGCTCAATTTGCAAACAGTTTTCACAGCCCGCGAGGCCTTTAAATGCAGGCCCAGGTGCCCTCCCTGTGCCGCGGGCCCCAGCACGCCTGCCCCCGGCGCTGGCTGCCGTGGCTCCCCGCCTGATTGGCAGCGATGGCAGCTCTCCGCGCCACTCAAAAGCAATGGCTCGGCAGGCTGGCCACACGAAAGCTGGCAAGCAGCTGCTGGGCAGGCTCGGCTTCGCGCGAAAGCCAGCAGCGGCTCTGCAGCAGCTCCCTCCCTGGCCAGCTCACACTTCCGGGTTGGCATTTCGCTGGAATTTGTCCATAAATAAGCCGCACCTGGTGATCAGCCGCACTTCTGGGATTGGCTTGATTCTTCAGTGAAATAGGTGCGGCTTATCAGTGTGAAATTACTGTACTTTGTTGTTCATATCCCACCCCAAAACAGCAGAGGCGATTCTTCTCCAGCACTGAACTCTGCACCTGTCCTTTCTGAGCTGCACCCTGTCTTTCTTATCATCCTGGCCTTCTTTCTTCTCAGTCTGTAAAGACCCTTCAACAGCAACATGTGGTGTGCAACTTTGCATTCCCCTCTAGCATGCAGACCAATATTTTCCCAATCAGAAAGGTATCCCATCAGACAAGGAGATGACCATCTCCACCCAAGGCAAATCTGTCTGCTATCCATGTGATCTCTTGAGAACAAATACTTAACAGGCCCCAAGATATGGACTTAGATTGTTTAATGCAGTAAATTGGTGTCACTGGTGTTGGGAGGTGGAGATACTCAGCAAGGAGTTCTCTTTACACATGACATGTGGCCAGGAAGGGGCAGGGTGCACTACAAGATACAAAGAGGATTTGAGCCCATGTGAAAATCAAACCCTGAAAAAAAAGGGAGGAAATGCATCACCTTTTGCTGGGGTGCTACTGCTTCTCAAACTCTAAGGTGTAGTGACACAGCTGGACATAGGCTGCAATACTTTACCCAGCTTTCACTGGGACTTGTCACCCAGAATTTTCCACATCCAGCACCATAACATGCAGCAGGCTGCAAGCTGTAAAGCTGGTGTCTCTCACCCCATGTTAGGGTAAAAAAGAGGGAGTCAGAAGGTGGCTTCCCATGAAGTCTAAAAGCCCTATCATGGGTAGGTAGACTGGAAAAACCAACAATCAGTATAAATCAGTGAGTTCAATTTTTCTTTTTTTTAATATAATGGCTTAGCAGCAAAGTGTCATTTGGGGAGTTCATTTGGGGAGACACAGAGAACAAAAATTAATGAGTGTACAGTAAGAGACACACTGCCTCTGGCTGGGGCAACCAGCCCTTCTTAATGAGAACTCATTGAAAATGGTATAATAGAGGCCTGTAGCAAGGCTGAAACAAGGAACAACAGCTCTTTCTCAAGCCCTTTGACCATACTGGCAGAGAAACACGATTAAGATTCACATCAAGAAGCACAGACAGTTTCCACTGCATAAAGACAACCATGGGAAAGCTCTCTCTGAATCAGTGTTAATGGATACCTTCAAAATAATGCAAATGCTGACTTCCAACCTAGATTCAGGAATGTGTCTCCAAGCTTACTGTTTTAAGCTAAAAAAGGGGAGGAATTAATTTGCTAGAGAAGGAACAGAAGCTGTGCTGAAAGTGTCTCCATCACACGTGGAACCCTCCTAAAGGGCCAAACTGCTAGTGTAGAACTGTCACACCAGAATGTTCAACTCAGGGCAACAAGTTCACTTTTTTTCAGGCTAGAGGAGCAACTGGAGGTCAGAATGTTTCTGCCAAGCTCACAAGTCTGCACACTGAGATAGGAATTTCAGGAGATTGAGCTCTTGGCTTTTTTAGCACTCCTGCCTCTGTATCCAGGCCCAAGTGGCCACATCCAAAATCCCAGTGAGTTTCTGGTTGTCGGCCTCAGCCAGAACTTGAAATGGAGGAGAAGAGAGGAGTTAAGTTCAGCACATCAGCCCATTGCTTCTCCAACCACAACATTTCAAGTGTGACTAGAGCTGTGTACCAGCTATACTCATTCCTGGCTGACTCGGCTGTTCCCACTGCTCCTGAAAGCTGTGATGATAAAAAAGCAAAGGTACCTGGTGGCGAGCAGGGGGTAGGTATGCACAGGGCTGAACCAGGCTTCCTTCATCCGTGGCATGCTCTCATATATTAAGAGGTCTTTCTCTGTCAAAACCACTAAGACCGGCTTCCAGTGCTTCTCATTGTCTCCTGGCACCTGGAAAAGAGGGAAGTCTCAGTGAAATGACAAGAGACAAAACTACCACCATGCAAAGCCAGATGAGACAAACATGTTGAATTCTGGGTGAGAAAATGAACACGAGAGTTCTACTTCTGTGGCTTTTTGACATCTCCCACCTGAATTTATAATCAGATGCAGCAGAAATAGAATAACGTGCAAAGTCATCTGCTGCTACGATTAGCACTGCCATTTCCAGCCTTCCTTTACTACTGGCTACTCCATAAATGCAGTATTGGAAAAACATTGAGGTGGAGCTGGCTGTTAGTTAGCTGTGGTATGCATGAAAGGACCTTAAATGTATATTTTATAATGTGCACCATTCATGTGTAGCTGGCACATTAACCTGAGCCCTGGACACTGCTGCTGCTGTTCCTGGTTAAAAAAGCTGCAACATAATCCTGATTAAAGAAGAATGGCAAGTAGCAAAAACTAGTGGTTTGGGAGTAGATGCTTTTCTCCTCAGCAGTTCACCTTTCTTTTTGCTTCTCCCTTCATACCATTCTTCTAGAAATGCCTTTATAAAGAGATCCAACCTAAATATGGGGTTGATCTCAAGCACTGACTTGGTGATGGATCTGCCTTTACATTTCAAACCTTTCTGTCAAAGATGTCTAAAGACCAGAGCATCAGAGCCCTTTACTTGCTGCAGAATCCAGATGTGGAATTACATTTCGCGGGTTAGATGTGTGATGTCCACATGGCAACACAATTATGGGGCTAAGTATGTATCCTGGTTTTTACTTCTACTTTGGCTGCATAGAAGTGTCTTAAAATAGTTTGGAATATGAAAGGACCTTTGTTTCAAGTAAGAATGTAGCTCTTTCACTGACAAACTAATAATTTTCCTTTTGGTGCACATAAAGGAAAAGAAGCACTGGTCCACAGTAACACTCACAGCCATGCATTCAAACAGAAACATCTTGGCTGTGTACTAAAAAGAATGAAACAAATCCTGAAATTCACCAGAGAATGTGCTTGTCTTCATGACTCCTCCACTGAAACATCTGGGATAGAGAAGCAGCTGTCTGTGCTGCTCTGTGGTTGATGCCAGCCTACGTGCCATGGGCATGTGTCACTGGGCACATAGTTGGGTGGAGAAACATATAAAAGGGATCAAAGTTTGGCCAGTCTGGGAGTGGCACACCCAGGTATGATAATTCAGAACCACATTTGAAACACTTGTATTTTTTACAAAGATAGGCTCCCACACATTTCCAAACTTTTAAGAGCTTTCAACAACAATGTAACACACCTTCACATCAGAACACCAATGTCCAAAAGCTGATCTTAAACTAAAATTTTTGGCATGTGTCATTTTTAAGGTGTATTTCTCCCTTGGAACTAAGCTTTTCCAATAATCATATTCATGTTTACAGCATTACTTGTTCATAGGTTGTTCATGTCTCTTGAAGTCATAAACAATTCATACTTTCAATTTCTACAGAAGCATTAATACTTATTTACAATTTTCTTGTGGCGACAGTTTCTTGAAACACAATCTTTCATTTTCGAATAGGGCCAACTAGAGAAGCCACATAATTAACACACCTATAACAACACTCACGAAAGAATGCAAAATCCAGAGTTCTCACAGTCCACATACCATGAAAACATTCACATGAACAAAAAACATCCTCAGTTTCTTAATACCACAGCTATTAACTACAGTTAACACCCCATTCCTGGAGTGGGAATGCAGAAATGAGTGTCATAGTTAATGCTAACATTCAGTAAATGTAAATGTTAATGTTTAATTTTGGACCACCTCACCTGTGCTCTTTAACTAAGTACATACTTTTGAAGACTTTAGTACATACTTTTGAAGATTTCCAGAAAAGAAAAAGGAAGATGAATATGAAATCTCTGTGACCACAAGCAATCTAAAGACTACAGGAAGCTGTTTACAGCTTTTCTGCAGAACCATGTCTGTGTAGCATTTTCAATCACATATTTTGCTATCAGGTGGCTGGTCAGTCAACAGTGACTTCAGAAACTTTGGGAAACACTCTTCCTTGTAAAGCAATTATAGGAAAGAGAATAAAACTAATTTTGCCAACTGGTCCCACAACTCTTTGCTGGACAGCTATAAACACTATGAGACAGAATTTCCAGCATGAATCCTGAAGTTAACAACCTGCACTGTGAATCCCACAGCTTTGCCCAGTCCTTCCCAAAAGCAGGATGACTGTGGAGAAGATGTGGCTTGGTCATAATGTATCGAAGATTTTTCTCAAGGATAAGTGACCTTACACTACCTCTCCTTGTAGGATGTATCCCTTGTTTGTAAGGGTATGTACTGGGAGGAGGTGAATGTCTGTGTTCTGCTCTGAAGCTCTCCCCAGTGAGAAGGGCCATGCAATACACACACTTTTAAGCACAGTTTTTAAACCTTACTGGGACCATGGCTGCCTCATTGATAAGCAACACTGCTGCTATTTCAGACCTGAAGAAGGATTTGTGTGCCTGAAAGCCTGTCTATTTTTTCCCAACTGAAACAGCTGATCTAATAAAAGATATTGCCTTTCCTTAAAAACCTTGAATGCATCACTTTCCCTTATTTTGTACGGTTTGGATCAGGCTGTAACAGCTGATCCATGCTGTTCAACAGGCAGTTGGCATTTCTAGAAGGTGTCAAAGAGAACAGGCTGTCCTGTAAATTATAATAGCAAATTTTAAAAAGGAAGAAGAGAGACTGCAAATATACCATTGACCTACAGGGCACATTTATCACACATCAGCATGGGAAATTTATCCAGATCAACAAGTGTCATACCAAGCATGGATATAATAGCAAATTACAAAACAAAAGTAAAAAACATGCCGCTTATGGGCAACTAAGTGAAAGATTTGTTCAAGTTTTAATATCTGACATACCATAAAGATAACATGAAATGCCTGTGTAAGAGTAAATTTAAATATTGCTTGATGTACATTTTAGAGGCATGGTTTTGGATAATGATTAGGGCCAGCTCCTTAGCCAGAATCCTGCAGAATTCTGGCACTTGCACTACAGTTTCTTCGCTCCAGTTCCTACTTGCACATGTACAATTCAAAGTGCATTGATCTGTGTTGCAGACAAATAAAATCACCATCCACTCTAAAAAACCTTTCAAACTCAATCCTTTTTCAAAGGCAAAATTATTAGATCAACTCTAGATGAACTACAGAAAAGTCAGTAGTCCACAACAAAATGAATCAGCAAATATTTTGCTGGCATTCTGGGCACTGCTCAAGCACCTCCGAACAGGTTCCAATTTTCCCTCTATGTGTCACAGAGGTCACCACTTTTATTCCTAGGTGAAATTCCACTACAAGTCAATGAAGCTGGAAATGTTTGTACCAGAAGCACACTTCATTTTTTTTCATTTCCAAGACATACTCTGCCCCTCAATCGGAGTCTTAAAGCACAAACTTGAAAAGGGAGAACATTTTCTAAAAAAATAACCCAAATGCAGTGAAGAATTGTTTTTGCTGCTCCAAACCTCTTTGCTCCTCATTTCTTCATCCTATTAAGTGGAAACACCACTTTTTCCCAGATGCAATTCTTTGGTTTACCTTTCCAAACTCAGAAAATATTTCATGTGCTACAGGGACGAAATCTGATTTTTTTTTTGTGCATAATAATAACATGATGGCTGGGCTTGGACTGACACCAGAGGAGACCTGTGGTCATGACTTGCTCAGACAGACGCCCCTCACAGAGCCAGTTTAGTGTTCTGTGTTTGCACAGGGACACTGCAATCTCTGCTGGGGTGGCAAGCGCTCCTGTGACACACACGGTGGGAACAGATGGGAATGTGGGGGCAGACAAAATATGTGCAAGAGCAGCTGCTGGACTCCACAGCTACATGGAGACCTGGCCACCAGCCTTTGGTGACACACCCATGCCTCAGTGGGACAGGGACTGCACGCATGGGGCTGGACATGCCAGACACCACGGCACCCAGCACATGTCTGCGCTCTGGCTGCCTCTGGAGCCTCTGCAGTGCCAGGCTCTACTTTGGGACCAGATCTGTGGTGCCAGGGACTGACTGCAAGTGGTGACACAAGCTCAACACTACCTGTATGGCTGCTGCTTTCTGGCCACTGCTCACAATGTACCCTCAAGGAGTAACTTCCCTGGAACACACTTCCCTGGTTTCAAAGGAGCCAGCTGGTTGTGCCTTAAGTGATGGAGACCCCTGTCCCCTCCAATGGGTATCACAGCTTCCAAACCTTTGACCATTTTCACATATAATTAGTTGCCATAAAGACAGTGGGCATCTAAATGGAGATAAATCCTTTTACAAACTGTTTGGACCTTTGCTCTTTCACCTGGCAGGTCTCCTTTTCAAAAGGTTTTTCTTTGTATTTCAGTTATTCATCTACTTCAGGTTGTCAGGAATGGATGAAAAAATACTTTTAATCTGTGAGTCTTACAGATAGTTAGAGACCTTGGTCTACTCTGAAAAGCTGTTTTATATTTTTGTTACTTCAAAAGAGACATTTCACTTACATTCCCTGCTTAATAAACAAATTATAAACTGCCAGCAGACTCCACTGCAGAAATGATCCAAAATGTGTCTTTTCAGAGACCACTGTGAAGGTACCAAGTTTATATTTACAGTAAGTGGTTTAACCCCCTTTTCCAACACCTTCTCCCAAATCCCAGACCTACACTGTCCTCTTACACTGAGCACAGGAGGAGCAACCAAGAAAGAACTTTCTTGCTCTTTTACCTCTTCCTTAAAATCTCTCTGTGCTGACAAACCAGATTTGACACAGGCTCGCTGTGTTCTGCTACGTATTTCTTGCCTTTTCATTGTCTTTTGATGAAGGGTTACTTCCATGTTCAGAATAAATTTGATTAATTTACAGAAACTCACTTGTCAGTTCCTGAAAATAACAGCTGGGACTGAAAAGGGTTTTTGCAAGATGAACAGCAGGGATGCAGAAATACATCCTGCAAACCCCAGCATATGCAACAAGGCTGATATTTGCGCGAGCTCATTTGATGGGAGGCAATTTGCCGTGCAGGAGTGGGTGTAAGTGACAGCCGTAGGCAGGGGATATCAACACCTTCCGTACCACATGCGGGTGAGATGTGTTTTGCTGCTAAACTTTGTAGTTTTAAACAGGAAATAATGTGCACGTTGTTTAGGATTTTAAAGAAAGTAATGAGAATGTGTCTGGTTTTGTTTTTCTCTTTTTTTGACCTCAGTGATGAGGTGGCTTCTGCCATTATCAGATCTGGATTAAAGTCAATGCACACATGAAAATCCCCCAAGAGGTACAATATTATCCTGTAAGCAGTGAGAGGCGAGCGAGAGATGCACTTGGCCAAGGTATCAAGCAGCCAGAGCCACGTGGGCCAGGTGGAACCACAGCAAGGACCACACTGATCCAAGCCCTGCAGCTCCCTGAGCAGAGCCCAGGAATACACAGACAGCTTCAGCTACAGGCACTGCTGGGCATGGACAAGACACTCATTCTCAAGATAGGTCTGTTCAAGTCTGAACTCCTTTCAACTATCCTTTAAGACGACAGGGCACAACCCAACCTTTGCCAAAATGAACACAGTCAAACACATCAACACAGCAATATTTTCAAACAATGTCTTTACTCTCTAGACTAATGGGATTTTCAAACAGCTCTGGCTCATATCCAAAGACCTCTAAATGCAAGAAAAATATCTAAGTGCTGTGAATTCACCCAAGTAAGAATGACAGGTGATCTGAGACCTTTCCTACTGCCAAACACGAATGCCTGATCCCAATTTTGCAATAGAGGTTTGTTCCAGAATTTGGTGAAGTCAGTTGGAATTTTCCTAATAACTCTTTAGACCTTGCCCTTGGGAAATAAGCCTGGAAGATTCAGTGTCTTCCACACTACAGAGAAGATGGAGCCAAATTCTTCTTGGAGGTGCACCAGAAGAAGATGGCATTCAATATACACAAATTGAAGCAAGGGGGATTTTGATTTGATACTCAGATAAACCTCTTCTATGTGTCATGGTGGTCAAATACTGGGACTGTGAATAGCCATGCCTCAAAGTTACTCACAACATGACTAGGCAAGGGCCTGAGCAAGCCGTTCTAGTTGGGTCTATTTAGAGTAGGGGAGTTGAAACCTTTCCAACCTATATTATTCTGAGGCTAGGAAATACCAGAAAAAACTGAAGAAGTCTAGATTTGGGTAAGAGAGTTATCATATAGATTGCCCCTGAGTTAAAGATGGTTGTATAATTATTCTGTTCACATACAGTTTTCATGCATGTATTCCATGAATGTTACATCAGTATGAATGCAGTAGTAACACTAAATAGTTATCACTTCTAAAGGGTTTGCAGGATGATTTGCCTTGAGCCTTAAATCCTCTAGAGCTGTATAAGAAGTGCATCCTTGATCCTGCTATCTTGATGAAGTCTAACACTCTGCATTTTCCATTGCAGCAGATTAAAGATAAGAAACATAAGGGAGTGAAAAACCCAGCATCACATAAACTTTATTCACTTTACCTTAAATAAAAATATATTACACAACAACATGAAAAAAAAATCCAAATCCTGATGATTTAAAGTCATGATGTCCGAAGCTGATTAACTGAATACACAGAAATCCAAGTCCAGGGGACTCAAAAAGGGACAAAATGGTAATTCATCTATTTTTGAAATCTCAGCCTTGACCCACAATCCTTCTGCTATGCATGAACTTGGGATTTGAAGGTCCATATTCTTCAGCAAGACAAGAGATTCTAATAATGTCTGATAATGTCAGGACTCTTTCCAGGGAAAACCAAACAGGCAGTATGCACAGGAGATGGCAAATGCCCACACCATTTGTTAGGACACTGATTGCTTTTCATCTTAGTTAAGCTGACCATTGTGATTTAAGAAGTAGGCTGGTGCTTCCTGGGTAAAACACATTTTCTTCTATTACCAGACCATGACAGCACTGTGTGAAATTAGAGTAGTAGTAATTTATGATAGCAAAGCTTTGCAAATAGCAAAGGTCCACTCCTGAAATGATAGTGTCGAGCCAAATTACTTCTTAGAAAAACCTGCACTTTGCTATCTTTTCTTGTTTTCATTTTAATTGCTTCTCAGAAATTTCTAGGGGAGAGCGGGGAAAGTAAGAGGACATTTCATGATTCAAGGGCAGTGGCCAACCTGTAAGGTACAAGGACAGAGACAGATGCAAGTCAGACACAGAGGAAGGTCAGCACAGCTCCACTGGCCACTGAGGCTCATCAGGAGATAGTGGACAGCTGAGGTTCAACTGACCTTCAAACACAACTGGACTGGGAACAAACCTGGACTGGAAGAGATCACATTTTAAATACTGCTTGTAGAAGAGGCCCAGGGAGGGAGGACTAAAGGGAGGGAAAGACCATCAACCCCAGGCTTTTCTAATCAGTTATACTGATTGAACAAATGAATAGAAAGCCTGAAGAGTGAGGCTGAGCACAAACCTGCTATTTATAAGCAAAAAACTGTAAAGTGGAAGCAATCACAACCTCTATGACCTGTCAGCAACTGTGTTTCTCACAGCAATCAATTTCTCTTCTAGCATGCTCACAACCACACATTCAGGACAGAAGTGAAGATGCTATTAGCAGACACCTTTGAATCTGTTGTGTGTGCATGCAAATCTTATTTGTGAGGTGTCTGCGCTCTTCAGACTGCATGTAAACTTGCTTTCGGAAACATGTCTCATGAACATCACTAAAAAGCTGCTGGCAGCAGCTATCTGAAGTTTGATAAATATTTAAACAAAAATCACAAAGTCAAAATGTGGTAGAAACTGTACTTCTAAGATGCAGCATAGTTTTGGGAGAGGTGAGCTGCTGTGTAGTCTCCAAAATAATCACTGGACCCCAAAAAACCTAATGCTAGGGGAAAAGCCTGTACTTGACTTTTAAATGGAGCAGTCTCCTCCCTCCAGTAAGCCAGGCTTGCACTGTGAAAAACCAAGGAGCACAGCATAGTCGTGTGTCTCCTGCTTCAGTCCATGGAGCTATTTTGCAGATCAGGGTCAGCTACAGAAGGAAAGGGATTCTCCTTTGTGCTGGAGGCTTTGGAAGCTCCACCACATCTCCTATGCAAGTGCCCAAGAACAGATATTGTAGTGGGGAAAGCAGGTATGCTCCAGGATACCAGGAGCAGCCACTGATCCCTGCTGTGCCCTGTGCTGGAGCTGTGCTGTGAGCAGAGTTCTGTCCAAGCCAAGGTGAAGCATTTCTGAGGGAGTATATCTTCATCAGTGGGGCATAATGGTAACTGCACAAGAGCAGAATCCATGTGCAGACACCATAGTTTCAACTCACTCTCCCTGAAGGGTTTATAATTTGCAATTGAATTTGACCTCTGCTGATCAGAAGGGTTTTATATTAAAATAAATGAGTAATAATACCCACTGCCTCAAAAGATACAAGTATGTCATTTTTCAATTCAGTAAAAGCGTGTGGATTTCTAAATATCAGCTCAAGAACACTTCAACAGCATCCAATCAAATGTGAATGCTGGAGGTGGACTTTTGATTTGAAAGCATCTTGCAGTTTTTAATGATGGCTGAAACATGAAAAATGCAATTTGAAATTGTTACAGTGCCTATTTGGTGAAGGACAGGTAATCATCAATGTCTACATTAAAACTATAGTGACTGAAATCTGTCCCAGGAGATGTTCTGTGCCTTTGTCTACCACATCATTATCCCTAGGATTCAGTCTCAGAAATAACAGCCCATCATGACTGGTATCTTTTGAAGACTGACACATTTGACTGCTTCACTCAAGGGTCATAATAAATCACAAGTGCTGGAAACAGAAATAGTAGGGGAGCAATACAGAGAGAACAAGATGTTTCATTCTCATTGTTATTATGTTGTCTGAAGGACAATCCAGAGTACTGTGTCATTTCAGTCTGTGTGTCATTGATCAATATTCAGTAATACTGATAGACTGCAATGCAACTAATGACCTCAAGCAAATGAGTGAATTCTCTACATGCCTAGCACAAAAATATGTTACCTTCAAAAAACAATTAAAATCTGTATGCTATGCCTCATCAATTGGAATTTTGAGCATGCTGAGAAATATTTGGAAGCCTTAGTAAAAAAGCAAAAATTCAATTAGAATTCTTAATAATTTAACTTAATTTTGAAATAATGTGGAGTAGCCACAGATGTCTGAAAAATTTGGTGAAAATTAGTCAAATCTACTGATTAAGATTTATCACCAAAAAAAATCTTGCACGTCTTTTTTTCTGATTTATTTATTTACCTAGGTGTCAGCTTCAAAGCAGTTTGATTATTTGAAACTTTTATTAAATGGTTACAAAATCTGTACCACCATCATCACAATGATGGACTTCAACAAGCTAAGAAGCATGAGCAACATACCTGCTTTTGTTTTTTTGAGGGGGAGGGAGAGAGGGGGAGAAACTCAAACATGCACTTTTCACTTTGATTTATCATATTCAACATTTTCTGATGGGCAGGATTTTTTTTTTTCCCCCCAGAATGCCAGCTGACCTCTGTTCACCAAAGAGGTTTGCTACACCTTGGCAGACAGTATGGAGAGCTGGGAGAACTCCCAGTGGGTCCTCCTGGGTGGGTCTTGGCATGAGTGGATCCCAGGATCTCCAGCCATCACACCACATCACGTATCACATACCACATCACATCATCACATCACACCACACCAGTCCTTCTCCACTCCCAAATAATGTCCTGAGCTGGCTTCCTCACAAGCTGTGTCACTCCAGGAACCTCCTAGATGACTTGAAAGATGAGCACTGCTCAGGGAAGGACAGCCTTTGTTCCCAAGATTTATCTAGCCTGTTCCTTAAAGCCTTTCCTGACAGAAATCCTCAGCTGCTCTACTGTAGTGCCAGGCCAGTTTCACCATTAGGAAATCACTGCCCATACTGGAGCACAGTGGTCCTGGGGTTACTGTGAGTTCAGGTATCACTACATGCTTGGGAGACAACTGGAAAATTTTAACTTGCTCTTTTAGCTAAAAGTAGTTTTAAGATGGCCTTTCCTGCAAGCCTGCCAAAGTAATTTCAGGAGAGCAATGGTCACAGAGGAAATGGGTAAGTGGGAAGAATGCAGGAGAAGGCATTCAGAGCTAGAGGATAACTGCAGGTTGTCACCAGTCTGTGATTTGCTGGACAGCTGTCATCACGAACTGTGTGGCACATGAAGAAACACACACATCTCTAATGAAGCAAAAATAACTGGCAAGGCAGCTTTAATAGGAAACCACTGTTACTAACTGTAGTCAGCCAAATTTCCCTTGGGGATGTCAACTGGGGCTCGAAAATCAATCTGAGGTTTGCCTGGTATTTAAAATACATTTTTAATTCTTGCTGATACATCAAGCCTTTTTGCTTTGCTGACATTCCATAGTTTCAAGCTTTTCTCTGTGGCTAGGAACATACAATAAAAGTGAGAGCTCAGCTCTCATAAAGCCTATTTATTTCAGAAGATGCAGTCGAAGAAATATCCCTAAAGTAGAAGTATTCAAGCTATGAGATTGCCACCTATAGTCAGGATGTGAGCTGCCACTTCCCAAGAACCATGACCTTTCCAGATCTGATACTGTTTATATTACAAGACCAGGCAAGATCACAGTAGTCCAGGGGTTTAGAGCAACAACTCTTTTAAAATTAATCCACTATCTATGACCAAAAAAAAAAAAAAAGCAAATATTGAAGGCCATGTGTTAATAGAAATTATGAATATTCAACAGAACTACACAGAGAAGACAAATAAACACTGTTCTATTAGGCACTTACAGTAATTTCACGAATATAAGCCGCACCTCTTTCATTGAAGAATCCAGCCTACCCCAGTGGTGCGGCTTATATTCAGGTGCGGCTTATCTATGGACAAATCCCAGCAAAACACCAACCTGGAAGTGAGAGCCGGCCAAGCAGAGTGGCAAGTGGGCGGGCCAGCCCCTGTGCCACCGGCAGCCGGTGGCAGCGTGGGATCGCCAGGAACGGGGTGCCGCTGGAAAGCCGGGCTGTGTGGGGCTTATATTCGGGTGCGGCTTATAATCGTGAAATTACTGTACCTATGCTGGGCTTTCAATTAGCCACACAGGACAAATGGCTTTAGTGCTGTGCCATGTTATTTCATCTAGATTACTTTAAAATACACAATTAGGGCCATCAATTTACAGACCCAAATCCTATAAATATCAGCAAATTAAATACTGTAAGCTATGTAATTTTTAAAGCTAATGCTCTCTATCTGTTCTAATTCTCAGTGTTTCATATTTTTTAAATAATTACAGCATTTAACTACTTTAAGAAAATTCTACTCAGAACTGAACATCTTTCTAGAAGAAAAACTTGGTAGGAATAAAGTAAATCTCAAAAGTTAGTATAACCAGATTGCATGCTACAGGTTATCTATCTATGGAGCCAGGATAAGAAACTAAGGTTTCAGACTTAAGAAATATCCCTGGAATACATAATTTAAAATAAAATAAAATACATAAAATAAAATAAAATAAATAAATAAAATAAAATACATAAAATAAAATTTTAAAAAATAATAAAATTAAATGCATAAAATAAAGAAATTCTTGGTAAAAGCATTGGACTTTCAGATCTCTTAACAAACATATCACCTACCCAAAGAAATTATTTTTGGCACAAGAGACACATGATCTCACCAACCAAGTGATTTGATCAATGGAAGTTTCTTTCCTGCTGTAGGCTAATAAATCACCCAGCCAGCAATTGCCAGCCATTTACAGTATGAACTGGCTCAGGATAACGTGAACATCACAGAGCTGCTATAACTTCTGCACCTACAAGAAAGTGGAAACTCCAAGAGGACAAATGTGTGAATATTACCAAGTGACTACAGCTACTTCCACCCTTGGTGTTAGAAATATACTTGCTCTGAAGGAAAATTTCACTAGGAAATTTTACTAGTTATTTCTCTTGCTTTTATTCCTAAAACAGAGATAAATATTTGTCTATTCATTGAGATTTCTTTTCTCGTTTATAGTGGCCTAAGCATCTTATATATAGGTAGAAAAAACCTTAAATAATTTACTTGAGTAACACTGCAAAAAGAAAAATGAGAACTATATATTTCATTACATAGTTATATGCTAATATTCACATAACCCATTTTAGAAGTAAAGCAAATGGGATTGCACTGGCTATCATATCAGCAGTTTCATACCAAAATGTCTAGATTTTTAAATACCCTGTCCTCACTGGCTTTTTTATTTCCTTAACCACCATAAGGAAAACAGTCAGGCACAATTAACTATTTGTCAGAAAACAATCTATTAATTAACATCATTCTGTGTGAATGGGCTGAAAATCATGTTCTTTGCTTGCCAAAAAGCTTCCATTTCTGCCTCATGTTTGTGCTCTGAACTAAACATAGCTACAGATACACAGCTTGACACAACTGACCAAGGCAGAAAAAAACAACTGCTGCCACGGTTTTTCAGAATCAGCAGCCACTGAGATTTTCTAAAGATAATTAGGGCGTCAGGAGAGCTCCACCTCTGCATCTCCTAAAATTCTTTACTGACAGATCCTTGATTAAACTGGGCAGAAACAGATGAAATCCCAATTAAGACATTTAAATTTGTGACAGAGCTTGAAAGAGGAAAAAATTGAGGGGGGAGGAGGGAGAGTAAGTTACAGTGTTTTTTAGGCTTAACCTTAAAAATATAGGGTCTGACTTCAATTATATTTATATCCTTTCGGTTCTATTGACGTCAGTGGATTTAGTCCTAAGTTATGCCAGATGGAAATCAGGCTAGCTATTACAACATTTTCATACATATAACGAGCACCCCTTTAAACACACCATGTATTCAAAAGTACATCCTCAGACAGCAGACATGCTCAGATAGCCCAGCCAGCATCAGAGGTAGGGGCAGTCAGTGATGAGGAATGCTGAGGCTGAGCTGCACAGTGATAGAAGGGGAAGAGAAAGAGATGTGGAGCAAACTTCATTTGCTGTTATCTGCACATGCATATAACCTTTGCTGCTGCTGAATCCTAGGCACTGAGCTGATAATGTCTGGGGCTGACACAAGGCAACATGGCGACTATTTGCTTCCCAAGAAGAAAAGCAGTCTGAACTCTCTGTTACCTCTGAGACTGGTATTCTTATAATTCATGTATTTAGCAGAATAGCCTGAAAATGCTACTGTTTCCAAAACTGTGAACCAGCAGTTCCTACACAGGGCTACAGGTGTGTAACCATTATCAGTTAGTGGTTACCTCCACTGTTTTTCAGAATTGTTCACTCACTTGAATGTGATCCTGTAACCACAACCCATTCCTTCTGTTTGCACTTGCAAATATCCAAGCAGCTGTTTCAAGTAATTTGAAGAGAGCACAGACTGAAGTTTTACTTGATGTATCCGGGCTAACGGAAACTGATGATGAACATGACCTTTGATGAGTGCAAACTCTTAGTCCAGTCTGAAGGAAAACAAGAGAGAGCAGCTAAAATTCCTCTCTTTGAAGTCTTCTTGCAGCTGTGAAGAGATAATCTTACATGGCTATGAAAGGTTCAGAGAAGGCTGGTCTTATTCTTGCCAGTAGAGAAGATTTCAACACCTTCCAACCCACTCAACATTTTGTACACCTGTCTCTACCCAGAGCTCTCTGCAGTTTATTCTGCAGTTGCTCCCTCCACTGTCACCTTCCTCCAGGCTCTCCAAGCTCAGAATCTTCCAATCCAGTGCTCTTCCACTCTTCTCATTCCCCCAGCTCCAATTGTCTTTCTGCACTCATCAATTTGGCTTATATCCCAGAGGAACAAAAATCACAGCAGAGACATATCGAATGTTTGGTCCCATGCTTCTTTCTTTCTCTTCTTGCTTACTCATATGGGTTGGAGTTTGGAGCAGGATTTGCTACTATTGGTACTATTTCTGCTGCAATCTCACACCATGGCATTCCAGTGCTGGCTATACCCCAGGCACTTTCATACTGACATCATTATTAATATATGTTATTAGCCTTAACAACCACCCCTAGAATCTGTGCTGCTCTCTTTCTCATTTCAAACTCTTGCAACAGCAAAGGAAGAATCCAACAGCAAGTCAGCTCATCCTCAATAGCCAGCCTTCCCAAAACTCACAAAACCAGACAATAATATCACATAAAAGATTCTCACACTGCCCTATTTAAGCTGTGCAACCCCTTTTCAACCTGCCCCTCTTTGCAACTTCTAGCTTCTTCCATCTCTTCCACTTGGCTTTGCCTTGTTAACACATGCCTGCAGTTTTGGGCAAGCAGATTTAAACCTCTGTTTTGAAATTTTTTGTGAGAGAATATTGATGAATTCTTTAACCCTGTGATTCAGGGATCCAAAGAAGATAGCAATAATAAGGATTTTTTAATGTGGAATGAATACATCTGTATGTCTAAACATGAAGTTTTAATGTATTCTCCAATCTGAAGAGCCCTGCACTAAACTTCCCAGTGTGACAGAAGCCAGAGACAACATCACAAACTATTTATTATAATAATAATGTACAAGCTTTTCATTCTACAAACTAATAGGTAAGCTTCTATTCCTGTAGCAGGCTTCTCCTCAAAGTGAACCTTTTAGAGACATTTCCATAAACATCACTGGTATTTCCAGCATGAAGTACAAAAAAGCAGCTATAGCCATACTACACATTGGCAGATACTCTGGCCAATGCCTGCAACTATTTTCAGCACAAGATCAACAAATGAATGTTTACACAGCAGCATTTGCTCAGCAGAAATGTATAAACAAAGAAAGCCCCAAGAATAACAAGATAGGGTCACACAGTTTCAGGAATCTTCACTGCAGCTATCAGTCATTAGTAATTAAAACCCAGGTGCTTCCTTGCAGCAGGACTACTGGTTCTGCAGGAACACCTGAAACTCAGGAAATGCAGAAACATCTGAGAACACCTTTGTAAGTCCATCTGTCCTCAACAGCACAGTCACTACATTGAGAGCAGAAGGTCCAAACTCCCAGACATGTCCTTCAGACACAGCCAGACAGGCACTTAGGCTCCAGATCCCCTTTTTGGACCCTGACTATAGAACAGGCTCACTGTACAAGCCAAAATGCCTTCCAGCAATGCCACAGCAATGCCACAACAATGCCACAACAATGCAGGATGGGACAGAACTTTGTTGTTCTAGCAGATCATGTTTTGGATTCTCCCCTTCTCACCCTGTCCCTTTCAGCTGTTTCCTATCTTGCATACAAAGTCTAACATGAACACCAAAGACTGGACATGTACTTTGGGTTTTTCCATTTGATTTCATTGGATTTTCTATTTGAAGCAGTAATGGTCTTTTCAGCCTTATTGATCAGTTTTCATTGCACAAAGAAGACACAAAAACTGTGTGTGATCTGCAGAAATCAAATCTATTCTGTCACTATTTGCCTACATGTGGTTGTTCAGAGCTTACATTAAAAGCTTTACACTAAAATTAAAATTGAAATTGAAAATGTTGCTTTTGTACTAGTCATTGAGTTACTCTTCCTTCCTTTCCTAATCCTTCAAGTGAGGAAAATAGTACAAGGCTATTGTGAATGTTGGGATTTTTGTCTCTTTCTCCATAAGAATGATCATAAAAATACTGTCTCTCTCTAGATTTACAATTGCAAAATGGAGTCAAAATCTTGTCCTTTGAGGGAAATGCTGCTTTTGGAAATGATCAGAAACACCTTCTTTCAAAACAAGGGATGCTGGCTGTTTGTGGTAATTCAACAATTGATCTTAAAAATTTAACTTATGAATAAAGGGGAATTTTGCTTAAGTATTGCTAAATAAGGTATCTACTAATTAAAAAAAAAAAAAACAAACAAAAAAACAAACCCTCAATGTTCCCAAACTCCTTGCAGTGCCATTTTAGCCATTACATTGTAAGCTCTGACAAGGTTAAATCTAATGTTATTCAAAGGCTGTTCCCTGAAGCAGATTCCCTTTAGGTAGTAGAATCATTGTCTTACTGTTTAAACATGCAGGCTTTCCTCTCTATTTCACAGTTCATAAAGCACCTTTATGGCACTGAGGTGTTTGTTTTTCTTCCCCCAAACAGAACAGAAGGCAGTTTGTTTTTCCAGCTTTGATTAAATCCTACATCCCACAGGCAGTGGACCTGTGGTACTGCCCTGCTGTTTCCAGTGCTCTCTCTATTAAGATGCCAGCACTGAGCGTCTCTGCTCCGAGCCTGCCGTAAGCACTCCGGGTCTGAGGTTAATGTGTACACAGCACAACTCATTAGCCCTGCTTTACTACCTGAGCCAAAAATCAACGTGATTGATCCAACAATATGTTTGGGCTTGGGACTAAGACTCAAATGAGGTCTCACCAAAAGCAAAGGTCAGCAATTTGACACAGATTTCGCTGTGCACAGAGAAAGCTTTTCTCCCAAACTATTCATCAGGGAAGGTACAAATGACAACTAATATGGGCCTCATTAAAAATGAGTAGAGGAAACCCCTTGGAGAGGACAACAAGGCTCCCTTGCTATCAAATTTATTTTCAGTCCTTTTCTAAAGCTTTTATTTACGTTACAGTAAAGACAATGTGGAGCTTAAAGATAGCTGTGGGGCTTGGGGTTTAGCAGACTCATTAGACTAATTATCATGATGTGCACTATCAATTACTGTCCACTTAAGAAGAGAGGGTAATTCTGCAGGCAGAAATAAATCTTTGGATCTGAAGAATCTGGAGTAAAGGGAATAAAAGGATTTTTTTTTTATCAGCAGTATTTTTTTTAATGTTAAAACTCTGTTGTCAAAACATTTCCCATCTTAAAATAACTGAAATAAAACAATCTTTAATTTAAGAGTGGGAGAGAGAAAAGGAATGATAAATGAAACCTTTTGAATTGTGGATTTGTTTCAAGTACAGCTCTTACAAGGATTTCACTCATACTCAAGCACTTTTGCCACAGTCAAGCCCTGAAATGAGAACTTCAAAATATGCTATTTTACATATGGCATCAGCATGTTCTTTCTTCCTCAGTAACGAAGGGTGTTGAAAATACTACTGATGCAACAATTAGATTGCATGAGAAATACTTCCCTGCAGTCTACAGAGTTGCTGTGTTGCAATATAATTGTCTAATGGCACATTTTTGCAAGGGTTCTCATGGTATTATGCAGAAAAAATTTATTTTTACAGGATTTGATAATAAGGTAAAAGGCTGGTATTAATAGCCTTAGGAATTTATTACATAAACAGAGGCTGAGCATTAAAATTGAACTGATTTGTAGAGTAGGCACTGAGTGAATGTCTTGCCACACCGAAAATTGTAACCCATATAACTTTTCCCTCTTCACTGTTCTTTTAAAACTCTCTTATTCTTCTAAAGGTCAATTCCTCTTTCCAACAGAGAACACAACTTCTTCTTAAGATATATTTAGAAAATCTGTTTATTTTTCTCTGTTAACAGTTGTTTGGCAAAACAGCTTTCAAGGCATATATTCTCCTGCTTGTACCAGTGGTGATACTCTGCTCTTCCACAACAGCCCTCCAATATTAACCAGCTCATCTGTCCTAAAAGCACTGGTGGGTAGAGATAGCACTCCTCTGACTGCAAGCTGAGTGGGTGAACATGATGGGGCAATAATATGCAAAAAAGCGAGGAAAACAATCTAAATGTTTCTTTCTCTCTAAATTAGGGTAATTTTGCTAAGAATAGCTCTGCTTTTGCCAGAAGTTTTCTCTGGGGAACAGCTGAGGGACCTAGGGGGGAGAAGAAGGGCTGCAGAGCAAAGAGGCTTTTTTTTTATGGCTTGTTCTGCTGCTTTCTGATCTATTTATTCATGCCATTAATCAAAAAGCTGAAATAGGAGTATTGTTATGCTAGAAAAAACCCAAAGAAACGATGACTGGGGTGAGAGGAATTCATACTGGGCAAAGCCTGAAGGTCAACACTCCCCTAATGGGCCCCTCCATTCCCCTGAAGGTGATTTTTAACTTAGGACACAACACCAGCAAATGAGAACCAGGTAACTTTGAAGACAGAAAATGCAGCTTGATGGGAATTTAATGCTCAAAAAATCCAGGATTCTCTAAGACAGACAATCCCTTTCTTTTCAAGCTTCTACCATGCAGCCTGTAAGCAGAAAAATGCAGACAAATGAGCAAACAGACAAGAGTGCAAGGGCACAGCTCTTGCAAAACAGCATTTGTCAGCACACCACATTGCACGGCTGTGTACTTAGGGTGGATCAGCCCTGGGGATGTCAGTGTAAGTCTGCTTGGCCCACAGAAGTGAGAGAGACCCAGGAGCTGAAAGGTGTCCCCAGCTCTGCTTGGGTCAGTGCTCAGGGCTTTCCTATTGCTCAGACTGCATTTGCCCTGCTCTTTGTTTCAGGGGAGTTTGCCCCAAACTATTTCCTCAATGGCAGATGCCTCACCCTGAACAGCCACTCCACAGCATCTCCAAAGGCCCAAGATGAGCTCTACACCTTCCTCAACCATTGTGCTGGTCTGGTTTCTCCCACCTTGCATCCCACAGCAGGGCAAGAACAGGGGCTTCCCTTTCCTAATCCACCTCTGCTGGCATCCTGCTGGAGGCAGAAACACACCGAGGCAGAAGTAGATCAGTTGTTCTGGAACTTAAGCGTTGAAAATAATAATAAGGTCACTCGCCACTCCCCACTGACAGGCTATGGGTTCAGTAGAGGTCTCTGCTCCCTATGCAACGTGTTTTATAAAGGAGGTTCATGTTGCATTTAAATCATGTTTGAATACCAAAGAGCATCACTGCCTTCAATTCTTTCACTATCTTTCTTACAATATTTTCTATCAGAGGCTGAGAGAAAAAAGGAACCCTTTGCCCAGCTTCTGAAGGAGGGGGCTCAAAGCCTTCCTTCATATCACATCTGTATCTTTGCTGGGTTTTTTTTTTGAGTGAACTGTACTGCAAATATGTTCAGAGGCTTTCAAACCTGTGCAGCCCCAATAGGTGAGATGGCCAGCATATGCGCGAGGGGAGCTGGACCTCTCTGGACAGATCAACTGCAGCTGCCAAGGCAAAAGATAGAAAGGCCCAACATCCTGAGAACTTACCAAGATCTAGGAAGTAAATATCTCATCTACCAAAATCCAGAAAGCTCCTTGTCCAGCAAAATCCAAGCCAGCCAAACAGCAGTCCCAGTTTGGATATCCAGAACAAAGAATTAAGTATTGTGCCATGGCAGACGCACTGTGCAAAGTAGCCAGTGCTCAGAACCACATCAGGATGTGCTCCAGACCACACTAGGATGTGGTCCCACAGCTACCACCCTGTTCTGTTGGAGAAACCAAGAGAAACAAGCATCTCCCACACCTCAGGAAGGCACTGAACTCCCCGTTTCCTTTCAGCATCCTCTCCCTCCTTTAAAGCTACAGCCCAGCATTTCTCCTCTCAAACCCTAGCCTGGGTTTGCTGAGCAGCATCTGCAGAGCTCCCTGTCACAGCAGAGCCATGTGGATCTTGGCTGTGGCTGGTGTCCCCTGCCTGTGCTGGCACAGCTGACAGAGTGGCAGCCACACCTCAGGCTCAGAATTCCTCCTGACACAGGGAGGGAGGAGTTAAATCAAACTCTATGGAGAAGAATGATTATAAAAAGGAACTTTCTCATCATTCCTGGGGTTCATAGGAACAGTGACAGACTCACGCTGTATTTTATGGAGAAAGCTAAGTCATCTGCAAGGACAGCTGAGGCAGAGGGAGAGTGGGAAGGATGTGATTACCTCTGCTGGGATCTGACCAGAACTAATGCAGCCCTCATGGGAAGGGCAAGGGGATATGCAGGGCCCAGTTCACACTGTAAGTTGAGCTGCAGCTCAACTTCTGCAAGAATAATTTAATACCTGAAGGCTACCACAGGCACAACAGTTCTCACTCACTATTTAACTGTGCTCCAAAATTATCTCATAGAGGGGTTTTCCTTCACTACAACAACCAACTGTACTGCAGAAATACAGACTTTCAAATTTCAGGTTCTTCATGCATTTACTACCATATTTCTATAACTTTTCATTATTTAATTATACCTATTCTTCTTTCCAGTGCTCTTACAATGAGCACTTCACTTAATTTTATTATTTGCTCTCATTGGCATGGGGAGAAATAGCATGTGTGTTACAGATAAAGACTGGCAAAGCCTTTAAAACAGTACAGTGACTGTAAAGGCTATTTTCAGCCTGAATTTTCCTTAATACAGCCAATTACTGAAGGCACTGAAAGCAAGGAGAGAACGATGTCACTGCTGGTAAAAATGGCCTGTGGAGGAACCTCACTGAAGCTTGGAGAGGAAATTACTCTTCATGCTATTTCAGGTTTACGTCTTTCCTAAGAACAGGCTGATCGTTATCCCAGATAATGAAGACTGTTAATGTAATTAAGAACTCTGTTCTGGTGTTTTACAAAGCAAACAAATAAGTTCCGGAATTAATAAGCTGCAAGGTTAAGTGACACAGGGCAAAAACAGAATTCTTCATTTGGATATAAGTGCTCCACAGCAAATCACTAGCTGGCATTTAAAAGTGCAGTTTCTAATTTAGGACACCAAGAAAGTTTTCCATTTGAGGTATATGTAATCTATAAAAGGTCAGATCAATTTTAAGATTATGACCAGATGTGTATTATCAATATGAGAATTGCATCCTTCTTTAACCAAAAAAGCCAGGAGAGCAGGACCAAATTGCCTTGCTCGTCTTCCGGGGTATTATAGGTGGGTAGTAGTTCCAAACTTACCTGTAAATCCCTTGCAAATAAGTTAGGCATTTCAGTAATATTTTTTTAGCAAACAGCCATTTTTCTAGCAGTTTATCTGGTTAAATCATATATTGATTTGTATTCGGTTAACACACAGTACAACCCAAAGCTTGCTGTAGGCTCAGCCTAAATATGCACAGCTACTTTCCAGACAGAGAGACCTGGGGATTAGTATAACCTGCATTTTATTCCTGAAAATGATGCTGGTTCAGACTGTGCAGCCTGATGAGGCAGCCACGCCAGAGAAACAGTGACACACTGCCTAAGGAAGCAGCAGCTTCCCAATCCCCTCCTCCTTGCCACAGGTTCTCACTACTTGTCTTACACTGGGATTTGCCTCTGTCACAAAACCTGCAGAAAATTAATGGTGTCCCTCCAAAAGTAATGACTTTTCTACCAGAACTGCCACCACCATGATGGAAGAGCTGGGAGTGCTAAGGGGAGCAGTGGCTGCTGCAACCACAGACACAGCCATGCCACGTTTTTTAAAATGCTGCCTAGCAGATGCTGGGCGTTATTTAAAGTCAGATATAAATAAGTAAGATCAGATAACATTGGACACATAATCTTAAATAATGGCATAATGTTTTAACTACATGGTGGGCTATGGTTTTCTCATGCAAAGACATTTTAAGCTCACTTTTACAATTTAGAAATTATATAAAAATTTTAAACTAAAGATCACCATTTCTTTGAAAACTCATTCGTCTGTGACGAGAATAACAAAATGGCCCTGTTGCTGTCTACTTATTTTGCTAACCTGTGAACGTGCTTCCTAAGGAAATGGCAACATTTTCATTTCATACTGAGGAAGAAAAATAACCTCAAATACAGACTCGTGTCATTTGCCTAAATCTTGTTTGGACAGCTTGGACGTCTCACAATTTTCCTGTTATCACTAGCTCCTCTGAATTAGAGTGAGAGCAGGGAGATAAATGTAATACTGCAATATACAGCTCGATACTGAAGCTCACTCTGCTGTGACATGCCTTGCACTTCAGCACTAACACAATGATATGGTTATCTAAGGTTTCAGGAGACCCAACAGCCTGTAATATATTAACACACTTTTCATTTCAGAGATAGTGTCAGGAGCTGAAAAACAACTCTGGTTCACCAGGCTGCTTTGGTTATTTCCCCTCAGGTCTTTCCTTGCCTCTGAAACCCACACCAGACTGGTGGGAACAGCAACACCCTCGCCCTGCACAGGCAGAGAACATGAACAGGAACCAAGGGCTGGGCTTAAGATCTAGTGAGAAAAGCCCACAAGGTCACATTTTCTGCAGCTTCAAAAATTACCATTCTAAAAGACAACTTGCAGCAATTCCTATTTTTAAGTTTCTCAAAGGAGCTTTGAGATAATTTTAAGAAGTCCACTGCCTGTAAGACATTTGACATCCGGAAAGGAGAACAGTCTCTGGCTTGCAGCAGTGCTTTTTCTTTCTTCTGAGCCTACAAGAAAAGTATCACTGGCACAGGGAGGACAGAGAGAGACGCAACAGCTCAGGGTTTCATTTAGTTTTGTTTTTTTTTTTCTTAACTGACCCAGCTTGACGCTGGCGCCTGGCTACAGTTTCAGCTGCCCCTGAAGCCAGCCATGCTTTTACTTGTGTGGCTGAATTGGCAAGCTACCATCACAAAACCCCTTTTGCCAGAACACCTCTTTGTGTTTGCATTAAAATAGAAAAAATTTAGATAAAGCTTTTGCCAACAATATTTTGGTCTGTTAGAGCAGACGTTACAGAGTGATACAAAAAACTACCATTTCCTCAGTGTTTTAGTTCAGAGCAGAATTTGCTTCTCATGAAGGAGCTCAGTGTGGATGGGTAAGTGTAAGGAGAAGAGCAGCCATGCCCCTTTCAGCTCCTCTGTAAGTCATGAGATGTGCAGAAGTATTAAAAAGAAGGTGAGGGGGAGGTTGGAGAAGAGATCTCTACAAGGATTGAAAAGTGTTTCTGGAAGAGCAGAAAAAATACACATTTGGAAAAGCTCCTCAATTTAGATGACATTATTAACTTATGTTTTTTTTAATTGCTTGCTAAAAGTATCTTTACAGGGAACATTATAAAAAGACAAGATGAAAAGATTAAAATACACATGAAACCATTCCCTAATACATTGCTCAATTTCAGGTCTTGCTGAAGTGAAAAGAGAAATACAGGAAATACAAAGTGATGAGGTGTGCACACACTTCATTACAAACCAGCACTTGGTATTTCTCTTAGTTACAGAGAAGTTTTGGGATGCTGGTGACTAATACACCTCCCTAATGCTTGGTCAACTTTAGAAACATTCCTCATAAGGCCAAGGTCAGGACAAGGCTACTTCCTTAATAACAGAGGGAAGATGGCATCTCTAATGATTGCTTCTGGCTGTTTTTCTCCTTGTCTATAAGAAGGCCACAGAGAACATTTGCTTTCTTAAAGTGATGCAGAGCTCTTTATTTACCAGCAGGCACCCTCACTGCCCACCAGGAACCTGAAGGTGGACTCACAAGATGGAAATTTCAGGTTGAAGAGCACAAGTTTAGAGCTTTCTTCACAGAGTTCAGTTAAGGTGGTAGAATCCTGTTAGCATGCACTGTCTTAGTATCTTAGATAACCTATTATTTATTTTAATGTCATCCACCTGAGGGAGGCTCCCCTAATGAATCTATTTCTGTAGTGTCATGTAGGTTGAAGTTTAGAGCTAAGTTTAGAGCAGTCATATAAAAAAATCAAACCAGGAAATAGCTTAATTGAAGCAGAGAATAATCACAGCAAATTACAGTGAAATTTCTATGGGATTACATTTTGCATTCCCCAAACAAGCAGAGGAATTCAGCTCACAGTCTTCCCATTTTACTGAAAATTGACTTTAAGGATACGCTATGTAAGTAACATAATATAATGCCATAAAAGCTGTCACAGTTACAGTCTAAGATGCTTTTGTGACTCTGTGGGAAGCTGCCTGAGCTGGCTCCTGGCAGGACTGGTGGCCCTGGGCAGAGATGAGCCCACCCTGGAGCAGGCAGGACCTGTGATGCTGCTGGGGATCCACACTGGAGCAGTTTGTGAGGAACTGCTGCCCATGGGAAGCACTCATGCTGGAGAAGTTCCTGGAGGACTGGTCCTGTGGGAGGGACCCTGGGACAGGGAGCAGTGAGATTAGTCCTTCCCTGAGGAGGAAGGAGCAGCACAGACAGGATGAGATGAACTGACCACAACCCAATTCCTCTCCACTTGTGCCACAGGGAGGGGAGAAAGGTAGAGAACAACACAAGTAAGGGAAGAAGGGAGGGGCAGGGGAAAGGTTTTTCTAAGACTTGGTTTTATTTTCTCATTACCCTACGCTGGCTTGTTTGGTAATAAATTCAATTAATTTTTCCCCAAGTCGAGTCTATTTGGTGAACTGTATTTCCCTGCCCTTATCTCAACTCATTAAGCCTTTTGTTTTCTCTCTCCTGTCCAGCTGAAGAGGGGGAGTGATACAGAGGCCTTGGTAGGCACCTGGCATCCAGGCAGAATCAAACAACCACACTGGTATTCACAGTGACTTCCACAAATCACTGCAGAATTTAATCTCTTCCCACTAACAAACCCAGGTCTTTCAAAAGGAGCATCTCTGATGAGCACCTCCCTCAGCTGCCTTGCACACCTCCTCTGAAACAGTACGTAAACAACTGGTACATACACAGTATATGCAGGTTAACTCTCATCCAGGCTTTACAGCCCACAGTCTAGAAAGAAAATAAAAAGAATTTCACATCACATTTTTGCCCCATGTAGGGATTTTCTCTACTTTTCAACAGGTCTCTAACATGAGAGAAAAGTGGCAACTTTTGACATCACTCTGTTACTACTGCACAATTCTGGATGGTTTTTAGTGAAAAAAACAAGTTGCCTTTTCAGTAACAATGTCACTTTCTCAAGGCAAGTCTCTCAAGGCTAATTCTTGGTAACAGCCATCATAAATACACTGGAACATGCACAGAGTCACAGCCTGACCCTAATAAAGGCAAAACAAGTTTCACCACTAAATTTAGAAAGACGTCAAAATGGTCCATATTTGAGTAACACAAAATAAGATTTCAGACCATAAGGGGAAAGAGAAAAAAAAAAAGAAGAAAGAGAGAAGCATGTGAATGGGATGTTGTGTATTAACTGTAAGAAGAGGAAATTAATGAACCAGAAGCCATGCGTCCACTTAAGATGACCTGTGAATATTATACTTACAAGATCTCTGTGATCTACTACAGAGCAGTTACCCCTTCAGAGGAAAGCATTTTCCAACAGAAAAGCCCCTTACATTCAGCTTTATATAAGTTTATAGAAATGCAAAAAGGAAAACAAAATTAAAGATCTCACGGCTGTAAAGTTTAA
This sequence comes from Sialia sialis, assembly GCA_009812075.1. Taxonomy (NCBI): domain Eukaryota; kingdom Metazoa; phylum Chordata; class Aves; order Passeriformes; family Turdidae; genus Sialia; species Sialia sialis. Next base: position 11,911,767 of record VRYO01001463.1, on the reverse strand, counting down.
TACTGCTAAAATTTACTTGCCAATCCTTTGGTGTTTTAATCCCAAATTATTCCCCCAAACTTTCACACTTTCTACAGCACTAAGCTGAAGCGTTGTGCTGTTGTCCCCACTCTGTGAGCTTGGAGGGAGGGATGGGAAAAGATAAAAAATCTGCCTGAAAGGCTTTGCAATCTTTGTGTCACTTCAAGCGGGGTAGAGAGACACAAGTTTTGCTAAAAATTAATGGTGTGCCTTCTTAATGGAGACTAGATAGAAATATGGCACCTGTACCTATGGCTTCCCAATTTTCATCTACAAAATCCAGAAAAAAGATAAAGCGTAAAGTTATCATTTTTTCAGGGCAGTTACAGTCAGTGTTCCACATCTGTGCTGGATGCACAGGTTGAAAGGGCAGTGTGTACACAGTGGCCATTTCTCCACACACCCAGCTGGAGGGGCAGAGATGCTCTGAATGGCTGCCCAGGCAGTATGTGGATGGGAATTACTTCTAGGCACAGTTCTAAAAATGCTACCACAGCAAATCCACACTTACCAGTTGGTACAGTGCCTAAAATGAATTCTGAGGCTACTGATTTAAAATCAGATCCCCTAATACTATACCATCCCCATGCATACATGGATTGTCTTTTCACAGGTCAATAGATCCCAAACTGACCATCAGGTTTTCTCTGTGCATAAAACATTTTAAGACTCAAACTTTGAAAGATGGGCAAGAGTTGCAGTTGCAAGCTCAACTTGATAGGATGCTCACCTCAAATGCAGGGCTCCAATTAAAGAAGCAGCTCCCAGCCTTTATGGGAAGCTCCAGATCATGCCCAGCTCCAGAGGCCAGACACATAGATAAAGTAAGTAGGTACTTCCCAAGCTAGGAGTAGGAAGGTGACACCTCTTATACATGATGGGAGTTGTAACAGCAGGTGAACTCAAGGGCTGCTATCAGTTTTTGTGACTCATGCCCCATCCCTGAACTTGACATGAGACTTTTTGATCTCCCAGGAAAGTCTTTGTTAATTGGCATGTAGAAGTAAAGACTATAGGGATGTTACCATTTTCTGCTTGCTTTTTTAAAGCACAAAAATTGCCCTGTTAAGAAAACAAAGTTCTTCAAGGAAAGGTAAATCAAATCCCAGAATCTCATTTAGTCTCTCTACTTCAGGTACAGAGAATAAGAGACAGAGAGCTTAGAAATGAAAATAAGAATGTTTTCATTACCTTTTCTGCAAGCCAGCCTAGATGCCTAATCTCTCGACTTCCAGCAATCCCTGTTTTACCCAGCTGGTCTCTGACCTCTGCAATCACCCTGGGGATGAGCTCATTGACACTCGAGTGGATGGCATTGAACCAGGCCTGGGCTGTAGCTGAATCCTTACTCCTGAGCACCACGGTGTGCTTGGCATCAGGTGAATGAACTTCAATAATTCTAGAAAAATGGGGGGAAAAAACATTACGTTCATTCATATACTAACAGGCAACTAAATTTATTACCTTGTTTAGTGAATGCAGTAAGTTTAAAAAGATACTAATATTGAGACCTAGCACTAAAAACTTACCTTTACAACACCTGAACAGAGTAGGATCATCTTAACTGAGGCCAGGTTTCTACTTAGAAGGGGATTTGCCAGTGCTGATGCAATCCCACATACAGATATCAACAGGAGTTTCAAGTATCAAGGCAAGAGGAACATTCACTGACACGGACACTGGCCAAAACGGCAAACTGCATGGAAGATGGCTGTGGAGAAGCCAAGGATAAGCTGCTGCCTTCCTTAGCTGGTTATCACGGCACAACCAGAGTTTTTCAGTGTGTTTATTTTATATATGCAGAGATAAATAAAAATCATCCTCATCCCAAACAGAGGAATTTTCCTATGACTGTTCTGTGGTTTCACTGACACCACTACACATTAACACAGGTCTAGCACAACTGGCCTTCTTTGGGAGTTTCCAGCACCCTCAATGCTCCATTTAGATCCTGCTAACAGTGGCAACAACAAAGTGCTAACAACAACCACATGATTTCTGCTGGTAGACACCTTTTACAGATTTTCAAACTCCTGTAGAAGGAAACGAGTTTTGTTTCAAAGAAAACATTCCTACCGGACCATCCTGTGGGTTTCCACTGTGGTTTGAAAAGTACAACTGAACAGTTTTCAGGAAAATGAATCCTGTTCATTGTGGTAATGGGATCTGTGCCAACACCTTTGCTAACAACGAAAGTGCTAAGACAGGCAGCTGCAGCTATTTCAGCTCTGTTCTTAGTGAAGTTATTAGTTATTAGTGGGGCTTTGTGTGCTCTTTATAGCTTTGTGGGCCATTCTACTTGAACATCTGTTAAATAACCCACAAAGTAATAGCCTGTTTTATCTTTATGTGGCAATTATGAAACAAAGCCCTGGTCACTGCCCATCTCTCAATTCTGTATCGCTTTTCTATTATAAAAGTACAGTGACAGCCCCGAATGTTACCCTCTCAAATTCGACCTGGGATCTGAGCCTAAGAATGTATTTCTGTCCTGTCCATGGCTGCCCAGTCTCTGGGACACACAATGACTCCTTTCTGCAGCAGAAAATTAATTAGTTCAGTGGAATTTATTCAGGTTGAAGTTCAAAACAGTACTGTAATGCAAATATGTGTTGTGCAATTACAAAATCCAGTAATTTGGAGCTTAAATAACAATTAAGATGTTTTAATTATTTGGTTAAACCAGAGCAGAATTCAGAACAGAGGGTGACTCTATCTGCACAGCTCTCTGGAGCCCAGAGAAGAAGGATCCCTGGTTTCATGTTTGTCCATTTTGAGAAGGGGAGGTTTCCACATAGACACTGTTCTAAATATAGAAAAGGTCATGATTTTCCAAACTCAGCAGCTGAACTGTTCAGGGTCTTAAATCACTGGATAGCTTAAGAAGTGGCTTGATTTTTCAGGAAGCACTGAGCCAACACAGTAATGCATGTTTCCTCAGTAAAGCTGCTGCAATTCAGCACTATCTGAAAATTAATGTTCTTCTTTAGCCACTCTAGGATGCTCCAAATTTTCAGTTTCAGGTACCAAAGCAAAACTCCTTGATAAATGATGGAAGTCTTGTGAACAAGAAAAGTATATTTATAGATAGGCACATTCCAAATCATGCTCTTATTTTTTTATGCACTGCTAGTAACAGCCATCTCCTTCATGGTTAGGATTTAGCCATTTGTGTCCACTAATCATTAGGATCATGCACAGATACCATACTGTGCTGGGCTGTGCCTGTCTTTCCATCAAAAACACAGCTCTCCCACTGCTGAGTCCCACTGTGACTCTGGAGTTGGAGCCTGCTCTTGTAGGCACCAAAAACAAACTAGACAGGCTTGGATTTTCAAAATACATCGGGGCAATATTGCTTATTACTTACAGAACAGTTTTTGGCAGCTCTTACAGCATTTCACAAATGAGGTCAGTGACAGCATCCTCATTTCACCAACAAAAAAAGTGGAAAAGTGAAGAACCCAGGCAAGGCAGGGAACAGGCCAGAAGCAGCAATCAGGATTTTTAGTCCTCTGTATCCCATTTTAATACTTCTTTAAAAAAAATAATTATTTGGACAACACAGCAGCTCTGTGCTGCACTTGAAAGATGTTAACATACCATATAGATTGTGTGAAACACAATGCTCTTTACAAAGCTTGTGGTTTCTACACGGGGACTTCCACCTACAACTCACTGCACATCATGCAGTAAACAAAGTACCGAACACAGACTCTAAAGAGTCAGAAGAAAGTGCTGCTTTTTCAGTTGAAAAGGAACAGTAGCAAACTTGAGTGATTTCCTTATTTTAGAGTTGTAGCAGGTTTTGACTTAAAAATAAATTATTGAGAGTCAAAAGAGCTTCCAAAGCTCTCCAAATGGCAATTTGTTTACCTCCAAGTTGTACATTCTGCCTTCAAAAAAAGTGGATTAACATACAAACAGGTATTTTAGTACTTGGGCCTTCATCAAAGTGTATTTTTCTTGATGGTGACTATTTAAGTATTTATACAAGAGTTCTACCCCCTAAAATAATGAATATTTAGACAGTTGTTAACAACTCTGTTGAAGGAGTCCTGAACCATGCATATTCTTTCTAATATCTACATATTCAAATGTGATATCAAAGTCTAACTTCTAGTATACATTCACATACACACATGCTTGCAAAAATACTCATCCTTCAGTGACTTCCAATAGAGCCAGTTTGGGAATGCTTGTCAGTCATCGAAGTTTGATGGTGATGCACTAACAATTGCAGAAAGTCTTCCTTGTTCCATGAACTCAGTACCAAGATGACTGGACAGTCATTCTACACTTCTCAAAACTTAGCTCAAAACAGGAATACCTGCTGCTTTGATCACATTGAAAATTATTCTTTTTATCCATAGCACTTGTCCACTCCCAGATATACATCTGCAAGCATCATTCCTTAGCAAGCTGTGACATAGGCCAACTTATTTGCACACCCTAAAGTCTAAATCCTCAACTGTCTGAATTCTGCTACTGGCAATTGCTGTAAGAACTGGACTAGAAAACCTCAGGAAAATGAGCTTGTGGATTTTCACCAAAAACCCAGGACTCCTGTCTCCACAGGGATGGAGATACTAAAAGAAACTTTAAATCGTCCTGGAAACCCATGGGCTCTGACTGAAACTAGATGCTGAAAGTGCTGCATCCCTATAAACTCTTTCCTTTTCTGCCTTTCAGCCCACGCTGCTTTGATTCACCAGTCCAATTGGATGATGCTTTCTGTATAGCAGCTGACTGATGGCATTTTCATACTTTCTGGAAAGAAAAAAATACCAGTGACCTTAGTAAACTCCAAGACTAAGGCACTTAAATGTTTCCAGCAGTCTAGCCATTATAGTTTTGATTTGTTCCTTGGCTAAACTGACCACCTCTTACTGACTTCTGTTTATCTGCAGTTCAGTGATAAAGTTCCCTTAATTCCCCACTGAACTGAAATATTTAGGGCAATGCCACAGCTGTGTTTATTCTCACACTCCACCACAGTTATGTAAATACTGCATATGGAGCTGTTTCTGATAAAGCCCATACCAACCCAAAGGAATTATATGTTAGCTCTAGATGACTGCCAAGATGTGCAGCATCTCTCCAGCTTGGCAATGCATATGAATGATATCACATTTTCTCAGAGATCATTTGGCAAACCTTATAATAAAAGATTAATTTTCTCTCTCCTTCTCAAAGACCCTCAGTGAGCTGAGGAGTGCTTCCAGCATCCCCTTCTCCACCTGCAGAGCACGGGGGTGACACAAAACCCAGCGCTTCCAAATGCTGTAACCTGGCACATAAGAGGAAAACTCCCTCTCTTCATCACTCTTTTTACTTCACAAAGGATCAGAAGAAGTTGAAAGCAAATGTTTGGTAGACCATACTCATTCCACATTTGATAAAGCTTCTTTCTGTAGGAGTGTTCATTATCTAGGAAATACCTTTTATCAAAACTCTTGAAAGAACTTCTGCCACCAGCATTGGCTCAGGACCAAATCAGGCACTGAGTTACACTTCATGACTCTTCCTGGGTCAGATTATGTATTCAGTGACTGATTAAAGTGAGGAGTAAATCCCTTGAAGTTAATGATAAGCTGGAGCCAGAGGTATTGAAGTCCATCTCACTACTTTGATTTTGCGCTGGCATAGAGGAACAAAATAGTCTGTCACTGACTTTGCAAACTTAAAAGATGAATCAAAGGCCAAACTGTTCACTCTGTCTCCTCCATCACCGTCTGCACATGAAATCACAGTAAGTAATTCTGGTTTTTTTCTGAGTGTACAAACATAGGAGCCTTTCCAGGAAAAGGGGGAGATTTAGAAGAACACAACCTGATTTATATTTAAATAGTTGTAGGTTTTGTTATAAAATGCATTTTAAAAAACTCTTAAGGTTCTTTTGAATTCTACGTTCAGCGTTGGGAGATGAACCAGGAACAGAATACATTAAAATTAAGCAATGGAAACTTTGGGCTTAGTCTGCAAGGAAAATATTCCAGAGACATACTGTTAGGCTTGCAATGAATTCCCCAGCATACTCTCTGAAGAAGCATCTTAATTTGATGAACCTAAATGGAGGTGAAAGCAATTTTACCAAGCAATGCTACTTGGTAATCAAGTGGAATTTTTCTATGTGAAAGGCTCTTGGTCCCCTTGCCTCCAGAAGGGTACTTGCAGTATTAACAGTTACTTGATGACTTTCAGCTTACACTGCTAAAAATGATGTAGATACTTTCCTGGGAGCTGGACTAGACTGATGTCCAACCAGAGGGTGTATATATCACTAATGAGCTGTCACAGTTGATTTCATTTCTATTTGCCACCAGCTGGGCTTTAATAAAAGGGATATCAGTGGAGTTGTGCCACATACAAGTAAAGAAAGGATTTGGTTCTGCAATGGACTTGCTCACACCACTGCATGCAGATGCTGACCAATCTGCAGAGACATCACACACTGCCTTCTCTACCCAGAGCATGCACAAAATTGAATAGTTTTAAAATGCATATGGATATTAATGAGCAGGACTCCTACAGCACAGTACCCAAAAGATCACTTACATTTTACTCTCTTGATTTTTTTCCTTTTATACTGCGGTTTTAATTGTACTGAATATTGGTAATCCAGGAATATAGAGTTCAGCCTTCTTCACAGTGCATTCAGCACAAAACAATGGCAAAAGAGCTGTTTGAAGGAGTAGTTGGAGTCCATTACTTGGGAAAAAACCCACAAACAGCATTATTTCATAGAGATGTCAGGAATTTGATTTAACTTTAAAAGATGCTGAAATTTTAAGAAGATGTGATTGGTATATTCAATACACTGACCACAGCTCCCTAAACAGCTGCTTTCCCTGAAGCAAAGCCACAGCCAAATTCAAAGCAGCAGCAGCAAAGCAAACCTGCTGCTGGAACTGCATCTGGGCTTGGCACAGAGCATGTAACTGCAGCTGCTAGTAGTGGTAAAGGATTCCTTCAAATTGAGAAGAGGTTACAGTGTCTCATGCTGCTGCACAAGTAAGAGATCATGGGTTTGGAGATGAATTAGGTATCTGCTGAGAAGGAATGCCACTGTTAGGAAGTGACGTAGTAGGGCCAAGGGGAAAGAAGAGGATGTGATCCACAAGAGTGGGTGAAAACTGATAGGGAAACAGGAAAAATCAGTAGGGCCGCTGACAGATCATCTCTGTCTTGCGGATGAATTGTCACAGAAGAAAGTCTTGCTGGAAGAGAGAAACAGCAGGTGCACCTTATCTAGCAGGGTATGTCTCAATGTCTCATTATGTTATAGATCTACTTTTTAGCTTCCATGATCAAGAATCCCAGGGATCACTGCTTACTTGCCAAGTGAAGCAAAACCAAAGCCAGACAACCATGACTACAAAGCCACAAATTCCTTCTGGACCAATTGCTGGCCTCTGAGTGCTGTGGGGAGAGGCACCACTGGGAGCCAGTCTCCCAGAGATACTGCCAGCTTCTCTGGGGACAGCGTGCATGGGTCACCTCCTGACACTTTAAAACAACTGGCAGCAGACCCATCTGCTCACTGAACAGACACAGAGACTGGTGGAAAAGCTGTATGTAAGTGATGAGAAGAAGTAGCAACTTCAGCAAAACTCTTACTACAGTAAAACCGGAATTTCCATCAGCAGAAACACAAGAGAAAGCAAGCTAGAAGTGACTAGAGGGTATTAAAATAGCAAAGTATTCACACACAACCTAAGCACTAAGGGTCAGCCTCAGCATCTACCAACACTGAGCTGGGGCACCTCTGATAGCAGCCACCAGCAGGGCTCACACTGTGAATGTCATTGCTGCCGTACCCAGATTAAAGGAGGTACAAAAAGGAGCAGCTGTAAACATGCCAGCTGAAAATCCTGCTCCTTAATTAATGCCAGATCAGGCCAGATCAGAGCTGTGAGACTGAAATCCAATTTGCAGAAGGGCTGGTAGGTGAGGGAAAGCCCAGCACTGTGCACAGGACAACAGCCAGGCAGGAAAAGCCTAGAGGTTGTCACTCTCTCCAAGCCATTACACAAAAACTACGGGGACTGGCAGCATAGCAGGAAACTGAAACTCTTGCACATCAACTTTCTTCCTTGGGAAATCTCTAGTCTTCAACATTATTTACCAGCAGCTTGAATGTCAGAACTTACATACCTTTACATACAGATGCACATAAAAACATGATTTACTATTTATTCTGTTCTCTGCAGCACTCCCACTGCTTTTCCTTTCCCTTTATTCTGTGAGACATTTCTTGAAGCATTTATCTTTCTCCATCTCTCCAGAACTTTGTTTTTTTTTTTCTTTTTACAGAAGTATTAGTAAAGTCTGCTGCAGTCTTCACTCTCCTGGTTTGTTGCTCTGCCTTGCTGTTTCTTCTTTAATCACTTTTTCTTAATTTGTGCTCCTCTCTTCCCTCCATGCATTTCTCAGGGCAGTTCCCTTTTTTTAATCTCCCCTTCACCTGATTAATTTCCAGTTCCTTTACTCTTATTTCTATTTCTCAGCTCAACCCTCTACAACTGTAGCTGACTGAAAAAATCAAAATTCTTTGACTTTTTCAAAACTCCTCTAATGGAAGCAATGGCTTAAAAAAAACCCAACAAAATGCAACACAAAAACCCACCAGAATATGTGGTTTGTTTTGTTTTTTTTTCATTATTTAAATATTTTCACAGGAAATAAAGACTTCGGTTAAAAGTTTGTTAATCAAAAAATCCAGCTGAGAACATTCTTCCAGCCTTGGTTACTGCCCCCTCCTCATCACCCACATCCTTCCTCACCACCCAACTCACAGTGACACATTTTATTGTTGTCAGGTCACGTTCAGCCCAGCTCACACATAGACACACACACATACACATGAAGTTTTATTTATAGTCACATATATGCATGCATGCACAGACACTGCTTTTGAGTTACACATGCAGGAGGTTTACCCATTCCTATCTGCTTTATGCTGGAGATGGGAAAGACACCAGGAGCTCACCTGTGTGGCCCAGAAAGATGGGGAAGGGAGAATGCCCCATGCCATTATGCCATGAGAAAAGAGTACAGTAATTTCATGACTATAAGACGCAGCCTTTTGACTAAAATTTTGATCGAAACCCGCAAGTGCGCCTTATAATCCGGTGCGCCTTATATATGGACAAAGTTTGGAAGTGCGAGCCACGAGAACCGTGGCAGCCACGTGAGCCGCACCAGCTGGTGCCGGGGGTGAGTGGGAGTGCCGGGGCCATGGGGAGGGCACCTGGGGCTGCATTTAAAGGCTACGCCGATCCGTGAAAAATGTTTGCAAATTGAGCACCTGACAGTAAACCCCGCAATCGAGTGATTCCATTACTAATTCATTGCTTTGTTGCGCGCAGATCCTCGCTGCAAAAAAAAAAAAGGGGGCGCCTTATATTCCGGAGTGCATTATACATGGACAAAGTTCAGAAATTTGCCAACAACCCGAAGTGCGCCTTATAATCTGGTGCGCCTTATAGTTGTGAGATTACTGCAATCTTTTTTTTTTTTTTTTTTTTTCAAGAAAATGAGACATGCCTAGTCCCAAACTCACCAGGACCTGCAGAGACTGAAGATCAGTCATGATATGCTGTAACTATACAGTTCTACACTGGTGTCTCAAACACCCTCCAGGAAAACTCAGCGGTTTGCACTATATGGCACATCTCCCAGTATTTCAGTTCACAAACCAGTGCCCAGAGACTACAGCAGTCTTTAGGACATTAGAAACCTATTTTAGCATGATTTAACAGAATAAGAATTAAATCATGAGGGGGAAAAAAAAAGTAATGAAGTTCACCCTAGTTTGGTGATTTGTCTCAAAAGAGACAAAAATTCTCATCTTTATGGGAGAGATAGTCTTGCAGAAGTGCCTGATCTCAGTGGCCTTTCCAGAAAGACAAGAATAAACTGAGGCTAAGAGAAAAATTGGTATGATCCAGACTAAAGCTGTTTGGCCAGTGGGAAGTTTCACAAATGATAGAAAATAACTATTCCATATAATGAAAAACAAATTTAAAAATCACCATCAAATCTCAAGGCATCATTGCGTAGAGGCTTCAGAGCTCCAACTCCTACAGGTTTGGAAAACTGCCCCTTAACAAAACTGCAGCTTAAAAATGTGCCAGCAACTGCAGAGCTGCCCAAAAACCAGGTGATGTAGATGACAGAGAACTGTCAGACAACAGATTATAGAACCATTTAATTATTAAATCTATCAGTCAGTGAATTATTAATTGTAGCAGTTAATGACTTGCCCCCAAAATACTGTTACGAGAGAAAAAAATGCGATTTTACAGGTCCCTCATTTGGCAGCCCTAGCCCTGAATGCACTGGCTATTGAGAAGGGTCCCACAGCCAAGCAATGTATTGAGGAGGAAGAGGATGCCTTCCCCATGACCCATCCCATAACTCCACTCCTGCTGCCCACACCCCAACTTCTTCCTTTTCTTGCCCTCAGAGTACTGAAGGTGATGTAGCCAATGCCTTTTTAGCTAAATTAACTAACTTCTCTCAGCTTGAAAGAGGCAGCAGTAGATAAACCTCAAGTGCTGCCTACTTAATCATCCCTTCCAAAAAAGAGCAGGTTTTGTAAGCAGATTAGTAATTACAGGAACACAACAAGAGACATCCAGTTTCACACAAAAGCTAGATTTGGATCCATTACAAAATAGCTGGAAGCTAAGTTTAAAAACACATGTTCACCATGACTTTAAATTCGCAGCTTTTTGTGGGCAAGACTGTTACAAACCAAGCATACTGTGATAGCACAACAGGGTGATTTAAGGTTGAGGAGAGAGTCAACCAGAGTTTCACCCTGATTATCGTCACTTTTTTTCTTTTCTTGAGCTGAATTACACCCTTTCAAGTTCCTTTACTTTAATGTTGGATTGTTGATATAGTAATCTAAGGAGATAATAAACACAGCCCACCAGGAAAAAAATCCCAAATGCTAACAAAAATTCTTGATATAAATCAGACTGACTCGAGCAGGCTCAATGATTTCTTCAAAGGACTTATTGATATTCGTATAGTAAAACATGTCTGTACCAATAATGATAATTAACTGCTATGTGCCTTTCATCCAAGGATCTCAAGCTGTAGCTCGCAACAACATTATGAATTAAGTATGGTCTCTGCATTTCACAGAGGTTTTACAGCCAGAGAGCAGCTCAATAACAACACAAAGAGCAAAGCACTAATTCCTTGAGGAGATGTGGAGAGTGACTTTTAATACTGGTAATGTGCCCTTTCTATATGTTTATCCATGCTCTATCCCCCATGCAGATGTTCTTTGTCTTTCTTTTGCCTACCTACAACATACAGTAACAGAAAAAAGGTCCAAGTTTCCTAAAGCAGAGCCCAATTCAGATAAATCTGTACTGTGCAGTAGGGAAACAAAAAATTCCACCTCCTCAGGAAGCCCCACAGAGCTACAGATGTTCAGGGTGGACACAGTGTGCCAGCAGTGCCAGCACAGTGGTGGGAATGGGCCATCACCTCCTTACCCTTGGTGCAGGGCTCAGCCTTTGCCCAGCACCCAGCCCCATCTGTGCTTGCTACTGCAGGGTCATGGACTGAGCTCAGTGCTGTCTAACTACTGCCTAAGGCACAAAACAAGAGAAGTGTCACCTGTGCTCTCCAAGAGCGGCTGTAACTCATTCCAGCTCTCTGGTCACTCTGTGGCAGAGCCCTGCCCTCTGTGTGCCCCAAATCTACATGACTCAGGGAAACCATTCCCCCAATAGCAGAGAAAAGCCCTGCAAGAGTGCACCCCTAAGCCACACTACTCTTGGAGAAGAACTGGCATCTGCTCTGCACCCCTGGGCCTGCTCATACCTGGCAGAACCAAGGTATGGTCCTGTTCACTAAACAGGAGAGAGGCAGGGTGGTGGCATGAACTAGACCATGTTTTCATCAACAAGATATCCAGAACCTTCTCTTCTGCATAATACTTGCCTCCCCGTTCCCTCTGTTCCCCTTAAATTATATAAATAGGAACTTAAAGAGGTACAGGAGTTCCTTGGTCTTTCATTCCCTCACCTACTTCGAGATGTTTGTCTTTTTATTACATTTTTACAATCTTCTGCTTATGTCTTATATTTGTTGTAGGCATTCATGACTCAAATTTTTTGATGCAAGGACTTGCTTCTACTATGTCATATTACAGCTTTTTGAAACCCAGTTTACTTTTTAAAGAAGTTCCATTTTTTGTTTTCATATCTTATTGTAACAAAAGTAAGTGCACGCAAATTCATTGGAATTTATTTTATATTTAAGATTTTGAAATGCCATTTTAATCACTGTTACTTCTTGCTGCATAAGTTACATACTTGTATATCAACTACAGTTCAAAAGGCTAAATTTCACTGACACTATTACTGTGTACTGCTGAATTTAATAATGCAAAAAAGAAATGATTATTTAAAAATGGGTGCAAAAGGAAGTTTGGGGAGCAATGGCTTTGCAATAAATCTTGTGAATGCTTCGTTTGGTGAATCAATGCAAAAAAAAAAAAAAAAAGCCAAAAAGAAGCCAAAAAACCACCATCACCTCGAAGAAATGAAGCTGTTTGAATCTATTGCAGTCTTTGGAGTAAATAGGTCTCAGTTTGTCCTATTCTACATCTTGGTAATGTCTTGGGAAGCTCAGGTAATTCCCAGATGCAGCTCACTGTGCAGTGTCCAGAAGGAGTGGACACCAGCCAGCCCCTCTGCCACCTTGTAGCGGGTTGACCCTGAATTCCAGGCACCCAGCAAAGTTACTCCGTCACTCCCCTCCACCAGTGGACAGGGGACAGAAAATACAACAGGCTCCTAAGCTGAGATAAGGACCAGGAGCCATCACTCACCAAATACCATCACAGACAAAACAGGCTCCAACTTTGGAAAATTAATTGAATTTATTACTTACAAAATCAGAGCAGGATACTAAGAAGTAAAATAAATCTTAAAAACTCCTCTCCTCACCCCTTGATTCCCAAGCTCTATCTACTCCCCTCCAGTGGCACAGGGAGACAGGGAATGAGGGTTACACAGCTCTTCACAGGTTGTTTCTGCTTCTGCTCAGGGAGAGGAATCCTGCCCCTGTTCCAGTGTGGGGTTCCTCCCATGGGAGACAGTTCTTCATTAACTCCTCTGATTTGAGTCCTTCCCATGGGCTGCAGATCTTCATGAACTGCTCCAGTGTGGCTCCCTTTCCACAGAGTGGATCCTTCAGGAACAGGCAGCTCCTGCATGGATACCCCATGGGGTCACAAATCCTGCCACCAAACCTGCTCCAGCCTGGAGCCTTCTCTCCAAGGGTCCCTGCCAGGAACTTCCTTCCGCACAGACTTCTGACACCATCACAAACTCTTTTGGGCATCCACCTGCTCTAGCATGGGCTCCTGCATGGGCTGCTGCTGGATCTCTGCATCCCTGTGATCCTCCATGGGAATCTCTGCTACATCACCTGGAACACGTCCTGCCCCTCGTTCCTCACTGATCCTTTGAGTCTATAGGGCTTTTTCTCTCACACATTCTCACTCCAATCTTATCTAGGCACAATTACGTCTGCAAAGTAATTTAATTATGTTCCTTTTTAACTGTGTTGTCACAGAGGTGTTACTATGATTCCTGATTGGCCCAGCTTTGACCCAAGGTGGGTCCATCTTGGAGCTGGCTGGCATTGGCACTGTAGGACATGGAATAAGCTTCTGACAGCTTCTCACAGAAGCCACCACTGTAGCTCCCCTGCTACCAGAACCTGGCCATGCAAACACAACACATACCTTTAGAATTTACCTGCTCAATTTTATCTTCTGGTAATTCACAATCCAATCCTGAAATGGACAATGATAGGAAAAGTTCACTGCTGGGAATCTATCTTGGTCCATTTTCCTAGCTTCCAGACCAAAGCAAGCCAAATCCTGCCAATGAGTAAGCCAATCATTAAGGCAGAACCCTGCTAAGTTCTCCGTGAGGATCACACTGCTCTGGACTCCTGACACTGGAAGAACATGATGTGTGCACACCAAGGGCTGACAGGATGAGGCCCACAGCTCCTGGGTTTGGCTACAAGATGTGCAAGCAGAATTTCAGGGTAACTTCAAAAGCAGATGAGAAAACCTTTTCCATCCACACAGCATTGTCACATGTCTCCAGGGAATGTTGTGTCTCCTGTGTTATGTACAGAAGCACCTTTGTATTATGTCCCAAGATTTTAAAAGCACCAATAGAAAAAATTTCCCCTGAGAGACATTTTTTCCTCCTGTTTCCTAATATCATCGCCAGAAATTGATGAAAAACTTTCTACACTGCAAGAGTTTCTGTTGATTGGCATTACTAGCCATGAGCACTTCCACATGTCCCTTCATTGGGAGGGGATGCTCCCCCCTCAGTGAGGCCTGACATTAACCTTTGCTGCTGCCACCAAAAAAGTCACTTATCAGTGAAAATACAGACAAACAACTGATTTAAGTAGCAATTGTTTTAACCAGTTTCTTCCAGCCTAAAATACTACAAGCCCTGCAACTAGACGAGAATGCAACAGATGCTCTGCATCTTTTCTCCTGTTGCCTGCCATGTTTTTATTATTATTAAAAATTACTACACACTAATTTTGGTATTGGTTTGTATTAAGGATCTTCTCCTTGGTAAAAAGCTGTAGCTTTTTTTATCAGGTAACAGAAAAGACAATTCCAAATCTCCTCCAGAGTGAACCCATGGGCAGATTAGGTGAAGGAGACATCTGAGAACTGCTGGCTCCATAAGCATCAGACTTCACTTCTGCTCCAAAATAACAAGCTCATCAAACCATCTGAGAGTAAGACATAGACTTGAGAATCTCTGAACTGGGGTCAGTCTTCCATGGGAGAAAAAATTCCTCTGCAGGGCTACCAGCTCTAATAGGAAAAAATAATACTCTATGCCCATTAAATCCACATTTCACATCAGCTTTCTAAGAACTGGAGATAATTCAGTGCCAAGTATTTCCTTCTGGGTCTCTTAACATAGGTATCTTTTCATGCTGAACATCAAATCAGTTCATCCTGGTCCCAGAAGGACTGCACTGAAGAAATTACTGCACTGGAAAACTCAGGCTTTCCATGCCTACACTTGCTCTTAAACGAAAATTAGCTCAGTTATAGTCCAAAGGAGCCCTTTAATGGCCAACATATGCTTTGGAATGCTGCCAGCAGAGCTCTCTTAAAGCCATCCAGCAGAGTGACACCATCAGTTACAAAATCTATGTGTGTCAGGTCACTGGGTAATGAAACAGAAGTGTTGTAAGCATGTAAGGACATGGCTTAGGCTCTGCTGTAAGCAAAGATAAAATTATTTTTTGGAATCAGATTACTATCTTGGAAGGCTTTCCAGTGGGAAAGGGTTGCTGCATTGTAATAGCATTCATACTGGGAAATATGAGTTCCAGTGTTCAGAATTGTTAAAAAACACTGAAACCAGTAAAGATGCTGATCCATGGGGTGCTAATACAACCCAGCAGCTAGCACAATGGTGAGGTACTGCATGCTTGGATGGAAAATCCATCTTAGACTGCAGTGTGCTGGACTACAGTAGAAATCAGAAGTCACTCTTTCCACAGGAAATGACAGCAACACAAAATGAAAATCATGATAACAAGCAATATGACTCTCCCACACATTACTTCCTAGTAACACTGAAGAACATATACATTTGCAGCATACTTCAAAAGAAGTCACCTCCATTGCAAAGGTATCATGAGCAATGAGTGTGTGTCCCTCTGAGTCAGTCCTGGCTCTCAAACCAACTGAGGGCCAGAAGAGTGACAGAAGGTGAAAAGCACAATAAAGTTAAAAAAGAAAGAGGAAAAAATATGAGAAAATAAAGTCAACACTGGCAAAGTACCATTACATTGTACTGATTAAAAAAATGTGACCTGTACGAGTATTTTTAAAATACACTCCATGGCAGAAACCCTCAGACAAGTGATAGAGTTGTCAAACCTTGAACTCTGCAGATGTATGTGGAAAACAAAGTGGTCAATATCAATAAACATCTTGATCTAAACTGAGAAGGACTGCTAGGGTTATTTCTGGTTTACAATTGCACTTCTGTGGCAGTCAGTTACCACTGACTATGGTGGCAACCACTATGGGAGATGAAGAGCCAAGGCAAAATAAAGCCATACTAAACAATAAAGCATGGAGGGGGAAAATTAAAAGGTCACATAAATATAAAAAGGAAAGATGGAAAACTATACAAATACTAATAAAGTTTCTGAATTGCAGTGCAAGAGATTACAGAGAAACTCATCCTTCCCAAGCAACTTTCTGCTCTCCTCACTTCTCCTTATCCTCCTCTGCAAATGAAAATGTAACTTTTGTTTATGCCTATATGTAAATGCTGAGAATCAAAGGCATTACATCCAGCTTCTGAGCACTGCAGAAAAACAAAAAGGCCATTATTTGGATAGAGAATCAATCTATATCACTGACTTGACTGTTCTCTTTTTTATTAGCAGCTGTTAGAGAAGGGATCAGGGAGTGTGCTGGTGTAGTGCAGCTGTTCCACATATGTTATAAATAAAGGCTGGTAAAACCTCATCCTATTTTTAACGTTAGGAAAAAAAACAAGTCACAAAAACTCCCCATTAATGCCTTATAAGTGGAACTTCTCTCCCCTTCTTGACTTTAATGTCCAGAACTGAATACTCAAACCAGACCATTCTCAAAGCAATATTCATTTAAAAAGGAAAGAAAATGCAATTTAATGGAATCAGATTTAGCCAGCCTGGAGGATGTAACCAATTATTGTGTATAGCGTCTTTTCCTTCAAAAGAAGACACTTAATCAGGATGAAAACAACTCCCTGACATTCTATTTCCAACAAAAGTGCTGGATTACTGCATCAAAGTTTCTCTAGCATAAACCAAGGCTGAGCCACACTCACGTGGCTCGGACACCACCACCCACCCTTCCCAAAGCAGCGCTCCCTTCCCTTGCTGCGTGTGCTCACCATCCCCAGCGCAGAAAACATCAACAACCATTCAACGGGGAAGTGAAATCCCAAGGCCAGGCCAACCCCCATTCACCTGTTTTCGGGGTCTGACACTGTCATGTTGCGTGTCACGTAGCACATCTTGAGGGGAATGGTCTTCCTGTCCCTGTGGATGGAGAGTGGGAGCTGTGACGGCTCCACGGAGGCACAGCCCAGGCGCGGGGACTCGGGGGGAGGCGTCTCCCACCCGATCTCTGACACCGGGGAGCCTTTCTTCACATACGGGGTGGCTTCTCTCATGTATTTCACTAGAGAAGAGAGAAAAAGAGGGAAATCAATAAATAAATGAACATTCAGGAGCTGCATGCCCATATGAGTTCTCTGGACTGGTGTTAACCCTCAGTGCTGTCCATTATTTCTGATCACCAAGCAACCCAGAACGGGAAGCTGTGCAAATACAGAAGATGCAGATGTTCCCACTGCCAGTGTCAGTGAGGTGCCATGGGTAAAATAAGGGAAAAAGAACAAAACAGGCAAGAAAAGATCATACAGCCATACAGGATAAAGCCAGGAGAGCCATCTCACCTTTCTGTGACAGTGAGTAAGCAGTCATGCAACAATTGCTTCATACAGAAGCCGTGAGCTGTCTGAGGTACAGGGATGTTTTAAATAAAGACATCCAACCAAGTGACAGTGAACCTATTATTCCCCTATCTAAAATGTTCCAGGAATACTTCCAGTGATTCCAACTCACATCTGGCTTCTATTTCACACTTGTCAATGTCCCACTATGAATCTCAACAACTATTTCTGTTTGCTGGGAAGGAGTTTTACCTAATTTAGTTGAACCTTATATATATGGAGCAAACAAAAACCAATTCACTTCTTAGCCTTCTCTTAGGGAAATAAAATTTTTTGAGCCTGTCGTGAGAGTGAAGGTGTCAGATTAGATCTCAGCCTCTTCCAGCCTTTTTTCCAGAATGGATAAGAACAGTGAATGTTGAATTCTAAAATTGTCTTACTGCATTAAAACTCAATACTTCTTTTACATGTATACTTCATATTCCCCTCTTTATGCAGGCAAATGCTACAACATATTGCTCTTGTTTTTTAATTCTTTTGGTGGTTTAAGCTCACTTTTGCTTTTGCTGTTGATGCACTTGGCAAATCTGCGAGCCACAGCCTCCTTCCCCTTCACAAACCTGATGGAGCTCAGACAAGACAAGATGTCCCATTTAAGTGCCCTGGTTAAGCCAGTATTCCCCCTGCACACAGCTGTGGCTGCACCACTGGCTGCTGCCACTCGATTGCACCCACAACTCCAACAGCAGTGACACGACCTGAAAGGGCCCGGGCATTGTGAACTTATTTGGGAAGTTATTAAAATGCTGTGAGAGAAAATTTCAAGGAAATGGTGCAGATCATCGTGCTAGCTCAGCTGAAGAAGCTGGGAATGACTGAATAACAAAAAGGTGGGTAAATTACAAAAGGGCATTGTGGTGAAGGATGTTAAATTAGGGAAAGCCAACTGAAGTTTCTGAGCTCAAAATGAAAGCAAGAAAAGTATTCGGAAGAGCGGAGAAGAACAACAGTGCTTCTGTCAAAAACCACAGACCCGGTGATTTGCTTCAGCAGCACTATCTTCAAAGCACTTCACAAAAATTTTACCAAGAGAGAAACCAGTACAAATCTAGAGTCCAGGCTCTGTGAGCCCCTATAGCTACTTTTTCTCTGAAACACCTTAGTGCCCATCTTGCCATTGTTCCTTTTATTCTTTTTCAAAAAATCTGTTAACTTCAATCACAAGGACTTCTGTATTTAGGTATGTTATGGATTATACCTTTTTGAGAAGGACCATTTGTGATTTATCAGAAAGGCTGTCCACTCAACACTGATGTTTTTATTTCCTTGTCTGATCCTATTCTGAGTATTTTTTTTAATTAATTTGTTCCCTTCTCAGGAAAGAGTTGGCACAGAATTCCACCAGGCTTCCAGAAACTATTTCAGGCAAAAACAGCTTTTTTAACTTTTTTAGATATTTACCTAAAGTCCACTATCGAAAAACATGTATGACCTAACTCCCCAAATCAATGCTCAACCTTGGGTACTCCAAAAACTACATGATTTTCAAAGGTGCTGAAAACAAGCAGTTGTTGCCAGTGTCATAGAGATACTGGTTTCAGCAGTCACCATCTTAGTTTGGATGTACTCATAGCCTTAGGGGAGCCAAGCAACAGAACAGATACAGATGTGGTAAATCTATTTGTGTTAACACTGAGCAAACACAACTCTGTCATTAATTTCCATGGCAGAACATTTGAAGCTGTGAAAATCACGTTCAACTTCAAACAACATTTTGTTCTCTTTAAAACTAGAGAGCAATGATTGATCTGTTGAAAAAAGTAATCTGGTCAGTTTTTGAACCCCCGGTACAGTAAATGTGATTCCAAATAAAGGTCCAAGTCTCAATACTGTAGCTATTTCATCTGTGCTATTTTTGTCCTCTTTCAGTTGCAGCTATACCCATTCAACCTTAGCATATTTTAATTAGGAACAGGAGAGAGGGGCAGGAGGAGGAAGGAAGCTGAGGTAAAAAAATTGGCTGAAAACCTAAGCAGGAACACAAAATGTGAATTTAATTCCCCAGAGATGGGACAAGAAAGGAGACAGTCCTTCCATGTACCAAAAGCCAAGTTTCCATGTGATCTGCCGGTGAATTCATGGCAGACAGCTGCAATGTTTCACAAAATCCCATGAAAAAGGAAGCAGGAGTAGGGGGGGAGCAGAAACACAATCCTCTTTCCAGAAACTGAGTCTCAAATACAGCAAAAGCCAAGAAAACTACCTTGAGGAAGTATATCCTATGAAAATTGCTTCCAGCTTCTGAACTCACAGACATCTAATTTCTACTACATCTCAACAGAAGATGGTTGCTCAGCCCCAGGGATATGATTAAAGAGTTATTAATGCACTGATAAACTGCTAACATCATCTTCATATGAAACACCATAGTGGAATGAAAAAATTAAGCAAATACATGCTTTCTGTTGAAAAAACCCAATGTTTTTCTAGCTTCTACTAACAACATCCCACTTCCTACTAAACATAAGCACAGCTCTCTGGATTCATGCCTGAATTCTGCTGGGTTTTACAGCCCTGACTTTATGGCTGTTGCATATTCAGGTGCGTTTTATATTTTAAAAGCCCCTAAATGGATACATATAAAACCACAAATATAATATGGGAATGGCACAGGTGGCAGAACTTGATCCATTTATATAATTTTTTGCTATTATTTAAACTTCAGAGCTACTGCTTTCCATTTACTTCATCAACATCTATAATTACATGTCCATAACCAAAGCCCAGCTTGTGAATTTAGCTGAAATCAGGCACACACTGTTCAGATGACTCATAAGTTTTATCAGCAATTATTTCCTATTTACCTCTAAAGTCTGGGTGCAAATACTGCAGAACATGCTGTTTTATAACAATACACCAGCCACCCTACTACATACAGAGCAATTTAGGATGACCCCACAGGTTTACATTTTGCAGCCTGTTCACTAACCAGATCTTAATCCATATCGCAGAAAACAAGTTGATGCCAATATCTATTACAGGCATGTTCCTATTCCACACTGCACTATCTGAAAATCATGGATACAGCAAAGTTAAACTGAAGTTATACAATTCACTTCCATCATCAAGTTTTAAAACCAGAAAAAAGATGATACAGTCTGTTGGATATTAAAGTAATAATGTGGATAATACTCTGTTTTCAGAGCATTTCACTAAAGACATGGATTTCCTTTTCAAGACAGGAGAACAAATTCAGGTTCTGAAACATTTAATAATAATAAATAAAGCATGACATTGTAGAACAACTCTGAATTATAAATATTTTATAGTCATGTATACACATATATATATACCTTTGGAGTATACGCATATGTCTAGCATATATACAAATATAAAATATATATTTCTATAAAAATGCCACAATCTCTAAGACCACCAGAACACTGCAAAAACAGAAAACAACATGCAGGGACTCAGAAAAACATTCTAATAGTTTCATTATTACAACTCAATTTACTTATAAGCAGTCACTTTAGTCAGAAGTTGTCTAAAATAATTTGTTTGATGCTATAGCTCAACTTCAGAGATCCTTATATTCAGTAGTAATTAATGATCCATACCCTTTTGCTGCACCACTAATAAGAAACTGTGGTCAAGCAATTAAAATTCCAATCTCCGGAGTGCCCCTCCCCACAAAGAGAAGAGGAAGGGAAGTGGCAATCAAATGAATTAATCCACTGATACCCACTGAAATATTTTGGATTTATTTTTTGATCTGCAAGACAGGCAGCGTAGCTTCCAAAAAAGCACTTCATTTATTCAAGCTTCTGCCAAGTCCCAAGACTCCACAATTAATCCTTTGTTACTATTTACAGATGACTTTTTTGGGGGAAGAAGCAGGCTTTTAATGAGAGAAATACTACAGATCAACTTGGCCAGGTTCTTGGCCAGATGCCTTTCTGAGGAGCTGGGACTCTTCTGACACATTCAAACTGTTTCCTAGGAGCGAAGACAAAGAGCATTAAGGGGAGGCCAGCAAGCTGGAGGAAAGCTCTTTTGTTACTACAGGAATGAGGACAGGATGTGTAGGTTTACAATACCAAAGTAAAAGGAACAACATATCCAACTCTGCTTGAAGATACTTGATCAAGGAATTCCCCTTTGCAGGAGAAAAGCACAGAGAGTCCTCTACCATAATGCCAGAATTTGCCTGCTAGGCTTCATGTGAGAGATCAAATTTCCTCTCAACTCAAGCCAAGTGCATGCCTTATAGTGATGCACTGGATAAAAATGAGCTGCTGGTGTCATCATCTAAACTACAACCCAAAGAAAAGAATTTATGAATCAGACCATCTATAAAGATGTGGCACGTGATCCTTTCAGCAGCTTTAATGTGGGCATAAACCAAAAAACAGTCAACAATCCTGCTTGTCAGTATTTCCACTACATTTCCTACAGAAACATCTGTTACTACATTCGGACAAGTATTATCCATAACATCATCTGCCTTCGCCCATGCTGAAATTGATTTGAAATAGTAAACCTCTTGATCTGCCAAAAGCATCAGATCTCCACCTCTGGGAGATGATAGAAATTAGTTAAAATAAACACCTTGTGAGAATAAAAATCCCCTTTATGCTTTGGCCATTTCTCACACTGTAGTGAGACTGTGCTCAGTTTCCCATTCTTTGCTGTTTTTAAATTCCACTGAATTCAGTGTATTGTCTATTAATCTCCGTAAGAGACAGGCTTGGATTTAAATCATAAGGCTGGGCTGTTTTCAAATCCATTAAAAAATAAATTGCACTTATGCTTTTTATATGGAAAATAAGAATGAATGTCTCGAAAGAATAACTTCAGAAAAATTCAGGAGACAAACACATCTTTAAGATAAAGTCTACCTGAAAGAAGCACCTTAGCAATTGGTCTCAAAAGGTGGTTTCAAGTTTGGGTTTTTAGTAGGGTACGAACAGGCTGGATTAAAAAGATCAACAACTGCATTTTAAAAATATAAAGAATACTTCAGAGTGTCCATTTAAATTTGTAGCTGCTTTTATACGAAAGGTGAAGCTATGTTAAGGAGCACTATCACACACTTGGACTCAAGAAATGAAGGCAGTATCTTCAAAGTACCTCATAATAAACAATTTTATGTTGTTAAGAGAATTTCTTTGTCAACAAACCAAGAAGATTTGCAGTCCTGGCCCCATCAAACAGAAGAAAATGGGACTAAACATCTATTCTCAGGAAGCCATGCAAGGGTGCAGTTTGTGAAACCTCATGGTTTTGATACCTTGAATAGGTCACAGTGACTAATCACACTGTGTTATCTACATCAGGCTTCAAAAAACACAACTCACCACCAAAAACATCTTAGAAGTTAAGAAATGGCAGGGGAAAACCCACCCCAGGTCTTGGCTGGAGCAATGGGCAGCCCCTGCAGATGCTTCCTCCTTCCCATCCGCACCAGGGACCTCCACTCTGATTTCACCACTTGTGAAGCTCACATGTATAATGGAGATTACATTCCCAGGCCACCCCACGCTTCTGTATAACACCAAAAGTTCTTCCATTACTTATCCTCAGTTTCTTTTCCTGGCACTTTGCCTGTGATGTGGAGCTGATTCAGCCACTGATTCCCTACGCCTGATGCTTCCCTTTACCAAACACTTCTTCAACAGTTTCTGAGTCTCCTCAGCATAAAAGTTTTCAAGGGAGGGAAGGTGTTATATAAGGCATTATGAGGTGCATTCTTATCTTATACAGCATATCAATTTTGTCAACTGTAAAGCTTCCAAATATTAATTCATTTTCATTCCTCCACAAAGCCATGGTTTTGGACTGCACATAGAGCAGCATGAGCAAAGCACACAACTCAGGTCCCACCAGCCAGCCTGTGCCGTGCCCATGGTCTAATAATAAAGTTCATGTTTGAAGTTAACTCGAGGAAGCAGGACAAGTTTCAGTGCTGGAGTGAGATCTTCTGTATTTCTGTTCAAAACAGATGAACAGAAACTAATCAGATACAAACTTGCGTCACACAGAATCACAATGGAACTGGAGGCTGGAATATGTGACACCAGCACTTAAGCTGATGAAGCGATTAACAGCAGTCACAGGTTATCAGTAACCTGGTACACAAAAATTACAAACTGGTAAAGTAATAATAAAAATAAACAGCTAAAGGCAGACTGTTTCCATTGGGTGTTTCTCAGTACTTTCCATTATAATGTCTATTACTCATACCTACTACACTGAATGTGCTACAGTTTCCTTCAAGTAATTTAGGTTATTTTAAATTTCAAAGTTTCTGTTTCAATCAATTGGACGTATTCAGTTCAGAATTTTGATGTGTCATTAACAATGACTGCATGAATTCTAGAGTCAAGGTCCCATAAGCTATTCATCTGTCTTTCAAAAACTTTACATACTGCAGCAAAATAAACGCATTACCTTTCTCTCTTCACAATCTGAAATAAAAAAAAAAAAATTAGCTTGTAAATCCCAGGTACGATGTTTGGTTAAAAAGATGCTCATAGTTTGATCTAGGAGACACTGGTGCCATCTTGAAGAGCTTGAACTCAGGAGAACCAGGACTCAGTGGAGAACAGGGAGCAGCCACACTACACAAGTGTCTCTTATCAAATAAGCTACAAATTGAAAAAGCTACTGCCAAAACCTGAAGGCTGTAGCTATCTAGCCTACAACATTTTTAAGTAAAATGTGACACAGCTCATTTGCCACATTGTTTTGTGACACTGAACTCTGCAATTAGAACTGTGCAGATCTTTCATAATGGAAGTGGAAAACATCTGAAACTGGCAATTTGGGAGCTGAACATGGAAATTAGCAGTAACATTTTGAAAAAAAGCACTGTGGGACCTGTGAGTCACTCACTGATAACCAAACTGGAGCTTCTGCTTGTCCCCAAGGCAGAATGTTCCCTGAGTTTAGAACAGACCAAAAAAAAAAAAATAAAAAAAGAAAGAAAAAAACATAAAAAACCCAAAAATGTTTAGTCATATGGTATTAGGAGGGTAATCCTACTCAAAAGTATAATAGAAAAATGTAACTTCATGCAAAGCAGAGAAATGGAGCAAAATATACGTCTTCAATGGAACTGTAGCACTCCCATTTCTAAGGACCTTCTCCTACCCAAAATTGACACTATCTTTTAAAATCCTTTCACTAAATCTCAGGAATAAGTTAATTCAGAATTTCTTGATTGCTCATGCTTGTTTCCCTGCCTCTGTCAGTATTTATAGATCCCATCACCCACACATTCAGATGGAATTCAAGGTGTCTGGCATTGCCAGCATGCTATAATTTTTCTATTTACATGAGTAATCTCAAGTGTCAGAACAAATATTTCAGCCGCTAGTGATTATGTGAAAAATACATAAAGGTATTACGGTTTTAGAGGATGCTGTTATTTCAGCAGGCGCACAAATCATTAAGTAGGTACAGGGTAGACTGAAAATGGCACTCACTGAGAGGGAAATTATTATGCTGTGTATGATTGTACCTGTTCTACAGATGGCTAAACTGACACAGGCAAGCTAAACCGCCTTCCTCAAAGTCATGCAGTAAGTCACTGACAGTTCTCAGCATTACACTCAATTTCTACCTATATTACTTTTCCTGTTTAAACAACTCAAAGAGATCCTAGTGCCAGTAAAAACTGGATTTGCAGTGTCTGCTTGTCCTTTCCCTGTGAGAAGACCTTTGAAGACCTTCTAAGACCTCCAGGATTTATTTTGAAGAGCAGAGCTGTGATCAGTTGCAAGGTTTGAGTTCACCCTTTGCATTCTTCACTGGACAATACCAAGAGTTTTGAAAATTAACAACTCAGGGCACGCATTCAGCTAAAAACTTGCCATAACTCCTGTGGCTGGGCTGTGCACCAAAAAGCATCTGATCACAATAAAAGTCCTTGTTTTGGGGAATCCTTTAGTTTGTAACCTTACCAACAAGACAGGTCAATGGCCATATCCAGAATCCTCAAGTACCAGAGA
This sequence comes from Sialia sialis, assembly GCA_009812075.1. Classification (NCBI taxonomy): domain Eukaryota; kingdom Metazoa; phylum Chordata; class Aves; order Passeriformes; family Turdidae; genus Sialia; species Sialia sialis. The sequence continues at coordinate 11,886,176 of VRYO01001463.1, read as the reverse complement.
TTATGAATACTTATCCATATGGAGAAAGGAGGAAGGGAGCAAGGGAGGAAGGAATATGAACACTATTTAAGTTCAATGGCAAACACAAATGCTAAACTGATTAGGGGAAACTGGGATGAATGTTTGTGACGTGGGCATAATGTTGTAACTCTGTTTTTTACATAGGTCCAGAGCACCTTCACTTGGTTCTGAAGTCCAAGAACAGCCTCACACTGCCTTCACTCTCCCTCAAGGCATTTGCAAGATTACCCAGCAGGAGAGTGGCAGACCTGAAACGAGGTTTGGCTGTACACCTATTTCCTGGCTCATCTTCAGACTAGAAGAAAACTACATGAAGCAGATTTGCTTGCTGAGGCACTGGAAGGGAAAAAAGAGCTCACATGACACCACCCCTCGTACTTCAAGGGGTAAAGGAAACAGGACTATATGCAGGAAGGGTGATGAAAAGAGTAGGACAATGAAACATTAAACCACATCCTTGTGCCTCAGTTCTTTGGCTTGAATGGAGCTCTTTTCTGCCAGGGATTATGGTTTTCTCTAGAAATAAGCCACCGAAATCCTATCAACAAACTACAACAATCAACAATTAAAGAATAAGCACACTAGTCATTAAAATCGGCTGAAAGGTTTTCAGAAACCACCTGCACTTTGAGCGAGCATGGGAAATTCTCAGAACTGAGACTGATACCCAACTGTGCTGCCATAGGACCATGGATGGCATTGTGTGCTGCTCTTTGCATCTCAAAGTCTCTTACCAAGATGACAGCTCTTCTATTCTCATCCCTGAGGAGCTATAGTTACTGCATCTTAAAAAATGCCAATGATCCGTGATGGAATATGGTCCTCCTGGAACTTCAGCGCATAATGCAATTTGGGGTGAGAAATACCTGGGAGGAGGGACAAGTTTATTACTTTTAAATAGCCTCATCTAAAACTACTCTACAGGATCTTGACAGGATCTCAAAAACTAATTAGGGAAGACAGTGAGCAAGGGAAGCAATGAAAATTCTCACAAAAATACTGATTTCAGAAACTGTTTTTTTTCCATGAAATGGTTTTGTGAAGTGCTTTAAAAAATATACTACACCTTCATTCAAATTCTTTTCTTTCTCTCCAAACAAAACAGAACTGTGAATTGACATTTTGATTTAAAATGTCTTTCTAAGATCAAACTCCTTTTCTAATAAATATTGCATAGGCTTTCTCAGCATCCATTTTGTCAGCTGGAAAATTTATACAGTTATGATTCTATTAGGTTTCTTGCAGTGAACTGGGCATTTAATCAATGAGAGCAAAGAGCATCTAAATAGGGTTAGGCTGCAAATTCCTTTCAGTGAGAAGTTAAATCCCCATTAGCTTTGAGCCATAAGCCCCCCAGGGTTTAGCATGAAGCTTAAAAGATAACTCTGTAAGGGGTCATGGCTCTTTACTGAGGCACAGAAAGCCTATTTCACAGATTGCCCTGCAATAATAATGTAAATATAATCCCGTTTCAGTGGGCACTTTATCCTTACAGAAAACAAGCGGGGTTTTCTGTCCCAGAAAAAAAAAGATCACATTAATCTTCAATTTAAGGGTAAAGTAATTCACTGCTTCATTCAAGCCCTATTACCGAAAACTATTGAGTCTGTCCTGGCCCTGTGCTGATGCTGGGGCCAGCAAAGTCCCCCCACCTCTCTGTAGGGCAAGACTGGCACAGGCTGCACTCAGCAGCTGCTTTCAGCAAGTGAAGTTGACTGGCACATCAAAACACATTTGCTAAATGCCGGTTTTGACTGTTTCAGGTTAGGTCAAAGCCAGGTTAAAATAGTACAACCTATTGTTTTTCAAAGCCTTCAAACTGCCTGCCAAGTACTTTTTGGTCAACTAGCACAAGAGGCTGATAAGAGGGGCTGGAAAAGAAACTGGCAATTTCAAGCTGAGCTTCAAAGGGCTGTAATAAAATGCAACCCCGGTTCAAATCATCAGAGAGAGAACCATTTGTTTAATCAGTGAGAAGAATGCTAATTTGTTTGTATCTCAAATTTATTTGCCATTTGTACTACTGGACCACTTACCAGGATTAGTGAGGAACTAGGGCATGACAGCCTCAGATGCTGTGCAAACACAGAACAAAAAGCTAGTCCCCTCCCAAAGATCTTGGAAATCAAGTACAAGTTAAAGGACAATAGGGACATGACAAGGAAATAAGCAGCCAGAAGTGCCCAAGTAAAAATCAAGCATCTATCTCCCGGTGTTGTTACAGCTGTATTGCATTCCCTGCAAAGGAGACAGCAGTAGCAGGTGCTGTTTGTAAAAACACTGAAAAAACATGAGTGGGGTGATAGAGTTGCTAGGATGCTTTTACAATTAACAGTGGCAAGAATTTTCCGTTGTTATCACTGCTACTTCCGAAGCAGGGATTCCATCAAGACAGAAACTTTCAGCACCACCTCAAGTATAAAAGGTTTTCACACTGGAGCTGTAGCCTGAATTCTGCAGATATAAATATAGATAAAAAAGCATTTGTCTGAAGCAAGGACAACTCGAGTGACTGGGAGCAGTTAGCCAGAGGAGGATGGCCAGCAGAGCCTTTATCTAGGCAGACTAGCCTTGAGACAAATATAATGAAAAGTCCTTAATCCATGTGCAGATTAACAGCAGCTCTGTTGAACTTCACCATCTCCGTCTTGGCCTCGCATGTTCAGACCAATTCACACAAAAGGGAAAAAAAATACCCTGTGTATGTCTGTCCTGTGAGACCTGGGAATAATCCTGTTGCAAAAGTAAATAAGCTTGCAAGGCTTGCAGACTGAAAGCAAAGGATAGAACATGTGTATGCTTCATTAGTGTACCTGGTTTTCTTTATGCTGGTGTGGGAGTACCTTTGAAATGAGGAGCTGAAAGCACAGCTTTCTCAGCCACATCATCTGTGCTTTTACAGAGGCCTGGGGATACACAACAGGGATAACTATCTGTTTGAGGCTTGTTAGCTTTATTTAGCTCAAGGGCAGGTCTCTCTTGCTACTTGCAGAGAGCACAATCAGATTATATCACTGCTGCTTTTTTTTTTGCCTTTTTTTTTTAACAGCAGCAGCACTGATGGGCACAGACAGGGGAAGAATGTATCAAGAATAATTTCTGCCTCTAAGAGTTTCTGATCTCAAGGTCACTTACAATTTCTGCCAAAGTCACTGGGTTCATCATCAGTGGGAATTAGCTTAGGTCAAATGGTCAAAGCTGAAGATATGAATAGCCTATAAAGAGGCAAAGAATGGGAAGTGGAAGGAAAACTAACCCTGTCAGGTTATATAGCAGCATGAGTAGCTGTTGAACTCCAGTTCAACAAGAGATATCCCAAATGGAACGACTGGAAAAGAGCTTTGATGTCAGCTTTAGTGCTGACGCCACACCTCAGTGCCGACTGCAAGCACCAGCCTGTCTGTGTCCCCACAGGTGACTCTTTTTGTAATCTTGCACACCAAAGGCCATCAGAATATTATCAACATATACTTCTAAAGAGATCACTCACATAAATAAGCTGACTTTTGAGCTTATTACTATTGTAGATTTGTGCTCCAGCTTTTAAAGGACAAGTTTGAAACTCTAGATTTCAGCAAATATCAGAAACTGATCGTTCAGTATTTATACCATACTCATCTATAACTCTTTAAAGACCAATTGTGCAATTGCCCCCCTTTAGAGGCTGTAAGAGGCTGAAGGAAAGGTGGTGGCAGATTGAAACCCTAAAGCAAAACCTTTGAGGAATCTGCCTGATTGGTTATTAAATTTAAGAAAAAAAGATAGGGATCTGGGAGAGGATTTTAAGCTAGCTGGTGGCAGATATATGTCTGTGACATTTACATCTCTTCCATCACAGGAAGTGTTAGAAACTTATTCTGGTGAGTCAATAATGGCCCACTAGTTATCCCAAGTTAGGAGCTGAGAATACAGGAGTGCTGTATACACTCTTTGTTTAACCAAGGGTTATTCTGTAGCTCTTTCATTAAATGCATGATAGATTAGAGAATTTACAAGCCCATCAGTTGCAAAGAGGGCGGACCAACTCTGAAGCATGTGCCAATAAATAGAGTACTTCTAGGTCACTTTAGCTTCCTCCACGCTGTTTTTCACACTATTTATAATGCACTGCCTTGTCTTAACCCACTGAGGGGACAAATCATCATCACTTTCAAAGACAGGACTAGGAGACTAGTAGGACTCATTCAGATTGACAGCATAATGCCTGGATCTGAGTTTAGCTTACAAACACCAGACCCAGCTCATACTCTGAGGTTTATAGGATTTGTGCTTAGCATGCAGTGACACTAATGATCAATGACCAGAAAGCCCTCTTCAACAGAAGTGTTAATGAAATAATTCAGTAGCAACAGATATACAACAGAGCAACTATACAGACACAAACCAATACAGTAACACATAGACATTTCTAAATGTACACAGATTTACATGAATCTTTCCAACATGTGCCATGTCCCAGGGTGCTGTTAGAGATTTCCGGCTCCCCATTCCTCCAGCAGCTGTTACCTGATCACAGTGGTCCTACCCCTCAATCCCTGGAACCAATCCTGTATTTGTTCCTCTGACAGGAACTGAGCAGCAGCACAAGTCTCCCCTACAGCCAGCATGTGCCCCAGCCCTTTTGCTGCCTTCCTCCCACGGACACACACTGCACACCCCTCTCACCCATCCCAGTGAGCGCCAATCTCTTCCCTCCCTGCCCAAAACATCTCTCTCACCTTCCCTTTTACCTTTTCCTTCCCAGAGCAGCAACATCTAAACTCCTCTGCTAAGGAGAGGGAGGAGGAAACAGAGGAGGCACAGAGACAACCTGTGCTGCTGAGCCAGGGCGCCCTTGCCTGCTCCCTTGTTTCTCCATGCAGAGGCTGCACACAGGGAGCAGCAGCTGATGCCAGACCCCAGCACCTCTCCCAGCCTGCAGAGCCCTGTGCTGGGACAGGTGCTGCAGGAAGCTCCCAGGCTGTGCTGTGCAGCTTGCAGAGCTGTCCCTGTGAGAAAGCAAAGCAGTAAGGGCAGAAGCATAGCGTGAGCTACGTGCTGTACTCTGGTGAATGATGCCAACATGTTCACATCAGGAATTCTATCTACCATTGCACAGAAATATTGTCTCCCTGACAAAATATCTTTATAACATTCATAGTACTCTCTAATCAGTATTTTCAGGTCACTTCACAGCAGCTCAGCACCCTCCACAGCCAGATCAAGTTGTGGCAGTAGAGTTTTAGCACTGTCTGCAAAGGGAAGCCTTGGATAAAATAGGAACAAGGTCTCCATGCTGGACCATGGCACAGCCACCACCACCTTCTGGCAGGCATGGGGAGTTAGAAGAAAGTTCAAGACAAAATATATTTAATAATATAAAGTCAAATTAAGTTTTGAGAAAAGGATTGTGATTTTAATGGGAAAAAAAACTTTATCAAATCAATCATACTGCATCCTAAAAACAAAACAAAACAAACCCCTGGAAAACCAAATAATAAATACTCAAACACAAACAGAATGTTTATTGGGGCTGTTACTGAGATGTTACCTAATAGGATGAGCAAAGTCATTACAGCCTATCTCCTTGAAATTCTTCACTTTCTTATAGTCTACAGTGCATTTCCAGGGCATTAGCTGCAATGGTGAATTCCAACTACATTCAATACAGGCAGTAATTAAATGGTTATAAAAACGTTGAGCTGGAATGCTGACAAGCTCCATGAGCAGCATTATCGGCAGTGACGGCCAGGGAGTCAATCTGCTGCACTTCTCCAATGCTTTAAATAATGTTTGTCAGGATCCCACAGTCAACACTTTCTCCCCCCTCCTCTTTGCATCATGCCGCAGTAATTGTGCAGATGCCTGCTGTGCTCAGGAGATGGAAAGCTCAGGAAATTCTTCAGGAGAAGTAAAACACCAAGAGAAACCCTCAGTCAATTAAGTCATGCTCCCCTTCCAGCAACACTAAGCCAATGGGCACCAACCTCTCCTCTCCCAGACGTGCAGCCCCCCAGTCCTATGGCACTCCAGATCTTCCTATATTTTAAATACACACTCAGGAGTCTGCAGCTGACATGTACCCATGAGGCTCAAGAAGGAGCCTCACATATTTACCTCAAAATTTGTGATTAGGGTTTTTGTAGTAGATGCGAATCCCTTGAACAACATTGCTGCAGAAAAGATGATGGGCTATGCTACTGCCTTGGTCCCACACTTCTTACCAAAAACCATTTCCCAAATCTCCTACAGTGTTCTTATAGTAGCAGGGGAGAGGTGAGGAAAGCAGGTCCAAGCACAGAGGGACCAGGTAGCCCCTTCTGCTGTTTTCCTTCCTCTGGCCCCTCATCCCTGTGCTGGAGGAGAGCTCTGCTGCCTGAAGCCAAGCCTCTGATTGTGCTGTGATGAAAAGCAGGCTCCTTTTTAAGAGCTATCACTTTTAGAAGAATCATTGTTTTTCTTTAAATTCAACAGTTGGAGGAAAGGAAGCATGCACAGGCAGCCCTGCTGCCAGCCAGACTGTCCTGCATGGAGCAAAGCCCCAGCTGCTCACACAACTCTGCCTGTTCCTGGCATCCAGCAGACACAGAAATATCAGGAGAAGCAAAGGCACACGCACTGATTTTTTCCCCTAACATTCTCTTACACAAAGGGCTGTTTACTACTCTACAGTCCTTCTGCAGCCTCAAACAGGCATTCAATTTAAATTACTTTTTCCTACCATCCTCTGCTTTTTACATCCTCACTACGTTCCTTTCTATGGATACTCCTTTGTGCTTGTGTTCTGTTTCTGACAAAAAACCTACAGGGCTTTCCCAATTGCTAACCACTAAGGAGAAGAAAAGAGATCAGCTCTATTTTACCATCTGATTTGTTTCAAACAATCAATCAATTAGGTGGGTCAGGGCTGAGTAATTCCACAAAACTTAGTCTATGTAACAGCTCATCATCTTTTATTATTATTCTCACCTTTCATCCCTATTCTATTCTTGTCAGCAGTTACACACACTTGCCACACCTTACCCTTATATGCTGATCTCTTCAATCAACGCACTGTCTGCTCTGCCTTCCTTCTGCATTTCCCAGCACTGCAGTGATATGATCCTGACATTCACCAGAACGAAAAAAAGTCTGTCTTGCTTTTGGGTTGCTACCACTACAGACACCCAAGCAGTCCCACCAAAAGCTGGAGAGGCAGGAGGAAGGAAAACACACCTCAAACCTTAGACAATATACTGTACCTCCTTGGAAACACTGATCAAACAGCAGTGTAGAAAGACTTTATCAGCAGTCTGCTAAAGGAAATAATCAGAGGAAAACCCTCCTTATACACCAGAAGATCTACAGAAGGAAAGCAGCATGAAATATTTTCTTCTCTTGCAGATTGTTTGGTAAAGAAATATAAAAGCTCAGCAAAATGTTTCCTGCATCAGGACATTTCAACTCTCACTCTTGACACTGGACTCTGGTGTTTACAAGACATCGTTCCCATCACAGTCTTGTAATATTTCTAGTTGATTAATTAGGTTAAGAAACAAATCAACCATGAAACAGGATTCACTGAAAACCAGGCTCTATTAATTCTGGGGCTGTCAGACTTTGTGTTTTTGCAAATAACCACAAAGTCCAATTACATGCACAGCAAAATACCCAGAACATTATAGATTCCTCAAAGAATTTACAGAGAGAGCACAAGCCCAGAATAACAGACTGTCTGAGCAGGAACCTGCTCCCTCACAATGGGAAGAGCCTGAATAGCACAAGACACAAAGCTGCCTTCAGCTTGGGTCAAGTCCTTGCCAAAAGTACCCTCAAACAAAGAGCCATCCCTATTTAGCAATGCTCCATACTGGGCCAGATGGAATCCTTGGCAGAAGCTGAGTGGATAACTGAGGCCTGAAGAGCCATAAACCCTCTTCTTCCCACACAGGCTCTTCATGCCAGAGGCATGGCACCACTGGGCACCACCAGCATCCAGCGCAGCAGCTTACTGGGGATTTGAGCCACCAAAGCCATCAATCCCCTTGCTTAACCAAGCATGGTGACATTGGTCTTCCAAGATGAAAATGACCAGGAAATCTTCTTGTAGAACAGAAACCAGGCCTGGCTAAGCTCCCAAGATTTCAGGAGATGATTTAATTGTCTCTGCTGCTTTGGCAATTAGCTTTTGGTAGACACATGCTGCTGCTATTCTCTTGGTGATCAAGTTAGCAAAATCAAATGACTAAAAATGAGAAGTCTGTGGAGAGAAGGAGGCCTTTAATGTGATCTAACACAACTCAGAATCTAAAATGAAGACAGTCAACAATGTGGCATAACGGGAGGCATTCACTGAGTTAAAATTACTGTGTTAGAAACTGGCAATCTCTATAGTTCACAGAGATAAATAGTCTTCTCCAGAGGGCAATTCATGCAGCAGTTATTGTAAAGTGGGAAGAAATCAGCTTTTGGAACTGCCAGGTTTTCTCCTTTTCGTCGTTAACAAGCGTGAAGAGTCAGTATTTCATTTTAGCTAGCTGTCAAGCACTTAGCTAAAGTTCAAAGGGATGAACTTCACCCAGAAGACCAAGAGACTCCACTTGATCAACCTGTATTTGATTTTGCATCAAATTCAGTGTTTTAAATCCAAGGTCATATCATCCAATTATAATTCGTGAATGCTCAAGTGGTACTGCAAAGATTTGTGAGACAAGAAAATAAGAGTAAATTAAATGCTCTGGAGTTTCCATAAGGTTTTTTTGATTACATTACCATACCCAAATCACATGCATATACATTATTCTTTTAACTGCACACCATAATCAGAGATGGCAAGGCAGTTCATTAAGTTTTGCAAGTCCAACTAATGGATCTTGAAAAGAAGGGAAGCTCAAACCCATCCATCCCTCCTTTTCCCATTCCTTCTGAAGCCTGTTCTAAATCAAAGGTATGGATTATCCTGTTTCCAATACAAAGCCTGGATAGGCAGAGATAGAACAGACATTCAGGAATTCCACTGGGCAGGTTTATTTGGATGGCATCTTGCACAGAGAGTGAGAAATGGATGATAAAAAAAGACTTTTCTCAGCAGGTGTGAAATTGAATAATCTTTTAAAGTAACTATCTGTGTGAGGCAAAACTAAATAGAAATATAAATTTAAAAGATTGTGACAAAAGATTAAACTGTGTATTGGCCTTTTTCATATAGAGTTACACAACTACACATCCTTGTCACCAAGTAATACATGACATAGCTCAATATTCACCTGTCACACACAGCACTGCCTGCTTCTCCCTGGAAATCTCTCACGGGAACCTGAGGGTTTTCAAATCTCCTGCTTTTTGTCTTCATAAATCCAAGACCATAAGTGAGGCACCAGAAATGTACTATTTACATGTAATAATATATGAGCAGAACAGGCAAAACTCAACTGCTAAGCATTCTCCCCAGTCCCTGAGGTGATGTGGGATTTTCAGCCTCTGCTTTTACTCCACTGCTCTTCTCAGTGATGGTTCCCAATCAATTAACAAGAATTAAAATTAAAGGCCAAGCTATCAAAACACAATATAATTACACACAGTCCTGAAAATCTGACTGTTCATTTCTCTTACTATTACCACCAGTACTCGTTGTGAAGATTTTTACTTAGAAACTAATGAACTTCTGCATTTGCATTGAACAGTGAGGACTGTCTGTAGGGAAGAATTAAACTCAGAATCTAGTACTACCAAAAAACAAAAAAAGGGAAAAAAGGTTGCAGGAATTAGGCAATGTATTGCCTGTGTTTTAATTGATGTTTTCTTCTTTTAAAATAATAAAAATATTTTGTTGCTATAACTCAAATCTGAACTGTACTCTAAACTCTGAATCAACTACTACTTTATTCCTTTTTTTATGGTAAAATTACAATCATTAGTCTTAACTGGACAGGAGAAAATAAACCACTTTTTTTCGTATCAAAAAATATTGCAGCAATCATAAATTAATTTTCTCTAATGCAAGCACTAATCTGGAACACAATTATTTAGGAAATTAGACTGAATTTATATTCAAGCATAATGACTAGTACCCTCAAATCATAGTCAACTCACTCACCCTCTGAAAAACTATTGTCCACATGGGAACCTTGTTCTGAACAACCACTTTAAACAACTGGCCCCTATGCCCAAGATTTTCATCACATAAATTCTCCAGGTTCACATTACTGCATGTTTCCCAATCTCATATGATAATTTCAAGGTACGAGTTAAAAGTAAAAGCTATATATGGAGGTCTTTCAGGACTTGTTTTCTGCACGGAAGGCACATTAATATGTATTGTTGACTAACAGTGATTTTGGGGATCTTAATTTCCAAATGCTAAAAAGTATATGTAGAAGGGGAGAATATAGGACTTGACTGTACAAATGTCAAAGTTACATGGGTGTATAACAGGTAAGAAATTCAAATCTGCGGGAAAAAATATACAGGAAATCAACCTCAAATTAGGCAAGATAGAAATAAAACCAAAATAAAATCCAAAGTTTTCCAAGTCCATACCCAAAAACATATAGAGGTCTAAGCTAACTACAGCATGGAGAAATATATTTTAGTTTGCACAGAAAATCTTTTTTATTTCCTGGCAATAAAAACAGGACCATGATCTCTCTGCCACAATCTCAGTCAAGGACGGGTGGTAAAAATAATGGTCAGAAACAGAGCTCCAAGGAATTTATTTGGTAGCTGTAGAGGAGACATTCAGGGGCCAAAAGTTATTTCAACAATGAAGTAAATCCTCTCTGTGCCCAGACAGTCCTTCTATTGAGACAGTCTATGGTTCCAATAGAAACAAGACCACAGTTAATCTCCAGCAGACCAGCAGAGCGCTGCATGCCTTGGCTGAACCACAACGTGGTTCCCTCCCAGAGCCCTGCTGACAACATCACAGCTGCCCCAACATTAGTTAGGAGGACACAGTATAGCTGCTGAGTTTCAATCAAAACTAATTCATCCTCTCTAGGCTTTTTAGCCTTTTTGCTCATGGAAGCAAATCAGATAGAATAATTAAGGTTGGAAAAGATCTTTCAAGACTATCAAGTCCAAGCTTTGACCAAACACAATGCTGTTACCTTAACCATGACACTGTCATGTCCAGTCATGTCTTGAACATGTCCAGGGATGGTGACTCCATTACCTTCCTGGGCAAGCCATTCTAGTGCTTAACCAATCTTTCAGTGAATAAATTCTTCCTGATTTCCAGTCTGAACCTTCCTGGCACAGCCTGAGGCCATTTTCTCTTGTCCAATTGCTTGTTACCTGGGAGAAGGGACCAATCTCCACCAGGCTACACACTCCTTTCTGGTGATAGTAGAGAGTGATAAGGTCTCCCTTGAGTCTTCTTTTCTCCAGGCTAAACACCCCCAGCTCTGTCAGCTACTCCTCATATGACTGAGACTCTCTAGACCATTCAGCACCCCTCTCTGGGCCTGCCTATTTGGCCAGTTTTCAACCCAGCAAAGCGTGCACCTGTCCAAGCCATGGGACAGAAAAATGCTGTGGGAGACAGTACTGAAGGTTTTGCTAAAGTCCAGGTAGACAACACCCACATCCTTTCCCTCATGGCAATACTGGCCATAGAAGAGCATGACATTCCTTTCCCAAATCCACGCTGTATGGGCCTGATTCCCTGGTTGTTCTGTACATGTGGTTGCACTCAAGATGATCTGTTCCTTCCCCTGACAGACCTGTAGTTCCCTGGATCCTCCTTCCAATCCTTATTGTACAACGGGCACCACAGGCCAACCTTCAGTCACCCAAAGCCTTCTCAGTTAACCAGGACTAAAGGTAAATGATGGAGTTGCTCGGCAAGCTTCCAGCTCCCTCAGTACTCTCGAGTGAACCCAATCCAGCCCCAGATTTGTGAGTATCTAAGTGGCACAGAAGGTCACTAACTACTTGCTCCTGGATTGCAGGGAGTCTATTCTGCTCCCCATTCCTGTAAACCAGCTCAGGGGGGTGGTTTCCTTGAGCATAACTGAGGCAAAGAAAACATTAAGTACTTCAGTTTTTGTCTCATTCTTGCCGACAATGTTTACCACCCCATGCTCAGTAACGAATGGGGGCCTTCTTTGGCCCTCCTTTTGTTGCTCACGTATTTATAAAAACACTCTTTATTATCTTCTACAGCAGTGGGAAGACTGAGTTCTACATGAGTTTTGCCTTCCTTATTTTCTCTCTACATGACCTAACAACATCCTTGTACTCTTCCTGAACTGACTGACCCTTCTTTCACAGGTTATAAACTCTCTTTTCTCCTAAGTTCTAGAGAAAGCTCCCTATTCAGCCAGGCTGATCTTCTTCTCTTCCAGCTCATTCTTTGGCACATAGGGGCAGCCAGCTTCCATACCTTTAGGATTTCCCTCTTTAGGAATTTAGGCCATCCAGCCTTCCTGGATCCCTTTGTTATTTAGCACTGTTTCCCAAGGGACTCTCTGAACCAGTGTACTGGACAGGCCAAAGTCCACCCTTTGGAAGTCCAAGGCAGAGGTTTTGTTGACTCCCTTCCTTACTTCACCACGAACCAAAGTCTCTGTCATTTAATAAAGAGGTTGTAGTGAGATGGGGGTCAGTCAGAAACAGCCATAAATTGAGCGTGGAAAGGTTCAGATTAGATTAGACTTTTTTTTTTTCATCGAAAGGTCAAGCACTGGAATCTTGCCCAGGGAGATGGGAGTCACCATCTCTGGAACTGTTCAAGAGGCATTTGGGCACTTGGGGAGCCAGGTTTAGGGGTGATTATGGTGGTGCAGGGTGGATGGCTGGAGTAGACAAACTTTGAAAGTCTCTGCCAGCCATGGTGATTCTGTAATTCTGAAAGGCAATAACATGAAACTGGTGTACACAGAGGGGAAAAAAACACCCCACTAATCCCAGAGAAGGTCTCTTACAAATACCCATATATGTTTCTAATACAAAGAACTTTGTCACAGCCAGAGCTGAAAGGAGAACTTGGCTTAGCTGCCACCAACAAACAAGCCTGCAGGGAAATGCTGCTGTTGCATGCAGGAATTCTTTGGCATACATTTGTAAGCTACTTCTTTACAAGATTAAAAACTCTGAATAGCCTCTTGATACAGTCTTTGCTAACATCTACTGTGGTCAGGCTGCTGCCAGGCATGGGTTTGCTTATCAAATTCAGAGACATAAAGAACAGTCTGGACATACACAATCTATTTATAGAAATGCTTCTAATCACAAGAAAAGGCTGAATAAAGCCAGCAAATACAATTTCCTCCAGGAAGACAAAGTAGTCTTTTTCCCTATTAAATATGTGCACTAATGTTCTGTGGTTACCAGAAAATTACCAAAAGAAAAACTCTGCCTTCTACTAATTTCCAAATTTCCACCTTTTTCATGCTTCATGTATTTCTCTGAAAACATCCCTGACTCGCAGTCAGATGCTCAATTTTTGATGAAAGTAATGACAAATGCATCCAAAGAATCTACACTTGCCTTCCTTACCTTGGACTCATTTTGAAAGCCCCCAGAAGAATTTAATTAACCACTGAACAAAAGCTACAAAGCTGTAGAGGTTGGAAGGGACCTCTGGAGATTGCCTGGTCCACCCCTGCTCGGAGCAGGACCAGCCTCTAGCCAAGAGCCGGCTGCTCAGGACCTTGCCCAGGCAAGTTCTGAATTCCTTCAGGGATGGTGATTACACAGACTTTCAGGGCAACTTGTCCCAGTGTTTGACCTCACATTCGGAAGAATTTCTGCTTTATATTGAACTGGAATTTTCCTTGTTTCAACCTGCAAGATTAAAAAAATATCAACTATGGCTATTTGAAGCCTTAAGAACTGCAAGTGTTGGCAAATCCCAACTCCTCAGCACAGAGATGGGAAAGTGGAAGGAAAAAAGTCTACATCAACTCAGTTTAGTAGAGACACACACACACACAGTCAATTCCCTCTTTTCCCAGAGCTGATCCAGATATTTTGGCCAAGGGCCCAAGGTGCTTTTAATCTCAGCTCCAACGTGAAGCCTGTGTCAATGCCATGACGAGCATCTGTTTTGTCTGTATTTGTATTAATTCTACCCCTAATCAGCTCTTTAGGAAATTTTTAAGCTTCACACACTGTGGATTTTGAAGATTAAAGGCTCAAAATATGTCACCTGGATGCGACTGGTTAGATAAGATTTCTGAAGAGAAGATTATGCTAAGAATTACCAGATGCAGTGAAATAGCTCAGGAAATGCTTCTGAATTGCTCACACCATTAAATTTGTCCCTGATGTTTCTCTTCCCATCTGCAGAACTATTTTTTTTTTAAAAAGTCAGACTTAAAAAGAAAGCAAATAAACTCTGGTCAAGAGTACAACAGATGGAAAAATGTTAGAGTTGGTCTGAACATGTTGAAAAGTTTTGCTGAATTATTCAGGCTGCAAACCTGTCTATCAGAAGGTACAGCTCCATGGTCATTTCTGATTTAATATTGACCCAAAAGAAGACAGTGACAATACTATTTCTAAAAAGAAAAAGAAACTAAAAAAAAAGGGAAGATTTTGTCTTCACTGCATAAGCACAAAAAAGCAAGAAAACAACATTAAAAGACAATCCAAAAGCAGGGAGATGTCAGATATACAAACTGTATATACCAATTTGTATAAATCAGTTGTAGACAACTGGTCCCTTTCCTTATTTTCATGAGGAAGTTCTAGCACCACATTGTGCAGGTGCACATGACAGCATCTTATTGTTTTCTTTCAGTTGTCTCTGTTCGAGATCAGTCATATCAGAAAGTCATTTTTAGAATAGCCTTTAAATAGATCAGTCGGCTCTGTCATCCTATTTGCCTATTGAAGCAAAAATGACATCTTCATTCACCTACAAAACAAAAAATTAAAAGCCAAAAGCTGCCTATCAAGTTTTCACTCAGTTCAGTGGTGGTCACAGTCTCCTTTCCATAACAGCATAGGGGTGTTTCCTCTTCCACGGGAAAGTCACTCGCTGGTTTATGCACATCCTGCCATTTGTTTCATCAGGAGACTCCAATTCTAGCACAACCCTACCAAGCTGGTTTTGACCTGCAAAGGTATCACTCTCTTAGTCTAGATTCTCCTTCTGGTTAAGATGTGTTTGTAAAGAAAATGTGATTTTAAATGCCAACAAGTCAGCAGCTCACCCCCAAGGTGAAACTGAAGTATGGAAGGATGTGCAGAATAAACTAACACACTGAAGACCTTTCTCAAAACTCTTACAATCAAGACATAAAAGGGACATGAAAGCCTTCCAGAAAACTTCTTAGGTTTTTGATATAAGGCAAATATGAACAGCAAAACACATTCATTATGATGAAAAGCATGCAGAATGTTGGCTTTTGGTGGTCTAATTTTTAACATCTCCTGAATTATTTTTCATTTTATCATCTTAATTACATCTTGATGAATTTACCTCAAGACAAATTTACAAAGTAGATTACAAGGAGGACAACTAAGTATTTTGGGGCCAAGACTGTTAGGGGACAAGAACCATGGATTTGGGACTTGTTGTTCTAATCCTCATGAAAAATAAATCTTGGAATATCAGATTATTGAGGTACTCAAGGTACATAAAAGGTATGGTAGGTCTAGAACCATTAGGTAGTAGTACAACAAAAGTACAGTAATTTCACGTTTATAAGCCGCACCTTTTTGACTGAGTTTTCTACCCGACCCTGGAAGTGCGGCTTTTCATCCGGTGCGGCTTATGTATGGACAAATCCCGTGGTCTTCCCGGTTACCCGGATGTGCGGCTTATAATTGCGAAATTACTGTACTAAATTCAATAAGGATTCAATTGCCAGAGCATGTGGGGAATCTATTCAGATAAGGTTCTTCTGTGAACATTGCATTAGCATTAACAGAAAAACAGGAAAGTGGGAGAAATAAGCATGCCCAAGTGGTACAGGCAAAACATGACCTCCATGTGACATCTCTTTGTTTCTCAGTCACATTGACAATTGCATTTTGTCCTCCTGAGATCTACAAATTTGCAAGGCACAGCTGTGATTTTGAAAACCTGTGGCCACAGATCCTTCGACTTTGTGATTACCGCTCATCATGCTCTTCTGGCCTCACACTGCTTATAAAACAATACCTGTAATGCAGCTCGCAGGAACTGGACCAGACAGCTTGATGCTCTCTTAATATTAACTGCTCATGAAAAGCCCTGATAAAGGCCCCAAAATCCAGTTTTATATGCAGCCAAGGCATGAGCAGAATCATCTGGTACTTGAGACAGGAAGATTGTGCATAAAAATGAATAAAAAATTAATACACAGCAGGTAATCAAATGATTAAAGCAGTTTTGAAGGGCTTTATTATTATTATTATTATTATTACTATTTTTGGCAGGTGGTACCAAAGTATGCTGTCTGCTCCTAAATCTGTGTCTGTCAGTTGGATAGACAATGTGCAGTTCCTGTGCCGCAAGGCTGAATTAAACTACATTTTTAATTCTATACTCTAAATTCTATTCAGGCAAAAACTTCCTACAAAACTTTACAGGCAAAAGGAAAGAATATTTAGTTCTTATTAATTTTCATGTTTCCAGTTCAGTCTTCAAAAAGGAAATGCTAAAAAGGCTATGATCTGTCAGCCCACTCCAATTCTAAGTGGTTTACCTCATCTCTGTTTTTTTTTATATATAAAGCCACTGATGAATGCAGCAGAAAGAGCACGGCACTTACCTTTTGGGAGGGCAGAACATAATGTTACCAAGGATCCTACCTTTCCATGCACAAAAAGCTGGGGTAGAAAACACAGCAGGCCTGTAATTTTTATTTTTATTTTTTTTTCTAAAACACTTGAAAGACTTCACGTGCTAGAGGGTATGCTTTCCAAGTGCTTATGTAACCTGTTACACTTTGACAACAAGGTTTTTCTCTGCTCCAAATAATCCAGCAAGCAGTCCAGGAGCTAGTACAAGCAGCAGACAGGCTGCAAACAGAACTGGAAGAAGAACTCAACAGCTGGCTACCTCCTGGATTCAAGAGGCAGGAAAAACGCTGCACTTCTGCAACTAGCAAAAAAAAAAACGCATGAGATTCAAACCCACAATGCAGTCCTCTCCAAAAAAGCCCAAGAAGCAAAAAAATCCCGACGTGTGACCCAGTCCACAACTGCCTCTAAGGCAGCACAAGGTATTTGACCATAACTTTAAGCACTCCTTAGTCTGAGACTTGAGTTTTGGTACCATCCCACATTCCTTCTGTGCTCAGCAGGATGATAATTTTTGCATTAGCTTACACATCCTTAATATATACCCCCATCTCCCTACTAACGTAACCAGCACTTCAGCAATCGCTATGGCTCAGCACACACAGAGGAGCCATTCCTAAAACTGGATTCAATCATCATTTCTCTCTTGAAGTGCAGAAGAGGAGAAATCCTTCAGGGAGAAGAAAGAAAACCCCAAACCCCAAGACAAATCAGAAAAGCCTCATCAATGAGCATGTCCTGTAACATAAGTATTTATCTACTGAGAAGTATAAGGAAAGCAAACAAGCTATTAATTTGCAAAGGTCACTGAACAACCATCAGATAGCAGGATTCAATCACTACTGACACGAACTGAATTTTAAACACCAGTGGAAGGCCTTAGCATTGTGTTCTCAATTTCATGAACAAACCACCAAATGCTGTCAAGGCTGCTGGTACACTAGGAATTGAACAGGGACACATCAGAGTTTAGGGAACAAGAAGTCTCCAGTATGCTAAAGGGAAAAATCTAAAGGCTGTGCCGTATCAGTCCAGGTGAATGTTTCTGGGGTGAAAATCTTCACCTTCTTGGACAGTCAAATGAGCACTGTTTGCCAGCACAGACACTCAAGAACCTTTTAGTCCAAGTCTTCTGCTAAACCAGTTGTTGCATGATCCTCACAAGTCTTCTGGGAATGAGGCTGAGGAAATCACCATCCTCAGAACACCCAAATACCTTTATTTTGACAGACCCTCCCAAAACAGCCATGATCACCAGCACAGTAGAACTCTATTGTCAGTGAGTAAAAGCAAGATTTAGATAGATTACTGTAGACAGAAATGCAAGTAGAATAGAGGTGTGAGTTTTACCTTACAAAGTACCTAAAATGCATCTAAAGAGTATACTTACCTGCTGCAATTGTAGAAAGTCTGGAAGCAAAGATTTGAGGGCTTATTTTCAAGTTTTTCTCAATAGCATTGCTACAAGGAAAAGGGCTGTTTTAAGGAGATGCAATTTTAATACCATTACTTTGAAATCACCAGAGAGCAAAAAGGGGGGAGAAAAAAATAAACCTGAGATAATTCCATCACTGGCATTCAGTCTGCCTAGCTTTAAACTCACATGCCTTGAATAGAAAAGGAAGTATCTGGTTCTTCTGCAAAGTCCCAGGCACTGCAAGCAGAGATGTGCTGTATGCATCAGCCTAAAGAGAAGGGGAAGGGTGACTGCCTCACATTTTACAGGCGCTGCACCATCTGTGGCCTTACCTGCTCCACTAAAAGCTGCAGCTGGAGCACCGGCTGCTACGTGGGTTCCCCATGTCTGTTACTTCAAGGGCAAAGCCACAAAACGAAATTTAAAAAATAAAGATTATGGAGCTAACACACAGTATGTTAGCAAATACTGTTTCAGTTTCCCTTTCCCCTCTGCCTCACTGGTATTGTTTATTCAGAATACAGGCACTCTGAAGAAGGGATACTTCTCCCTATATCTGGATGCTGACACCCCAAATTTCACCACGCACCATAGCCCACCAGGGCAGGCTGGGCTGTTAAACAGGGTCAGACATTTGTCAATGGATAAGCTAGTGAGACTCTCCAAAGGGTTTACTCATTAAGAGATGTTATAAAACAAACCAGTACAGGCCAGTGAGAGCTTGCAAATAAATAAGTACAGTTTGTTCACAATCTTATAGATTATTACACTCAACTGGCTGAAAAGATGGGAGGAGGTTGGTGGCTGGTGCAATTAAGGCAATGGGAAGCCTTGATTTAAATAAACATAACATTTTTTTATCCTTGTTTGCATTTTTTTCTAAAGTCAAATTTGTAACTTTCTTAAAGAAAGTTATCTAACTGAGCACTGAATTATCAAAATATATTGACATGCAGCTATATACTGCAACATTTGGTACACTTCTCTTTGTCAGCAGATAAATAGATACAGCATAAATATTCTAATTACTAAAATTAATGTTTTGTTTCACTACTGGCTTGGATGACATTGAGGATCCAGAGACAAGAAAAAATTCCTGTTCCAATTAAACAGCACTTTTACCTGGACTTCCACAGAAGCTGTCCTGCTTCTCCCCTTTAACTCCCTCCAGTCAGATTAATTGATTAATTAAAAAACTTAAATTATTGGAGGTTTGAAGCAAACACTCTTAAAGCCACTGGACTTGGAATTGAAGCTGGAAATCAGCTGCAAGGTCAAAGCAGACAGTAGTTCTGGCCTCCAGCTCAGAGGGTTTCCACTTGTCTGCTGAAGGATTTCATCTCATCTAACTCTATCCTTGTCCCTGTAGAAATTCATACAACTCACTGAATTCAAGAGCAGTTCCTTCTTGGTGTAATTTAGGTGTTCAAATACAGCTCAAGGACAAATGTACTGTCACATCACCAGGGAAAGGGTCTATGTCACAATTTAAGGATCTGGTCAGAGGCAAAAGGGCTGAGTTGGGGAATCACTGACACTTGAAGTACATCAGGGAGCCACAGAGAACTGATAAAAACTCCCCATGTACCTTAGGCCATGGCCACTGAAGTTATTCCAGAGTTGAACGGAAAAATTATTTGTAGCCTGTCTATCAAACAAAGCTGGCAGCAATTCTTCACAAGACGTTTAAATTCACTCATCAACCTTAATCCCTCTGCTTTCATTCTGCTGGGGACTCTGGGGTTTCTGTTTCTCGTGGAGATTCTATCAGTCTCCCAGTCCCATGCCAGACAAGAAGTGTTCCAAGGTTACTTTAAACCAATCAGGACAGACATCAGGATACTCCCATAAGGCGTTACTGATGAGATTAACATCAGCTATTACAAGTCAGTGAGGAAATCTAAAGGTGACAGTGGAAAAGGCTCAGGGAACATCAGAACAGGGGACTGCAAGAAAGAGAAATACATTGACAATATCTCCAACACAGCTTTCTCTGCTGGTCACTCCATCTCAAGAAGGATTTAGAAAAATAAGGAAAGGGAGTGAGGATTAAAAGGATGTCTGTAAGTGCCAGCTTCCAGATATATCAGTAGACTGAGGACATCAGAACATGTTCAAAAATGTGTTTGATGATAGAAATGACAGAGAAAACAAAAACTATTCATCATTTTTTCCTGCCAGAGAACTAATGATCATGCTGTGAAATTATCAGCTTAAAAGGAAAGTATTTCTTCTGCATTTGCTTGCTGCAAGATACTGCAGGCATAGCTTCGGGTATTTCAGAGCTTAAAAAAATCTTCAAACAAATTCATGGGGGTTAGGCCAGTGGTGGCAATGACGCCCAGTGGCTGGAGTGCAATGCCTGGATCCAGCAGTCCAAAGTAGAAGAGGATATGAAGGGAAGGAACAGCACCTCACACTCAGGCAGATTTTTATACATTCCCCACCATGGTGGTTTTGGCTGGGATAGAGTTAATTTTCTCCAGAGGAGCTGTGAGGGCTGTGTTTTAGGTTTTTGCTGAAAACAATGTTGATGACACAGGGGTGTTTTTGTCATTGCCGAGCAGGGCTTACACAATGTCCAGGCCTTTTCTGCCCCTCTCACCTCCCCATCAGCAAGGAGGCTGGGGGTGCACAAGGAGCTGGGAAGGGACACGGCCAGGACAGCTGACCCCAACCAACACAAGGGACATTCTGTAGCATGTAGCATCACTCCCAGTATATACAGCGGGGAGGAGAGGGAAGAAGGGGAAGACATTCAAAGTGATGGCATCTGTCTTCCCAAGTCACCGCTATGCATGATAGAGACCTACTTTCCTTAGGATGAAAGAACACCTGTCAGTCCATGAGAAGTGATGAATTAATTCCTTGTTTTGTTTTGCTTTGCTTGCATATGTGACTTTTGCTTTACCTACGAAACTGTCTTTATCTCAACTCACAAGTTTTCTCACTTTTACTCTTCTGATTCTCTCCCCCATCCCATAGGGATAAGTGAGTGAGCACTGTGTGGGGATGAGCTGCTGGCTGGGGTTAAACCATGACACCCCTAAATACCAGGCCATATAAGAGAATCCTGGGGTACACACACAAGATCAAACCTACATATCAAAGGGTGGTCCCAGTCCAGAGAGAGCAGTGGATGCAGATGTCTTCACCACAGCTTTGGAAAGCAGCTTGCTTGTGAGCAGCAGCCCTGTGTGCCTCCTACACATTGCCAACACAGGCAGCATTCCAGCAGCTGGAGGTGTGCTCACCACCCCAGCCCAGCCCAGGGGTGAAGCCTTCACTCACAGAGGCACCCCAGGGATGCTCACCAGCTCTGTTCCTACAGAAAGTTGCAGATCATCTCTCTTCTCCCAACAACCCACACTTTGGTAGTGGCCTGACCCAGTCACCATTCTCTGGCTTCACACCAGGCAAGTTCCTGAACCTCCATCATGCAGCTCCACAAGGAACAGCAGCAAAAACATCCTTGCACACAGCAGTCAAGTCCTCTTCCTTCCAGCCAAGGCAGGAAGAAAAAGAGTTAAAGCTGGGAGGGCATGGTGAGAGGAGGGACTCATGAAGCCTGGCTGGAAAAAGAGTAAAGACTTGCTGTGATAACTTGGGGAAACAGGATGTCGCAAGGAGCCAAATGCCCACGCTGTTCCCACACACTGACGAGATGCTGTCCAGACTCCCCACCCCCCGAGGTTTGTCTTTATTTTTAACAAGTGCAAAAAAATCCCCAAGGCAACACTGTAGTGACAAATATAAATGACTCTGAGTAAGCCCCAAGACTAATTTTCTCTCTAGCTCTCCCCCTCTCAGAGGTAATCTCATACCTTCACAATAACAAGATCAAGAGAAAATACATCTCTGGTCTGTCTGCTGGGGAGTCAACAAAACACTTTGCATCTCCCAGAAGCACTGAAAACTATTGCAAGGCAGAACATTTTTCTGTTAGTTCCCCTACAGCTCTAAATAAACCTTTGTTACTTCAAGTAGTAAAAAAGTACCAACAAAATCAATCAAATTGGCCCTGCTATTAGTATTCTCCAGGCCACCATAATAGTGATTGAAATACCAATACCCTTAGTAGTCCCACATACAGATGGGCTACTTACAAACAACCTTCTCTTGAGTAAATGTAGGAAGTTTGCAACTGTTCAAAACCAGCCTCAGTTTAAGAGCTGCACAAATAAGGGAACAGTCTCACTCGGTCTTTCAGTGAAAGGTCAGAGCATTGAACCTGCCAAGGAAAAGGGGTGTCCCATTCTAACAGTCTGTTAGGTGACCACAAAAAAAATGTACCAAATCCTGTTCATCAGCAAAGGTACCCACCGGAAGAATATACATATTTTATTTTTACACATGTAAAATCTTCTTCGTCTCCTAATCATTCAGACAACAACCAAAATGTTTAGAAATGTGTAGACAGAAATCTGATTCCATATAGTACTTATGTTTTCGTATTTGTAACAAGAATTAAATTGTCCAAGTGAATTTTTCTTCTGAAGACTTGTCCGAAGAAACCAGAAGTCAATGAAAAGATTCCTTTCTACTTAACAACTTAAGTAGGTTTTGGATTAGGTTCCAGTATGTGATTGAGACTCAAGAAAACACATATGGTCTCTTTGATTTTTAATCTCCTACAGACATAGCACATTCAAAGGAATCTAATTGATCTTCTGCTAATGATCCAATAAAAAAATCATTCTTACAGCAAATAAAGTACATTAACACTAACCATATTTAAAGATCCCACTGAAATGAACCATAATATTTGTTCCCTTGCCTTTTAAAAAAGAATCATTTCATTATTAAAACCACAGCGGATGCAAAGCTTTGCCAGAACAACTTCTGCAGACTTTATTCCTTGTTTTCATTTTTCATTATTTGTTTTCCCCAATCTGCTTTAGTCCCATTAAAGTTGGACATTTTGGAAAGCCCAATTTTTTGCTGATTTTAAAAGTGGGAAAATTTCTATTGTTCAGCTTCAAAGACATTAAACTATGCACAGGAATGCACAAACACCTGTGTTCACAACTTCAGCCTTCAATTAATACTAACGTTGTCATATGCTGCTTTAATTAAGGCATTCTCCCTATTTTTTTCAGCAGCTGAGACTCTTGGGGGAAGAAAAACACCATTGCTCTGAATAAGAGGACAGTTTTCTTAGCCCACCTGTAAAAGACCCATTCCTTAAACACAAACTGGGTCCATAAATTGCACTTTCCACAAGTTTGTGAAAGGCAGAGATAACTAGGTATTTACTGTGACGTAAACCTAGAACAGAAATAGCAAGAAGATTCCTAACTTAGATTGTAGGGCCAAAAGAACAGGTTTTTGAAGCAATTCAACTTCTGGGTAAAAAACCCAAAGGCAAGAGCTCCAATGTCTTTCTTTGTTCAAGCAGCTTCCCATGCTCCAGTAGCTGTGCAATCACATCTGAGTGTGGAGGAGGCAATGACAGTGAGGATGCTGCACCAGGTGACACAGGAGCAGGACACAGAAAAAAAAATATACAGGGAATGCTGACCCAGAAGACATAAAAGTAGAGAGAAAAGGCAAACAGAGAATTGTTGGGCTCCTTGTCAATGTGGACGAAGGCTCACTTCATAGAAAACTTCTGTGTATTCTACACTTCAGGTGCAGACAGATCCCATGAAAACAACAGTGTGCTGAACTGACCACAGGCCCTCACCACCAAATTCTCCAGGCATCAGCCTTGAGCATTTTGCAAAGATTTGCAAATGCTTTGGTTCCTCTTTGCTTTCTACACTATTTCCTCTTCATTCTCTCTACTGCTTTGGCTTGTGAAGCCGAAACCTCTGATCAAGCACCAGATTAAAAAAAAGCACATTACAAAAGCATCTTTATTCCTGCATTTGAACAAAGCTGACATTTCACATACATTCATAATACCCATCAGCTAGAAGGGTTTACAGGACAGACACTCCCCGTGGGCTATCACTTCTGTAATGGATTCTTTACTAAATCTACATGCCAGCAAAGGATGGATTGTAGATATTCAGACACCTAAGCTAATTAACTAAACATAACTACTTCCTTTGAAAGTTTAATAGAAGGTAAAGATTTCCATTTATCTGTTTTTATGCATGAATTGGAAACATATGTGAAAATTAATATTCTTCTGTCATGGAAATTCAGAATGGTACTTTCAAGCTACATCATCAGGAATCCTGAAGTCAAGTGAGGACTGCAAGCTTCACTGCTGTGGCAGGTCCTTGAGATTAGATGAGAGATGACTTTTCACCCCTAATTTTTACTGGATTTGGAGATATGATTTTTACTTTCACAGAAATGATTCTTTGTATGAAGGATACATTCACCAACTCTCCACTTGCACCTCCATTTCAGAAGATTTGTAGCCTTATCAGCAGAAGTAAGCATTAAAACTTACAAAGACTTCAATATTGAACACATTTATTAGCATTTCTTAGCTAAGTTTGCTCACCCCAAATTTAAAATGTTCAAATAGCTATGGCACATGAAACCATACTTTTTGATGTCCATTCTGCTCCTCAAGGACCATTACTGGTGTAAAGAGGGCTCACACTTTGCCAAAACAACCTAAGGCAGATGAGTATTTTAGCTCCTTTCCAGATTCAGAATGCTTAATTTCAATATAAAGTAAAAAAAATTTGGCCAACCTCACATTTGTACCTCCTGCTGCCTTTGTTGTTGCAAGAAAGATACCAAATCCTCTCACCTCCTCTGTCCTGCGCAAAAGTGACAGGGTCTGTACCAGTGAACTTTCAACAGCTTCATTCTCTCCAAGGAGGTGAAAAATGTGCAACTAGACCTGGGTTTACCTTCACTAAAGCTGAGACTAGTGTTTACCCCCTCCCAGGAAAAGGCAGAGACCTCCATCAGCCCAAGTCACAAGAAGGGTGCAACTTCAGAAAAGCAAAGACACAAATATTTTTACTGAAAATTGCTGCTTAGGCATCTTGGTGGTAGCATAAAGGGAAAAATAAAAGAAAGAAAAAGGTAAAGGGAGAAGGAGGGATGAGAGAGAAACCTTGTGAGGTATAGAAAAATTAACCTGCAGAGCCACGTAAAAGACTTTGAAAGAGCAAGAACAACTACAGGAATACATGCAGAGATGCAGTGTGTAAGATATGATGTTCAAATACAAAGAAAGGAAAAGGAAAGAAAAAACATAATGGGTGCATCAAGCAGAGCTATATAGTCTGGTCCTCCACCTTCACCCTGTGCCATGTGTCACTGCCAGCACCCCACATCAGAACAAAAGGGACACTGGCAGCTCACAAGAGCAACTCGGGAGAGGAAGAAAAGACAAGGGAAGGAGGGGAAAACCAAGTGATTTTACCATATCAATTGTTAAGATAAACTGACACAGTGCCACTATTCATCTGCTCTACAGCCAAAACTCCCTGAAGGTTTTCTGACTGCCTCCATTCTGTACTTCCTTGTGGGCACTGGAACTAACCCTGGCTAGGGATATTTCATAGGCATCTAACCCAGGAACTCATGTTGATCTCTCCAGCCTTCACTGTTAACCATGTCTTCACAAACCTCAGTAAAAGGCTGATGCAATTCAGTCCTCTTCCAAAGGATAAGCTTTTGTGCATTTTTCTCAAAACCCGATATAAAACAGTGTGAAAAGGGACATGGGAGGTATTGCAGTTAGTATGCCCAAACTGTGAATTTGGAGACAAATCATCTGGAATATTCATAGCAAGGGTTTCCATGGCCTCCCCATTCTAATGCTTTTTAGTCATGTTGATTAATTCAAATTACCCTCCAAAAAATGAAATGATCACTGTTTCAGACACAATGGTTCTTATTCTCATACTTTCACAGAATTTGAAGCTTTCAGATAAACTGACATGCTAAAACATATCATTTAAGGGGAAATAAAACCCCCACCAAATAAGAACAATGTATAAGGATGTGAAGAAGGCTGCTGCCTTCAAAAGCACTGCATTTAGCAACTGCTCAAAAAACATGCTCTCCTGAAAACTGATACCAGTCAGCAATAATGATTTCTCCAGCAGATTCAAGAAGTGCCATGCCAAATTCTTGGTCCTATCCACAAACTGCTGTTTGCCAACCTCTCTGCTGGGCTCCTGAAAATACACTGGGTGAAAAACTATAGCAGGGCCAAAGACAGTGAAGGAATCAGAAAAGATATTCAAGTAAAGAATCATTTCACCCTGTTGATGAAGCAACACAAACACTCCTCATGTTCAGCTGTGTGAGCCAACTCCCTGCCTGATTGCAAAAACTCCATGTAAGGGACAGTTCAGGTCTGCACAGCCAGTGCAACAGCCCCAAACTATTGCTGGTTTAATTCTCTGAGTCCCTAGAAACTCAGATAAAAGCCTGAACCATGTGAAGAAGAGTCACGAACACACAGCTTGGGGAGCAAGATCAGTGCCACAGTAACTACCATTTGGGAAGTTTTAAGTGCAATGCAGACAACACCCCAAGTTCTCACACGTGCATTAACTCACATCAGATCAATACACTAAAGTTGTTGGATCATGTAAAATTGTATTTCCACACTGCAGCACTCAATCTTCTGGAATAGCCATGCCAAGGACCTGGAAAGCAGCCTCGTGCTAAGAAATAAGTTGTAACTCCTGAAAATGAAACTGCAAAGCCATCATGCAGGCATGAAGCAGTCCGTCTTGCAACCAAACCTAAGGGTCACCATCCTTTTGCACAATCCAAGAAATGAGTCAAGTTCTCAAGATCATTTCAGATCTTTCCAAACCTACTAATCCCTTTTTTTTTTTCCTGTGTTTTTTTTGGGTTTTTTTTGTTTTTGTTTTTGTTTTTTAGGGGTTTTTTGTTCGTTTGTTTTGGGGTTTTTTTGTCTGTTTTGTGGGGTTTTTTCTGCAGATCTTTGGAACCTTCACAATCTTCTAATTAAGCTACTAAAGATAAGCTTCTTACAAATCTGGGGGCGCTTCCTGATTTTTGTTTGTTTTTAAAAAAAGTATTTTTTCAAGACAGGAAATCTTTAAATATTCAAACACCTGGTATTCTGGATAGTGTTTATCGAGATTAATTTAGTATGTTGGAAGAATATGCAGTGGAACAAACTACTGGTGAAGGTGCAAAGAACCAGAACATTCAGGCTAGAGCCACCAAAACTCAGAAATAAGAAGGCAGAAACAATAGAAGTGACAAGCAACAAATTTTAAAAATCAAATTTGTTACTAATACAACAGGGATTGAATACAGAAGGGAATAGTGTTGTTAAAAAAACCTTACATAAATAAACTAGAGCATTTGGAAAGGCTGCAAACCTCAAGAAACAACTCAACCAGCTATGAAATGGGCAGAAAAGTCAATGTATTTAAATGGCCTCCAGGCACAGTAAATACAGCTTGGCTGGGTACAGCACAGGACAAGTCATCCAGAACTGAGATCCATGAAAACACTTAAAAAAAAAAAAAAAAAAAAAAAAATCACAGGATTTCCATACCTAAAGTGTGGCCAGCTGCACAGTGTGGACCAAATTTAGCATGCCCAGGAACACAGTGGATTTGAAGTTTTCAAGACGTGTCTATGTCTGGCTGGTGAGAATATGAAACTAGGGGACTGCTGGCACAGAAACCCATTCATGAACAAGATGTATTTTGTCTCCAAGCCAGGTGCTGCACTTCAGTCTCCCTTACTGGGTTGATGCAAATCAACACTTTAACATGCCCAGCTCCAGAGGATCGATTGAGTCTGTGCTTTGCTCCTTGGCACAAGGCTCAGCTCTCTCTTCTTCCCCCCTGAAGGTCCTGGGGGGTGTCCAGTTTTCTAGATATTGCTCCTCATTTCAACTGTAAGGTCATTGCTCTTGCTGTCAAGTCAACCCAGCCTTTGTTCAGGACAGGTACTTTTAACTTCTGCAGAACTCCCCACTCCCCCACAATCCAGGAGACATTCTGTATAAAAGATTTATATCCATCCTTTGTACAGCAACACAAGGTTATATAAAAGCTGGGATATGCAGAATACAAAGCAGGTGAGAAGCACACTTTCACTTGCAGGTGACACAATTAACACTGAAAATTCAAGATTATCACTTAGAAGTCTGGCACTTCAAAAAAAAAAAAAAAAAGAACAAAAAAAGAAAAAAGGTGGCTTTTTTTCTCAACTGTGGCACTACTTGCAACACTAAGAGAGATCCCAGCCCTGTTCCATCGGGGAGTATTTGAAGTTGGTTTCACCAGAGCCAGATTTTATCCACTGCATGTTGAAAGTAACATGCAGTTAAGCAGACAAGTCTCAGCATGATGGGTGCAGTTTCACAATGGCTTTACGTGGATCTTAAATACGAGCTGTCCCACAAAGAGACCACCAATGGTTCGAGCTTCCCATGCATTGCTGCCACCCAGAGAGCTGACCTGGGGACCTGGAACACACAACACACAGCACTGCCACAGGGAAGCAGGCAGCAGAGCTCAGGTGGAGGAGCAGGAATGAGCTGCCAACGCCAGGGAGATGGCAGCAAAGTTCTCATCAGCTCAGCTGCAGTTTGACAACACACTGGCTTCAGTGACAAAACCTTCTTGCCGGGTTCTTCCTCTAGCCTCAGCACTTCTGCCTTGTGCTCGAGTCCACGACTCCCTTCTGCAGAAACAACTGCTTCTCATTCTGCTCTGCAAGCTCCATCATGGAGAAGGGAAGCATTTGAGATGACATCTTCTCCAGAGCATACATTTAACCCGTGTAAATTCAAATAATCTGCTTCTGGCACAGCATCACACAATTCAGTGCAACCACAGAGATGCACTGCAGCACCGGGATGGGCTTTGCTCATGCAACTCTCTTGCCACAACCAACACAACATTACTGCATGCTAATATTCTCAATGTATGGTTTTTGTATTATTATTGTAATAAAGATATATACCTCTTTCTGCTCTTTGGACTATATCCTACCTTATGCAAAATTCCAGTTCTGGAGAACCACGTAACTGAATGAGAACTGAAAAATATAGAACTGTTCTTGGGTTGCAAAGGAAGAACTTGAAAAACACTGTAAGAGAGGGAATATATGTCATGTAGCTTTGGAAGCCAAGCCAGTATTCCTGCAGTAAATGAGGAAGGAGAGTGGCATCTCCCAAAAATCACTCAGTCTGTTTCTACTACTGATCCTTAGTGGAGAGATGCTCAGCATAGCCTAAATGCCTAAAGTAAGAAGAATCCTTTCTAAAGGTCTGAACACACCTGAGAAACGGGGGAAAAACCCCAAAAATCACAAGAACCTTTCTCTGCCTATTACCTCTGATGCTCAGAATTAGAAATTAAGATTGTGGGGGTGGCAAAGGTCACTAAACAATGAGTAAAAAGTTACAGTATAAAGGCAACATTCACAGATACAATTTATTTATAAAATATTTATTTTATAAATAAAAGGAATAATAAAAAAGATAAAAAGGGAGAATGATTTATCCTTTCAACCAAAAGCCTAAAGCAATTACTTAATATACCTTTTTGAGAGCAAAGGCTGTATCTCAGACACTGGAATACATTCCCCTCAAATTAAAGTCTACCCAAAAGCCTGTGCTGCAGTCTGGCTGCCCAACAAGGACTGACACAAGTACAGACTTCTTGGGCAGTTGTGGTAGCCCCATAGGATGTAAAAACATCAGTGCATTCATCAGACAGCATTCCAGCCACAATCCAGCTTCATACTGTGCTGGCTCAGAGGGGAGACTACTGCCAGGACCCAACACACCAAGGCCTCAAGATCTGTTGTTACCTCTACAGCATGAACAAATACCATGACCCAAAAGCAAACGTGCCATACCAGGCCTAAAAAGACAGGTTTCACTTGGCTTTATTTGCTGAAGCCCAGCCCAAAACCACAGAGAAGCAGAGAAGGATCAGCATAAGAGAGCTAGAGGAACTAAGAATGGACTTTGGCTCCAGCACAAAGCTTTTTCAGTGCTCAGTTTTTAATTATTTTTACTGGACATTAATAATACTGCCTATCCTGGGAGCCAGATGCTTGGGCTCACCTCTCACAGCCCATCACCACTGCTGCAAATAAAGAGACAGGCATTTGGAGGTGGGGTACACATTTTCTGTAGGATCCAGCTTCATGGCTGCCCACATCCCAAGCCCGGCTCCACATCATTAACTAAGTTATAAGAAGCTGGAGCACAACTAGTGTGCACAGAAATCAGACCCATGCACCCTACATGTAGGTAGGGTGTGAACAGCATTTGTCCTGGTGATGGGAGCACTCCACATGGCTACAGAGGCTCAGCACCATTAACCTCAGCAGCTTACACAGTGCGAGGCTGGGTGGCAAGGACTTGCAGCAGGGATCCCAACCTGTGCAGCATTTGAGCAGTACTTGGGATAGCAATGGCTTCTAAGCACCTTCCTCTTCCTACTTTTCCTCTGATGCATTATTGAGCCAAAGGAGCTATACAAAGGACACTGGCACAGCTGGATCTACAGTCCCAGACACCTCACCTCTTGCTGCTGAAGGTAAAAGGTGCTGCAAGCTACACCACACTCAGGAAGAATGGTCATTAAGTCTTGGCCCAGGGGAAGTAACTCAAGTCTGAGTTTACTGAAGAATAGCAAAAATACCAAGCACTTAAATAGCATCAGTGTAAGGCATCATATACAGTAGTTTCACGAATATAAGCAGCATCTTTTTCATTGAAGAATCCAGCCTACCCCAGTGGTGCGGCTTATATTCAGGTGCGGCTTATCTATGGACAAATCCCAGCGAAACGCCAACCTGGAAGTGAGAGCCGGCCAAGCAGAGTGGCAAGTGGGAGCCGCCGGGAGCATGAGACTGCCCGGAACGGGGGCTGCAAGTGTGCGGCCCGGCCCCCGTGCCACCGGGAGCCGGTGGGAACGGGGGATGGCCGGGAACGGGGGCTGTGCAAGGGCGGCCCGGCCCCTGTGCCACGGGGAGGCGCTGGGACCGTGGGACGGCTGGGAACGGGGGCTGTGCAAGGGCGGCCCGGCCCCTGTGCCACCGGGAGCCGGTGGGAACGGGGGATGGCCGGGAACGGGGGCTGCGCAAGGGCGGCCTGGCCCCTGCCGCTGGGAAGCCGGGCTGTGTGGGGCTGGGCCGGAGCGTCCCGCCCCCTCTGCCGTGCGGAGTTTAAAAAAAAAATAAATAAAAAAATAAAAAAACGCGGCTTATATTCAGGTGCAGCTTATATATGGACAAATCCTGTGGTCTTCCCAGCTACCCGGAAGTGCGGCTTATATTCAGGTGCGGTTTATAATCGTGAAACTACTGTAAATGAAAAGGGCAGAATTAGATTATTTACATCATTCCAGATCACTCCTCTGAAATTTCACAAGGTCACACCTTCTGAAGTAACAATGGCAGATGTTGTTACTGGCTTTTGCAAATTTTAAATTGTTCCCACTAAACATTTGAAGATTTAAGTTCCCAAGGAAAGAAACAACCAGCAGCAGTTTTGCTGAGCACTAATGCACCTCTGCACCACTCAGAGCACTAGGGCAGTGAAGCAGCTCCAAGCCTCCAAGCAGAAAACTCCTGCAGAGCAAGCTGGGGAGTCTTGTGACACAGCTGAAGTACCTCACAGCCTATATTAAACTTTGGCTTGTAAAGCCTTAATCTGTTTCACTGCCTGCTCCACAGCTCACTCTGTAGCAGCATTTTAACAGGGGCACAGAGAAGCCACTTGTCTCTCTTCTGCTGCCCAACAAGCTGCAAACAGCTGGCTGTGCTGGTTAGAACCCATTTTACCCATTTCTCAGAAAGAAGAGGGATGTTTGTGCTGGGGACACAAAGGCTGATCTGTTCAGAGCTGGCTGCAGCACTGGCTGACACCGGCTGGCGTCAGAGGGGGAAGGGTACAAACACAAGTCCCATTTCCTCCAAGACTGTTTCTAGCAAATGTCATTATTGCAAAACATGGCACTTTGAGAATACTCCCGTGAAGTGCTCATGGAAATCTCAACTGTGTAAATTGGAGTTTAATTTGTATATTCAACATTGTCACTCTTTAAAAAGAAGTTAAACATGGCTACATGTTTCCTAGCAAAAAAAAGCTATGATCTGCAAAATGCTGCTTCTCTCCTTGGCGATTGCTACAATCGCTTGTTTCGGTGCAGCACTAGAAGGGAGGGAGGAAAGATAATAAAAACATGAACACTTTTCTCCTCACCTTGAATGGGGACAGGCTCAACAGCAAGCAGCTTTATATAGCACAATCAGCACTCGTGTGCCCACAGAAGCAAACAAAAGTCACGGTTCTTCTTCTTGCATGGCCTTACCCAAACTTAGCCTTAATGAAAACAACAGGAAAAACATTATATATGCAAAGGTCATCCTCATCTATGTAGTTACAGGATCAGACAGTGGACAGTGAAACCAGAGGAACCTACACACACTAAACCTCAGCCTACACGTACACTGCAGAGCAAGTCAGGGCATTCTGCCTGGCCCTGCTGCTTGCCCACCCTGATTCAGCCTACAAACGGAGCATCTTTGATTGCAGGTACTCCCTTACTTTCAGGAAGTACCTGAGCACAGAAACCACGGATCCAGCCACAGCAGAGACAAGGAAAGCTGGTCCAAGGAGGGGCTGACAGTGCCTGCCAGACTCCATACCCCTCTGTACTGACCAGGGACAGGGTGGAAGGAAGGTGGTTCTGGGACAGAAGCATGTCCAAAGGTAAAGGAGCTGGGAAAGGGTCTGGAACGGGAGCCTTATTATGAGCAACTGAGGGAGCTGGGGGTATTTAGCCTGGAGAAAAGGAGGCTCAAGAGAGACCTTATTTCTCTCTACAACTCCCTAGAAAGAGTTTGCAGCAAGATTGGGGATAATCTCTTATCCCAAGTAATAGGACAAGAAGAGATGGCTCGAGGTTGTGCCAGGAGAGGTTTAGAATGGATAGCATGAAAAAATTAATTGTAGAAAGGGGGTTATCAAGCACTGGAACAAGCTGCCCAGGCAAGTGGTGAAGTCAGACCATTCCTGAACATATTTAAGGATGTGTGGATGTGGGATGTAGGGATGGTTTAGTGGTGAATTTGTCATCGCTGGGTTAACAGTTGGACTCAATGATCTTTAGAGTCTTTTCTAACCTAAACAGTTCTGTGACTCTGTAAACCACTTCCATCCCCAGAGCAAGCAGACTAACACAGGCCCTCTTTTCTCCAGCCTCTTTGGCCACTGTGGCTCACACACAAGCGTCCTTAGCAGGGCTATTCAGAGGGCTCAAGCTGTACCTCAGGGGTTCTTCCACCAGAAATGATCCCCAAAGGAGTCAATGCCAGGGGTATTGCAGCTAAACTGCTGTTGTTATTTTATCATTTTTGTTATTCTATCATTTTGTTTTGTTATTCTATCATTTATAAAATAACATTCAAAACACATGGCATTATTATTGCAGAGCTGTGTCTCACATGACTTTTCAGAATCAGTTATTATATTTTAACTGGGTAGCTTTCATGTAATACTGCAAGAGATTTCTTAGCAGCACCCTCCAAAGCTATGATTACAGGTTTAACATCATGACTTAGCTTCCACTCTCCATGTTTTCTAATGATGTGTTTAAAAGAAAAAAATCCCACAAGGTAATTGTGTTTCCTTCCAGGCCTGGAAATCTCAGGGCTTCTGGAGACCTCAGGCACAACCTTCTTGTGATGATACCAATTCTATCACTTTCCAATCACTCAAACTGTGGTCACAAATTTGCACCTCTTTAGAGACAAGGAAAGCCATGGTGTCTGGCTGTTAGCCAGGTGGCCATCAGCAGCTGATGGAGCCTGCCCGGAAGCACTGCTCATCCCAGCAGGGATCTGCCAGGCTCAGACACACAAAGCAGCCAGCCGGGATAAAGTCAGCAAGCCAAGGTTTTCATTATGCAATTAATTGTTCAGCTACAACTGCAGGTTTTCCTGCATAATCAAGCTGATAAACATCTTTTTTTTTTTTTCTGGTGTTGCCTTGCATCCTAAATGATGCGGTCAGAAGTCAGAAAGAAGGCAAAAGATATCCAGAAAACCTAGTGGGGAGAGGAGCACTGTGGTGTTGGGTCAGGGGCAAGCCATGCAGAGACTTTGGGCTTGGTGTACTCTGCAAACCCAGAATACTTCTGATGACTGTCACAGCCTGGCACTATATACCATAGACTAGTATTTGCTTGTATATATACACTATATACTGGCAATGGCACCAAAGCAGTTACAAAGTCAGATTTCTCCTGGAAAATCATCTATGCATGGACAGTTCTACAGAGAGGGCATGAGGGCACTTACAAACCTCCTATTCAAATGGAAAGGCGTCAAATCTCTGCAGGGTACAGCTCTTTGGGAAACAACAACAAAAAAATTACTTCATAAACCAGCCTCCACCTGAAACTACTTTTTGTTGTCTCCACAAACAGTGACCACTTTCTGCTCCAGTGAAACACTATTTTTAGTGCGTTTCTGCTCTTGGAGAGGTGAGGGTTTAGCTCTGAACAAGGAAGAAGACCTGAAACATCCTTTGAAAAGCTCTTCATACAGTATCTGTCACCATGGAATTTAAGAGCAAGCAGGGAGGTTTGTAGAAGAAAAATTTTGATACTTTCTAATTTGACAATTTGATAACAAATACCCACAACTTAAGTACATATGTGACTGTGCAGAGCTACTCTCGACCTTTGTGACTAGCAGAGAACTGTAAAGAAACAACAATTGTTTAATCAATTACTATTGCACAAAATGACTCACTTGGAGAATGAATTGCTGCCACATGTACAGTAATTTCACGATGATAAAGTGCATCCTTTGACTAAAATTTTTATTGAAACACGGAAGTGCGCCTTATAATCCGGTGTGCCTTATAATTATGAAATTACTGTATTTTAGGAGGGAGAAGGGAGAAGAGACAACCTGACAGGACAGAGTATGGAGCCAGGTTTGCTAAGCACCACGGTAACGGAGATGCTACGGACAGCTTGGAGCAGAAAACCAGCCACCCAGCCAGGACCAAAGAGCTTTCCACACTATTTTAAAGAGGAATCAGTACAGTAGCTACTGGGGAAAAGATAAAGCTGTATCAGCCTCTTTTTTTCCCCATTGGTGATTTATGTCATTACTGCTTGCTAAAAATATCCCAATCCCATGGAAATTAATGGGAAACCTCATGCCAGCTTAAAGACGAAGTGGCTTTCACTCTCCCACCTCCTGCTCCATGTTCACTCCTCTTCCTGGCACTCTCTAGCATGGGGCAGGCTGTCCCCACCAGCCTGGCCAACACCACCAGAGGCTCAGCCACAGAAAATATGACAGGGACAGAAGGGTCTGGGTGGGAAACATAGACCCTGAGAAAAACCAAAATTGCAGGTGCAGCCTCCTGTAAAGCATTTCAGCAAATGAATCAACCCCCAGACTCCTTCAGTGCAGGTATAATCAAGCCTCTACTTATTTCTGTTTTCAAATAACAATTAACTTAATCCACATTGCACTGACAACAAACAAATTCTGTCATGGATGTGAGCAAATGCATGTAAGCTGTGTGTGCCCACATCTTGTGCCTATGTATTACTGCTGATCGACATTTACAGCTGTGCCCACACAAGGGCTAGATCAGCTCCACAATTTAACAGCTACACTTTAGGGCATTCCTAAACCAGCATCAGCCAATGCAACAGAACAGAAAGAAAGCAAAAATAAAGAAACTAAATAATATATTGCATATTCCTCCATAGAAATAATTTCCTAGCCTTTCAGGTTTCATGAACTTGATTCCTTCACATACGGAGTTCTACATTAAGTCTTTAATACAGCAAAAACTGAAAAGGTAGTGAGGCCAATTTAATTTACAGCTGCATTGAGAAGATATTAAAATCACACCTACAAGAGCTATTTTATGCCAGCTTTAGAGAGTTGAGAAGTCTCTTCCTCATTTCCTTCTGTATTCAAGGTTTCCACTGTGAGTTTCAGAGAAACAAGGAAACATTCCCCTAGAAATATGACTAACTGAAAAAAATCAAATATAAATGTCTTACTGGAATTCATATAATGTATCACTTGTGACTTCTCTACTGGAAGCGTATCTGTCTTGGCTCATACCAAATATACATCCTTATCCACTTCATACAGTGTGCATACTGATAGAAAAGTAACAGAACAAGGCGATTAAGGAAAACAGCATATCTAAATTTTCCAAACAACTGAATAAATACCTGCACTTCTTGAAAGTGACTGTATTTTAACAAAACAGGAACAAAGTACTGCATTGAGTTGGTCAAAACTTTTTGGCTATGAGAATTTCCTGTGATAATCATGATGCGACTGCAAAGATTTGCTATGCAGAGATGCTACCTTGGGTAACTCTCTGCTCTTCCACACAGAAAACTCTATTTATAAAAGGTTTCAAATGCAAGTTTAAATAAGTCTTTTGAAAAAAGAATTGTTAACTTTTAGATATAAAATGCCATCATAAAAATTCCTACAGAAACCTGTATATTTTCAAGTTAGCCCTTTCTTTCCTCCCTCAAAAATCAAAAAGTTCCCCAGTCTTTTGCAAAGAGTGAACCTTGAAACCTCTCTAAGGTCTTAATACTACTTACGCACAGACAAAAAGCTCTGGCAGTACTTGAACAAAACCTCAAGCATTAAATACTAACATTTCATGGTATGCCTAGCAGAAAAGTTCAATATATATATATAAAACACGATCAACACAGAACAATCCTAGCAATGCAGGCTGAACACAGGCAAAGCCCAGAATCAACTTTAATTTATTTTTATTGGGTGTAATTTATAACATGCTCAGACTCACTATTTATTTCCTCAAGACTTAATTTAAAAAGTGTTGCTCTTTTGATAATCTATCCCATATGTTTATTAAAAGAGCTATAACAGAGTAAAAGGGAAACAGAACTGTCAGATGATCATCTTTAGTTTCAGGGATATTTTATATGCCATCTCTTAGAACTTAAATTTATGACTCTCCTTAATGGAGACTTTCAGGCTTGATTTTAAAGTGTTAAGTGGAAATTCCACTGGTTTGTTACTGCTGTGCTTCCTTTATGACCTCTCCTCACACATCACCTTAGGTCTGGCTTATTTATCCAGACAGCCATTCACTGAACAACAGGGAGCTTAAAACTAGTTGCTTTCCCTTGCGTTCTTCCTGTATTGAAATGTTATTTGCTTGTATGGCCGTTTTTGGCCTGACACTTCTCCAGCATTTCACAAACATAAAGAAGACTGAAGTTATCATGAGGTTTTTACCTCTTTTAAGGCAGGAATAGGTATTTCCTCCCCAGAGCTAGGTGAGAGATGTGTCTTACAAACATCCCAAGAGCATCAGCCTGCAACCCAACCACTGCTCCTGCAAAGAAGAGGGTAACAAAAGATGTGAGAGCAACAGTGGCTTCAAGCTTATGAGCCGAGACATCTGCAGCACCTTTAGGTCTTTCATCAGGTTAAGTGTTGCTTGTGTCACTCCTCACCATTATACTCAGGACTCCAAAAATCTGGGCTACGTTAAGTGTTTGACTGGCTGTTTAACTAAGCTTCTAAAAATCTAGAAGAGTTTAATTTGAGCAAAACACAGTAATAACACCTGGAGCTCTTAATGAAGAGCCTGCTGTCATCAAAGTCATTCCAGCTTGAAGCTTGCTTTTCTTCTCTTGCATAAGTTCATATTCCTCACTTTAATATGACAGAGCTCACGAACAGCCACATCCCCAGCGCTAGAAAAGTCTTCCCAGCAATGAGATACAGAGTAGGAATCACAGAACCAGAGAACATGAAGGCTGGAAGGAACCACAGGGGGGTATCTGATTCAACTTTCCTCCTTAGGCAGGATCTCCTAGAGTGCATTGCACAGGGTTACACCTGGACTGCTCCTGAGTATCTCCAGTGAGGGAGACCCCACAACCTCTCCAATGCTGAGCCAGAACAGCCCACCAGGACATGCTAAAAGCAGAGGTAACAAGCATCAGCTCAGCCTCTGCAGACCTGGCAAAGCCACAGCAGCCTAAAGTGTCCATGCTGGCCCTAAGCACATCTGAAGGTCAAGCACCAAACAAGGAATACCTGTTGATGGGACTGTTCATTACAGAAGTATGTATATAAATACATCTCATGGTCTGTGTCTCTCTGCCAAAGTATGTATTTATGTGGTAGGAATGCTGCTGGGTCTCTGCAGACACTTCTCCATCCCAGCCACTCATCACTGACAGAGGAGACTGGCACTAGGAAAGTCTATCACTGTGTCAGAGAGGACAAGTACCAAGAACAATGTATTCTTTGGAAAACAATTGGAATTTAGAAACCTCTTTTTCTGTTCACAGCATCCTCCACAAAAGAACCCCAACCAAATAAATCCACACAAACAAATAAAAAAATCCAAGAATGCCCCAAACCAGACAAAATAAATCAAACAAAAACCTCACAAGGAAATCAAGCCACAAGTACTGAAATCAAATCCTGCTCACCTTATTCCTGGAAAGTACTTCTGAACATCTCCTTTGGCTTCTCATCAGCAAGAGAAGGTTTCTTCCGGCTTCTACCTGGGATGAGGAGGACCAAAGGGAAGCTGCCTGCTATAGAAATCACATCTGCCACAACAATCCTGCCAGTCCCTCTGGTAGTTTTGCCCTTCCAGGCTGTTTCGTGGAGACTAAAGCCCAAAGCACAGGATAAGCAGATTAAACTTTCACTGTCTGAATTAAAACTTCTATCTTAAAGCAGCCTCATAAAATACATGCTGGATAACTCTAAACCTTTCCAGAATCTTCACCCAGCTGTCTCTTGCTCCCCTTGCAGAATCAGAGCCGATGGCACTTTAAACATTCGTCAGTATAGAAAATCATCCTGGAAATAGCTATTCTCGAAATAATTCAGACTAAAGGAGATACATCACTTCCACAATGTAGCTTTTCCATGCTCTCTCATAACTTCTTGATTATGCTAAAAGCATACAAAAATAGGTACTGCACCAGCTGTATATGGGAAATGGAACATAAAGTTTAACGAAAGGGCATGTGAGGCTGATAAATATTCCCAAGAGGTCATGATACTTGTTGAAGCAAATCAGGTAAGTTGTGTCTCTTTTCAAATCAGGCAAGTTGTGTCTCAGTGTCAGAAAATAATTTATATTCTGATACTGGCTTTTTACATTTATTTTTTATG
Organism: Sialia sialis; assembly: GCA_009812075.1. Classification (NCBI taxonomy): domain Eukaryota; kingdom Metazoa; phylum Chordata; class Aves; order Passeriformes; family Turdidae; genus Sialia; species Sialia sialis. The sequence continues at coordinate 11,846,923 of VRYO01001463.1, read as the reverse complement.
TAATGACATATTTCTAGCTTTCTGATACTTGGGGGAAAAAATTCTGTTTGTTAGGTACTTATACCATACCAGCCATTTACCAATTTTCAGTCTGCCATTAAAGTGAACAGAAGCTGCTCAAAAAGATGCACACACACACATGCTACTCACCTGTGTGCTGCCCTGAAGCTGCCTCACTGCTTGAATACAGGTCATGTTCAGAAGGAAACATCCCAGAGCAGAGAGGAATGAACAGCCACAGCTTTAGCTCTGATGACTTCTAGAGCTGCATCAACAAGCACAACTTCCAACAGTTCAGCAAAAAACCTGCATATCATTTTTAGAAGGAGTGTGCTGTATGTTAATCAATTCTAATCAGAGACAGTTTTTCCACATCTACTTTTCTGGCTCATTTCCTCACAATTAAAAACTCCATTTTACCCAACAGCACAATACAGATGTGCTTTGGCAGTGACCTACTTTGTTGTGCCCTTAGCATATGTGCAACAAAGCCATGAACCAGTTCAGTAGTTCAAGTTCTAGACAGACAAAATTAAAGCCAGACTGTAACAGAAGTGTACAGTAGCAGCAGTCAGAAATCCATATCTCCCAAAGAGTTATGCGGAAATTATGTCCCTTAAGTGAATTAATGTTAAGGAAAAAACCTTACAGCAAGGCAATATCTAGTGTTAAAGCAATCTGATGAACTAGTCGCAGCTGATTAAACCTTTCTTAAGCAAGTTTATTAACTTATGTTTGAAAAAATTATGTTTTGAGTGCTAATTGGACGATGAACAAACCAAATCTTTTTCCAACTTCCCCCACAAGCAAACTTTTGTGTCCCAGTTAATTACTCAATGTTGCTGGACTCTGAGTTGCAAGATGCTGGATGTCATTATTTAAATTAATCCTCTTTCCCAGAAGTGCAAGGTAAAGAAGGCTGACTATTAACCATCTTTTAAAGCACAGAGATATGGTCTCAGAGCAGCTTTCCTGGTCCTGCAAAACAGCAGCTGACACACTTATTTAAGAACATAAAGGAGGCTCACAACACACCCTCCAACATGTAGCGTGAATGACAAGTAGCACTCCCTGCTTTCTTCATACTTTGTAGTTTCTCACAGATTTCTCTAGCCCAAATCAGCCATGTCTCACCTTGAACATCTTCAATATACCTCCTTGCTTGCAGTGACACTCCTCAAGACATGTACCAAATGCTGCTACTCCCATGATGTTCCTTCCCATCTTTACAACAAACTTTGTGCCTCTGACAAAGCAAGTCAATTTATTCTTCCTATTCTGAGTCTTAACTCTTTCCAATCTGCCATAACAGCACAGTGCTCTCCCTGACTCCTCTAAGAACTGATGTCCTGGCAAAGACCCTTAGCATAGGCACACCTTACGCTGGCAGACGTATATTTCTCTGCTCAACAGTTTAGGTTTGGAGAGGTGACAAAGTTGAGCTCGCTTCTCACCAGCCACAGCTGCTGTAGTGACACCACTGTGGGGCTGGGAGGGGCTAAAAAGAACCTGGTTCACCTCCACCTACCGTGTCAAGGTGTATCCCATGGGCTATTCACAAATCCATATGGTAAGTAGCTAAAGGATTTTCTGCACATTCTAGAAATACTGCTACCGTTCCTTCTTCACCAGCTATCTTTCTGAGATGCTTGAGGAACTGTTTCAGACTTGGAAAGCCAGAGTCTTCTACAGCTTGGTTTCCATCACATTTTGTTCACTTATGCTACTGCTCTCTTGAACTACTGTTTCCTCCAATTTCCCTTCTACTGAAGTAGCTGTACCAACTAACAAGTAGCCATGGCAACATAATCTTGCAGAATAAAGGACAAAATAATCCTATGATCAGAAATCTAAATCAGAAAAATTGAATGGAAATAATGTGTTCTTAAAGCCTGGAAGCAGACTGACTGCTGTACAGGTTACCAACAGAGCAAACCCTCCAATACTTATGAACTCTGAATGAACACAAACAGATGCTATACTTGCAGCTAAATTTACAGATACATTACTAGCAGGGCAAGTTCCACACCATGTATCATAAAAACAGTGAGATTAAGAGAATAAAAAAGTTAAAACTAATTCCCAGCTTACTCCTGAAACCATCAATCTTTTGGGATCAGCACCTGAGATGGGCTGTCCTAAATCCAAACTGGTTTGAGTTCTGGACACTCCTCACCAGCTCCTTCAAGACAGACATGCAGTGAACGTCTCTGACCCAAACCCAGCGGGCAGCAGGGATGGGAAGATGCCAGTGCCATGGGCATCACCTGTTTGAAAATGCTGTCCTGAGAGGGTAGAAATCACCTTCAATGACAACACACCTGCCCTAGCAAAATTAAGACACAAACATTGTTTTATTAACCATAGCAGAAGCCTTCAGTTTTCAATTCTCCTCTCATGGTGTAAAGATTCTTTAAAAAGAGTTATACCAAGTTTTAAATTTAATTTTAATGAATAAAGTACTATTGGGATTTTAAAACATGCTTTTTTCTTTTCTAATGATACTTAACATGTATAATCTGTATGTACAATTGAATCCCAGGTCTCTAACATATTTAATCTTCTAAGCACCCTTAAGGAGATGTTAGTAAATTGCTTCTATAGGGCTTAGTACATGATTTCCAGGGTGGGTGGGTTGACAGGGCACCCTGCACTTGTCCAAATAAATCCAGGAATGTGTCGCCCACAGCTGCCTTATTTTCTTTAGAGTTACCAAGACAGAGGACTCATACAAGAATTATTGCAAAGAGAATGTACTGATTTTTATCTGTGAAAGGTGATACAGGCTGTCTGGACTGCTAAACTAGCCTGTAATCTAATCTAATCAATGAAAAACACATCAAGTCTTGCCACTCAACCTTCCCCATCAGCTGCAGGCAGCTGAAACAATCAAAACTGAGATTCTCAGTAACTGCTTAGACCCGGAATTCTTAGAATAAGATTACCTGCTCCTTTCCCTTTCAATTTCACTTTCAAATTGATGAGTGCCAAGGGTAGCTACATGAGCCATGAGTCATGAAATGTGCAGCTTCTAAATAGAAGGCATTTCCCTAACTGCATATTTGCTGGTACAAACTCATCCCCCCAGAACACAAACAAATAAACAAACAAGTGTTTTGTCCATACATATACTGGGAGTATAAAGAATAACTACGCATACAATTTGCAATCACTGAGATTTACAGCCCTGACCTGACTGTAGTAACTAGTTATGTCACAAATGCACTTATTAAGTGCCTTGTGCCTCATTTTTCCTCTATACTTGCAGGAGAAACACTTTTTGAATAAATACTGTATTTTGTGATTCCTCAGAAATCTCACTACTTTACTGAGAGAAACACAAAAACATAGATAAGATCAAAAACAGCCAACAAGAAGCCCATACCTATTTTATACTATTTCAACATGTAATTCACACAGATAGGATTGCTTTGCTTCACCCAGAGAAAATTTTAAAAAGGGTAGGGAGGGGATAATCCTTTAAGTCTTACAGAATTTGTCTGGAAAACAATACATGCTACTACAGTACAAACTGCATTATGCTTATTCTCACCTTCCTTCAAAGCTGTGTATTAGTCCCAAGAAAGCCACAGAAGATGACTCTCCAGATGCTACAATTCACTGTGCAGGGAGCTGCCTCACTGTGGGAAATTTATGCAGACCCAGGGAGGCTGCCAAAAGCACTTCATGGACCTTGCAATCATGTTAACTGGGAATCATTCAAAACCAATAAAACTCTAACAACACTAAGAAGATGCTCCTTTTCCCACTACATATTTTCCACCACCATCATTACTAGCTCACCTACACACATTAAAAAAGTTTGGGAAAAATACCCTGCAGAAAGATAGCAAAATTCACTAATGCAGGTTTTTTTTTCCTTCACATCACAATACAGCATCATGCAGGGGGTCCTGTTTGACATTGGCATAGGCTACTTCAAGTTTTAATTTTTTTCACTGCACACATAGAAAGTACAAGCAGAGCACAATCAGCTTGGTTACAGAGCACGCCAAGGGACTGCTCTTATCCAGAATGCTTTGATAAAAACAAACACCTTTGGTGTCTTGAGAGTCACTTGAATGTAATGTGCTTCACACAGCACAAGAGGGGTTGCTTGATTTTCCAAAGTGCTTATTTAAGAAGCCCAAATTTAACAGAACCACTGGGAAATTATATGTACAAACAATTGCTGTCAGGATAATTTTAGTTTCCTTCCACACCTGCAAATATGTATTGTGCAAGGAGGCTGCCTTGTCTCTCATGTAGGGAAATTCTCTCTGCTCCCGAATGCCGGTGAGAAGCTCCATCCTGCTCTTCTGAACACCTGAGAAGCCATCCTGCTCCCTCTGCTTGCTTTGCTCCCCACACCCAGACTGTGAAGAAAAGCTCACAGGAAATTAAACCCTGCAGGCAGAAGCAGTCCATCCCCAAAGATGAGGAGACAGAACGATTTCTAAGGGCTCAAGTCCTTCCTCCTCATCACCTCCCTCTCCTCTGGAACCTTCTGCCTTTCAGCTGCTCTTAAGGCAGTATCACCTGTTGCCTTATTTCCCTTCTGTTTATCAAATTCTACTGGATTTAAGGCACCCTGGCCAATTACACAGACTACACCTACAAGAAGGAACTTCAGCTTAGTAGAATTATAAAAGTGTCAGTGATGGAAAAATGAGAAGACAGAACAATGCAGCAGAGCTATTAAATTTGTTAGAGTAGGACCTCACCTCCCAGGCTTTACAGCTATGCCCCCCCACATCAGCACAGCTGCTGCAGCTACACCACCCCTGACGCTTCAGCAAATCTCTCCGTGCGCCAGCTCAGAGACAGTGATCCGTGCAGGAAAAGGGGCAAGTGTTAAAAGGAAGCATTGCCCCATCCCTGCTCTTCACAGACCTTCCTCCTCCTGCCACCCACCCGGCTCCAGCCCTGCCTCCCACACAGGGTGCAGAGGCCTGGGGAGGGATTTTCCACTCCCTTCCTCCCTGCACAGGAATGCAGGAGAGACTACAGTATAGTGCTGAGCTGGTAAATGCCTCATTTCACTGAGCAAGCAGTTTTAGGCAGGACACTATATAACAGGCAGGCTCCAGCTCTCTGATATTGGGTGTATTGAGCCACATCTTCCCTGACATAACCTCTAGGAAATGCTCAACGATACGACCTTTTCCAGGAAAGCACAATGTATTGGGCAATACTCAGAGCCTTGCTGCACCATGAAACGTGTTTAGTGGGCTTTATACCTTGCCACGCCTTTGCAAATTTGGCTCTCTTGGGCTGGTAGTCACCAACAAATCTCAGAATATCCCTAAAATGTAAATGTTACATTTTGACCCTGGAAACACATGCTGCCTTTGCTCTGTGAATTGAAGAAAGAGTCTAAAGAGGAGCTGCACAAGGGTCTTGCCCTGCTCCATCACAGACTGCTTTTTGCCATGTATAACTCCATAAGGAGTCAGGAAATGGCAAAATCCTATTGTCTAAGGAGAAGAAAATGAAGTGTTGCCCTTCTGTACTCTAAAGAGTAAAAAGAACTTTTGAATTTTCCTCCCTTTCATCATAAAAATACCATTTTAGACTCTGCTGCTGAAGAGTGAGCTTCAAAGCGGGCAATGGATTGCAGAGAATTGTTCTAAACTGATTTCACAAACCATTCACGTGGAGTGGGTCCCTGCTGAAGGGAGCAGCCCTCCCAGGCAGCGCTAGAGCCAGCATTTCGTTTGGTTACTCTGCTGAAACAGCAAGAGAACGGCAGGACAAAATACTGAGTGCAATGTCAGAATATTTTAACTCAACATACAGATCACTACTGAAATATACTCTCGTCTTGCAAATTAAAGTCAATTGCAGAAACAACTACTGAGGCACCTCGGCACGGAGCAAAGAAACGCAAGGCAGCTGTGATGTCAAAAGGAGTGAAGGAGGATGCTTAGAGTTCCCAGTGACACGGCTCCATCCTCGCTCCTAGCTCGGGAGAAAAGTGAGGGGTTTTTAAGGCTCGCACAGCAGCAGCATGCTCAGGGGCTGCTGCTGCAGGCACCGCATGGAGGGAGGGAGAGAGGCAGGCTCTTGCAAGCACTATACACATTCAGTACTCACTGGTCACAGCAAAGCTCAGCCACTACCTGGCCTGCACCCCAGAAAGCCCTGCATAAGACACTGCATAAACAAATCAGTGATAAAATGTCAATGCAACAGCCTCACTTCAGACTACCCAGAGAGGTCCACATTAATACTTCAGAGGTATACCTGTAATCAATTCAGCTGCAGTGAGGGAAGACAAGATGCACTTTGGTCCTGCAGGTATTGCAGGGCACGGAGAGAGAAGAGACAACTGTCCTCAGGTTCTTAAATCCCCATGGAGCACTAACTCCTCCCGTTTTCAGTGTCCCGGGGACAACAAAAGAGTTTCTCAGCACACACTGCTGGGGAATACATTTCTCACCTCTGCCTTTCAAACTTTTTCTTTAACTTTATGCCATAGCTAGCTGCACACAGCTGATCCTCAGCTGCACCTCCCAGCCAGCAGCAGCACCTCCTTTGCTCCTCAAAATAACCCCTAAAAACCAAACGTGAAGAAATCTGCGGTACCGAAAGGGTGCAGGCACAGCGAGGTGGGAATGAATGCCCGTGGCTGGCAGGAAAGCCATGGCACAGGGAAGGCAGCGCTGCAGCTTGCCTCAGTGCCACTGACCTCCGGTTAAATGAACTTGTGGGCAAATATGTAATCACGTTATCACATACACGCCAAGGGCAGCTCTGAGGCTGTTCATTCTCTCAGGTGGAGCGAATGAATTGGTCCTTGTGACAAGACAGGGATTTGTGCACGCCTCTCCTCGTGAACTCGTGATCTGCGGGAACCTGGCTCTGCTTTTCCACTTGTTCCCAACACCCGTCCCGTTCCGGGGGGGACACCCGCCTGCTCCTTTCGCTGAGGTCAATTTCTAAGGCTACTTTTCACAAAACTGTTTCAGGCACCCTCGAGAAAGGAAAAGCTGTCGTGAAGGGATGGCTAATGAGACCGTGAGGCACCCCAGCTTCATTGAAACCGCTGTGCCCCCACGCCCATCCCCGACCGGGAGCAGGGTGGTGCAAGGAGGAACTGGGCACAGAGGGTGGTGTCGGGCGTTTCGAGATGACACGGGCGAAGTCACTCGAGCCGTTCCCTTAATGCCACGGGAGAGGGGGTTCCTTTACTTCTTAAACCGCTGCTCTCACTGTACCAAACTCTCTCCACTCTCTTGGGATGCAAGATGTGAAAACGTCCTGACGGCAGATCCAGAAGAACCCCCACCCTGCAGGAGGCTCGGTCGGGCTCGTACCGGAGCCTCAGCCCAGAGCAGACCCGCCGCGACCACACGGGGCTGCAGAGCCTCCACTGACCGCGCACGGACGGGCTATGGGGACGGGAGGGCGGAAAGTTCAAGCTCGCCGGCTCCCCATTCGTCCCTTCCCGAGGGGCTGTGTCCATACACACGCCGTCGAGGGTGCCGGGTGCGACCTCTCCGCGCTACTCAGACGCCCGAGGAGCAGCACGAGATGGCGCGGGGTCACCCCCCGGCCCGGCTCGGCTCGGCCGCCCCTCGCACAGCCGGACCGCCCCGCTGTCCTCCCTACCTTCCAGCAGCACCTCCTTGCCGGCCCGTTTGAGCGCCTGCACCGCCTCGTCGTGAGTGGCATCCCGCAGGTCGGTGCCGTTCACGGCCAGGATGGCATCACCCACGTAGAGAGCCTGGGTCTGGTCGGCCGCCAGCCCCTTGAAGATCTTGCTGATGAGGATGGGCATCTTGTTCTCCTTGCCCCCCTTGATGCTGATGCCCAGTCCGCCCAGCTCCTGCTTCAGCACCTTCACGCAGCGCTTCTTGTTGGAGATGGCCTCGGGCACCTGCTCGGGGGGGTCGGTGAAGGCGGTGCGCGCCGCCGGCCCCCCGCCGCCCTCGGCCCCGCGGCACGCCGTCCCATCGCCGCTCAGCCCGTTGTGGGCCGCGCCGTCGGGGCGCTCCTCGCCGCTCAGCACCAGCGCCTCGCCGCCCAAGTTGGCCAGCACTTTGTGCCAGCGCTCCCGCACCAAAACTTCCAGCCAGCCGCTGCGCTGCGCCCGGCCGCCCCCGCTGCCGCCCGCCGCCGCTACCGCCATCTTAGGAGCATGCTGGAAGCGCCGAGTGACGGCACCCCCGGCACGGCTCGGCTCGGCTCCGCGGCCCCGGACTTCAGCCGGGGGGCGGCAGCTCCCGGCGCGGCGGGGTGGGGCCAGGAGCCGCGGCCGCCCCCCCGGGGCCGCGCCGGGGCGGGCGCACCTGGCGGCACCGCCCGCGGGCGGAGTGGGACGGGGCGGGCCCGGCCCTCCCTCCCCTCCCGCGGGGACACGGGCGGGACAGTCCCCGCCGAGCCCGGCTCCCTCCCAGCCGGGCTGCTGTGACATCTGCCCGTGCCAGCCCCGCAGCTGCCCTCTGCAGCGGGATGTAGCGGGGAGCTGAAGGAAACCAACAGCAGGGAAGAGATAAGGAAAACCCAATTCTGGGTTTTTTCCCAGGGATTTTTCTATAAAGTGAATTAAAACTAATGGGTGGCCTCAAGGTACTCAAATTTCAGCTACATGGAATTAGAATACGAGTTATTTCACGGCTTTGTAGGATGGAGGTATTGAGTGCTTGCGACGGATACCTTTGCACATTTTGTAATTGTTTTCTATGCCCGTTGATTACAAATGTTAAAGACTCGTGGGGGCTACATGTCCCATTTTGCAGTTTTTCCCATACTCCCTTTCCTCTTAGGAAACAATAGGTGCCTGACAAGAGGCTAGATGCTCCAGCTCAGGCATCAGAGAAGGCAACGCTTTGACATTGCCTTTCGGAAATGTCCCCAGCAGGTCTGGAGGTGCTCCCCCACAGCATCTACAGACAGGAAGCATCTCCAGGACTGCCTTTGTTCCTGCTTCTTGCAAAGCAGCTCTGCCTCCTTCCTAAGCTGGAATGAAAACTCCAGCAGTTCTGGACAGTTTGGTGTGTGTATGTATGAACAACACTTTGTGGAGGTTGGGATAGCCAGAGAAGTTATTAATCCAAATAATTTCAGCCATGTGAGTCCTGTGGTTCCCTAAGTGCCACATCCTGCCCTTTTTTAATGTGATGCCATTCATTCCAGGTACACACACCGGCCCCAGGTTAATGTGGGCTGGGAAACTTGGGACTCACCTCCTCAGTGTGGGGTGGGACCTATAAGTGGCATCATCCTCAGAGTCTCTCAGACCATGCTGCTTGCACTAAGCTACACAAAACACTTTCCCTTCCCTCCAAACGGCAGCCAAAGAAGGACTCTACCCTAGTTCATCTGCCGCCTCATCCAGGCTGTACTCCTCCCCAGTAGGAATGCAACCCTGCACCTATGGAGAGTGAGAATCCACAGGTGATAGGTTATTCAAGGATAATGAGTGGGTGGAGAAAAAGCAGACGGAAGAGAGGTCTCTTCATTTCTCATGTTAATCAATGCAAGGAAAAGCTATAATTAAGTTTTCAGGGCTGTGAATCCAGAGTGAAAAGAAGCATGTCCCGCTAAACCTGAACAAGGCACCTATACAGGAGGGGGCTGCAGCACACCCTTTTCTCCAGCTGATTCCTCCCTTGCTGGTTTAGGTAGCTTATCTACAACACCCTGTATGTTTGGGTTGGTGGGTTTTTGTAGATCCCATTCCCGGGTGAAAAGCACAGTTAGTGACTATGCTCCTTTGGTTCCAGCAGCTTCAGGTAGGTGAGGGAAGGATGGGAGGGAAAGGACAGGCTTGCAAAAATCAGGTGTTACAGTGCCAGTTGTCATAGCACTCACATTCCTGTGTAGCTTCAAGCCCAAGTGTCCAGGCCAAGTTATAAAATCAGACATCTGTTTCCCAAGCAATCATCTCCTACCAATTATTTCATGTTTCTTCTTCATGAATTAATAAAGTACTATTGCTGCTTCTAATAGATATCTTTTTTAAGTAGTTTCAGAAAATTTACAAAGAAGAGATATTCAGGTGGTTTCTGTCCTGTTGTACAAAGGTAATAGAGAAAGGAAAGTAAATGTTTAATGCCTTACACTTCTTCAGCACACTGTGTGTTTGGGCTGTGTTTGCTGAGTGTGTCTGGTGCCCCAGTGGGATTCCCATGGCACTTGCTCATATAGACAATTGCACTGCACATATCCGAGAGCTGTGCTTGTTCCAGCTATTTTCCTTTCCAATTCCAACAGAGGTAAGTAATAAAGTTTCCCAGGGCCGGCATCTGAGATATGGATCCTTGGTACAAAAAAGACTTTATAGCAGCCTTCACTGCTTCCTCCTCCCCCTTTCTGCCCACCTTGGATCCGTAAAGAAAACAGAGATGGTGTTTTAGTCTTGAAAATAAAAGTAAAGGTAGTGTAAGAGATGCTAAGGCACAGGTTTGAGGCAAGCAGTGTCCCAGATTGTCTTTCCTCCCGGAGACACTGCAATTGATACCTGATGTCTGTGTTCCCTGTCCTGGCAGTACAGGCTTGTAATTGTGTTTGTGCACGCTGAGTCTTTGCCTACCCCAAGAGCAACTGTAACTGAGGGTGAGAAGAAAAAGGTGCCTTGAGACCTCTCTGCTGGTACCCCTGCCAACATTACTGTCCTCAGTTCTGCCTTAGGTCTGCCAGTCACACCTGCAGTGTGATTTCTGAAATTCAGGTTCATGCAGCAGGAGCAGAAACAGAAGATAAAAGCAGGTGTTTAATTGGGCGTCCAGCTATTGGATGCCCACGTTTGCCACAGATAAAGTTGTTATTCCAAAGTCCCATGCTAGAACCTAATGGTTTCCAGGACACAGCCGAAAGCAAATTCCTGATTTCAACTCCAAACTTTTCCTGACTGTGTTATTTGTGGCAGCATCTGTAATCACTCACACTGCAGTTGCAGTGCTCAGTGTGACTCTGCAGGGAAGCCGGGATGTGTGGTGGGATGGGCAAAGCGATACTTCCAAGCTTCCATCTCTAATCACTAGAAAGCCCTTCAGCACAGACAAAGCTTAGCAAAACTCTCTCTCCGTCAGCTGTCCTTCTCCAAGGGTTTGCTGTGAAGATGGAGTCTTTCAAACAAGCCAAATAATAATTTTTTTTATTTTTGTATTTTAGCAGTGCTTAAAGGCTTGAACTAGATTAGTGTCCCTTTCACTCCTGCTGTATAAATAAATTGTTAGGCAAGATAATGCTAATAGCTGCTGTTGACCTGCAGGGGCCTATGGGCTCAGCTAAAGTCAAGGGCCTAAATGGAAGAAGCAGTTCAGTGAACTGGAAAAAGTCAGGGCATTGAAAAACACAGAAGCTGCTTCCCAGGACAAGGAGCCCTGAAGCATGTCCAGGTCATAAAGTGCAGCAGTGATGTCTGAGGAACTGCCTGGGTGTTCAAGCAAGATCAAGGGATTTGGGGTCTGTGTGTGCATGCAAGAAAAAAAATACAAGAAAAGCTATGCAGAAAGGGTTGTGGGTATGGCACTGAGGATGTTCTTGAGGCTCAGCTTTACTATAGAGGCTACTGGAGACAGAATGAGGACACTGCCTGTTATTGGGGTTTTTTTACCCTCTCTTTTCAGGCAAAGACATCAGTGTTCTGTACATCTGTAAATAAACTCTCTTCCTGATAGCAAAATCAGTGCAAGGCCACATATGCAAGATCAACATTCAGTGGTGCAGGGAACATAGCTCCTCTTCCCCTCACAGGCAGAGAAGGTAAGGACACAAGAGAGCCTTTCTATAGCTGAGGCTTCTCTGTGGCTGTCTGTGCTTTTCTATAGCAGAGGTGTAATTTTTGAAGGACTTCTGGGACATGGTCAAACCCTTCTCGTATATTATTTTTCTTCCATTTTGCATTATCAGTGTTACAACTGCTCATAGCCAGCTCAGCCAAAACTGCATTAAATTGGAAACAACAGGGTTGTGATCCTTGAACATGTTTCAGATGATGGAGGTTGGGCAGAATGAGGTCTGGATAATGACGTTCCCATCTTGTTACCCTGACACCGACCAGCTCAGCAGATGGATCTGGATAGGAAGGAAGTCTAGAGTGGGAAGGCCAGGGCTGGAAACCCGACAAGTAATGACAAAGCTGGAAGAGAGTTCAGCTCCTTCAGTGATCCCAAACACTGCAGCAGCCAAGTTTAAGTTCCTTTCTGAAGAACACACCTGAACTACTCATTCCCCCACAGCAGCCCCTCCTGTGTCTGTGCCTGATGGGATGCAGCAGAGCAAGCTCCAGCGCTGATGCAGATGTTCCCTGTTGCACACTGAGGGGACATCAATGTGGGCTGTGCCATGCCTTTGAATAGGCATTGCTGGTGCAGGGCAGGCAGCCCACCCAGTCCCTTCCTCAGTGCTGGGGGAGCCTGCTGGCTTTAAAGCCAACATTAAGTAATCATTGCTCATTGATGCTGGTGGGGTTTATGAAGATGTCAAGAACACCTGGAAGTCTTCATAACCTGGAGGTTGCATTATGGTTTGTTTTCCAAATTACAAAAGCATTTGTTTTTCTTTTCCTAGTTTGAAGCTATCCAGGTTTTTCCACACATCATGGCATTTGAAAATAAAATGAATGCACAACTGCTTGCCAGCAAATGCTTTATGCATTCAGTTTTTCAAAGCAGGAACCTACTTGTGTGTACATGAAAGAAGTATGTGTGTGAAATCCGTATGTGCACCTACCTGAGTCACATGTTAACTAGGCAAACTGAGCAAATATTCCCACAGCCATGGAGTTATGGGCCAGGATGTAAATGAACATCTCCCTGCTGCAAACACAACTCTGGCACAAGTTAATGCAGAAGCAAGTGCCAGAAGTGTTCAGGTTTCTTGTGCATACAGATTGGAGTCTAGTTCTTTCTACCATTAAAATTACTTTAAATTAGACAGGATCAGGCTCAGAATTCTAGAAATGTTTGCCTTGACTTCAAGCAATTTTATGAAAGAACTAAATTCAAAAGACTCTGAAAATAAAGTTCCATAGCTACGCAGTTTACACTATGGCAGAATTTTTTCCTGGTTTTGTGTCCTTCACTTGCTTTTCAGATCTCTCTTTGTGCATTAGTTTCTTAACTTTTTCATTCCAAGTTACTTTCATCCTGCAGTTTCTTGAATTAGTTTTTTATCTCTTACATACTGATCTCCCTCCACTCTGTAAGCTAAGCCCAGCATGTTTTAAATGCCAAGATCAGAGGTTTGCATTGCAGTAATTCTTGAACATATAATAAATAATGAATAAGGTAGTGGAACTCCAGATATCATCCGACATGTTTCAGCTCTGGTTTTCATTTTCATCAGAAACACATTAATCTGGTTGGGTATCAAAACAATAAAAGCATTTTTTACCATCTTTTTCTTTCCTCTTGGTCTTAACCTTGGTCTAAACTTTTTTTAATGTTGTAGATGTGAGGTGTGTTGAGTGTTACAACCATGTGACTCTGACAACCCAGTGACTTCATGCCCATGTCATCAACCTGTCAAATCCTTTACGCTCCTGCAAGTCTCACTTGCGCTCCTCTCCTGCCATGGTGCCGTGAAGCACACTGTCCACAAGATCTCCGGACTTTTCCTGCTCTCGATCCCCTTTGGTATTCCCTTCTCCTGGGGTATTCACCAGGCATCTGTGCCTGCAGCCTGCCGCCCACAGAAGGAGACAAGCTGGCTGCTGTGCAGGTGCCAGATGTGTTTGTTTCCTTTGTGCAAAGTAGTTCAGCTAGAAAAGCTAGTTTTCTCCAGCTGTACCCTCTCACAGGTGAAATAAGGCCATTGTCCTTCTTTCCATGCAACTTCCAAGGCTGTAAATAAACCTATTACTGTGGTGAGAAAGAGAGATGGTTTGTTCGGACAGAAGGGAAATGAAGGGAGGATTTTGCAATCTGGAATCAGCAGAGTTGCTGCAGAGCTCATACTGTGACTTCAGCACAAGTTTGTCTCCCAAGAGCATCCCCAAGCCCAAGGGAGGAAAGTGCCATGACCCTCCTGCTTTCCACAGAAGAGCTCTCTAGAAGCCCTCCAGGATCTGAGCAAGGCTCCCCTACCTGCCTGTCCCTGCATGGAGTATAACTTGATATTCCAATTAGGAGAGGTTCTCTGTGCTTCAAAAGCACCTTACGTTCTCCCTGCCATCACCAGAGCTCAGGCAGTCCCTTGGAGCTCTGCACCGTGGCAGTGAATGAGAGCTGCAACCCAGCAACTGGGGTCTTGCTCCTCCCTCAGCAGGGCAGGACCTGTTCAGAGGGGAAGTAGAGGATTTCCCAAGAAACACCTGGTGCTGCTCCACCAAGGGATGAGAGAGTACAGAACTGTCACTGGAATGCTCACCTCCAGGTCTTCTGTAACACTATTATAGTATTTTGCACGTGCATGTGGCATTGCTTTTGTTTGTTTGTTTCACTTTTGAATTCAACAGCTGAATTGCATCTCTTGCTTCCGGTGATATCTGTGCTGGTTGTCCTTTCACAGCTTTGTAAGTCAGGTGTAAGTCTAGGGAGGGCAAGGGAACACTGATCTCAGAGAAATGAGAATCACCCTCACTATATTTTTTTATTTTTGGATGGTTCTCTTCTGGTCTAGAAATAAGACACAAAGGGTCTACAGTTAATTCAGATGGGAATCACCACATTTGGGGGACTAATGACAGACCAAATTATGAGGCAGGTCTGGGAGGGAAATGTTGAAAGCGTGCTCTTATTTTAGTGTAACCTCTCTGATTTAGCTTTCCATTGTCAGTAATCACCTGAAGGAAATGTAGGGGCAGACTCAAGCAAGGCAGGGCAGGAGCAGATCCTTTACACACAATAGATCTGTTCACTGCTACGACTCAAATGAACCACAGTTCTTTGTTAAATCAGATACTTCTGTTGGAGGTAAACCCACCAATTTACAATCACAAAGTTGCTTCAAATTCTATTTTAAGAAACTGTGACGTATTTGACACTGAAATCTGAGTGGTACTGGTAATGTGACATTTAAGCATCCTTTGTTTACCCCACCTGTTGCACAGTGAATTCTAGGACAGATGTTTGAGCCCTTTTCCCATCTGCCTGACAGATTCATCTAGCAAAGTTTTTGTTTGGGTGGTTATGGATTGCCTTTTCTGTGTATAAGCCCTGGCCTGCAAGTTCTGACAGCCACTGTGGATGGACAAACCCTTGTTTTGTGTCCTAGCTCTCTATCCATTAATGGATACAATACTGAATTTCTTTTTAAAGTACCTTAGCTTTCTTTATTGGAAATTATCATGTGAGCTGCACAATAATATTTCTCAATATTCAGGGTGAAATTAAAAGGTGAAAAAGTCACAGAGGATGCAGGAACCTCTAGACGTTATCTCTTGTTCACCACCCAGTACTGCCAAACCACATCCCTTTTATCTCTTCCACACTGTGCACACTTCTTGGTTGTATGATTTGAACAAGCTGCCCTGCCCTACCCTACTCTACCTTACTTTACCAATTCTATGTTCCTGTCACTGTGGCCACTTGCCACTGCTTCTGCCCAAAGAGTCTACCTAGATGGGAAGCTCTTGGTGGTTGTAACTCTTTGGTACATGACTAATAGATGTGACATACTAACCAGAGTAATTTTTGTATATTTAACCCAGAATTAATGTCTACTCCAGAATTTAAAAAAAAACCAAACATGTTTCATTTGAAACATATTGACTATTAGTTGGACTGTGGTGAAACATACTTAATGGAAAACATAATTTCAAAGATTGGGTGGTTTATGAAATATTGAGGGTTTATTTAGTATTTATCTAGTATAGATTAAAAATAGATTGTTAAAATTAAGGTAGTAATAGAAATTGCATAATGTGTTTAACAGTTGGTGGGATAGTCAGCACAGTTATTTAACCAAGTATACTTCCTCTGGGAATCTGGTTCTACCACACATAATTAAACAAAAAAACAGTCGGGAGCAGGAGGTGATTTTTGCAAAATATGCTTTTTTATGCTAATGTAAATACAGAAGAACTTTCTTACTAGATTTGAACTGAGACAAATAAGCATGAGCCTCTGAAATCCAGCACCAAGAACACACAGGAGGGTAACTCTGGACTACTTCCCAGTTGCCTCCAGCAACTCTGATTTTTTCTGGGTAGCAATCCATTATTAAAACGTAACAATAAAAGCAAGATTGCTGTACATTTACTATAAAAGTAAAAATGCATTCATGATAACAGTGATAAGATTGTATAATTGTCGTACATACTTGGCTAGAGAACACAAAATTCCTAAAGATAGTGCTGTTTTGAGCCTATGGGAATACATTTATTTTTTTAATCCAGACTCTTTAATGTTGTTTTAAGGCTGAGTTAGAATAAATGTAGGGAAGTGCAACTAGCAGAGCTGGGAGCAGTGTGGAAAAACAACTCCAGCCTCATGGAAGAGCCCATGTAATGATCAGTACCACCAATCCAAGGTAGTGAAGGTGAGTCCTGAAGTACAGTGTAAAGGCCTGGAGAAGGACTTGAATGGGGACATGCACCAATGCTGCAAAATGAAGATCCCTTTGTTGGTCAGCAATCAAATGTCTGACCCCTGCTAGTCTTTCACAGTTCTCCCCTACCCTGAGTGAAGCAGCTGCAGCTTACTGGAAACCAACATTATTTGGCGGTAGAATATTTTATGTTTTTTCAAACATTTTGTTTGTACAATACTGCACTCCAGTTCCATTCACTGCTGGGAAGCTCTCTGGGCCCACTGTTGTGGCAGCATTTGTGAAATCAGTGTGAGCATTTATAGATCTAAACAGCTGCCAGTGTTCTCTGACAAACCAGGCACCCCCAGCCCCACAAGACCCGAGACTCACAGAATTTTGTGTGCCCTTCTGCAGAGAGTCCAGCAGCTCTGAGCGTTCACACCTCACTGACGTTTGCAGGGCTCCCACGATCCCTGGGGCTGTGATGGACCAGAAGGTCTAGATGGGGATAACTGTAGAGCTCTAAGACTTCAAGCCTTGCACATCTGCACAACAAATGTGAAACATCTGCTGTCTTATGGAAAGTGTTTGTTTCCTTAAGAAAATCCCAAACTTATTGGGGTCTTGGCTCAGGGTAATGCTCGCGTGGGAAATCACGTCTCTTGGATGGGATGTTTGGCTCGCTATCCACATGGCTAATGAAGTGGTTGTTGTGAGGGTCCCTGCAACAGTGTCTTCTGCTGGGTCAAGTGACATTTCCTGAACCACCATCCTGCTCAGTTCCTGTAGTCCAGCTATGATCTACTGTAGATTTTCTTAAACCATGAGCAAAACATCCCCTGTTTATGTTTACTTTGTGCAGAAGGCTGTTCTGTGTGACCATTTCTGCTTCTGCAGGGACAATTTCCACTGAGTCGTTAGAAGTAGCTCATTAATGTGTAAGTTTGTCAGTTCTGCAGCAGGTATGGCTTGGGGATGTCCCCAGCACAGCCAGATTTGCCATCCCATATCAACACAATACTGTCTATGAAATGATCTAGGGACAGCAGGAACTGCCTGGGAGAATCTCTGTGTCTTTTCAGAATTCCCATAATTCCACCTAATACTACCTAATTCCTCCTGAAGGAATTAGACGACGACTTCTGTGAGCTCAGGCAATCACCTTGTCTGAGATCAGTCCTTGTGTCACCCCTGCAATGACCAGCTGAGAGCTCTGGGACCCCAGGGAACCAATGTCTAAATGTGCAGGGTGTGCACCCAGGTGCAGCCCTGATACCAGCAGCACCATAGATGTAACTATAGGACACACCTGAAGGTCTGTAACTTAAATTCCATGGATCACATGCACATAAGGCTTCTGGCTCCATAGCAGGAGGTCTGGAAATCTTGGCATTTTAAACTGCTTCCATGTCCGAAATGAAACCTTGGGACAAGAACCAAAGATTCTGGAAGTGGGACTCTTTCTCTGCACTCTCTTTTAGGTCAGTTTTAGTGGCAAACTAAAAAAAAAAATCTGTTTCCATCATGTTGCTGTGAGAGTTTCTTGGGAATTGTTTTAAGACAACTCATTTAGTGTGTTTAAGAATGAGTTAGGAAAAGCAGGAAGACTATAAATGCATCTGTTGTGGTCACTGTAACATTTTTCGGTTCTGTTTTGAAATCCAACTTTGGTGAACTGCCATTCCACCTGGGCCCAATGCATTGCCATGTTTGGATAAGAAATGTATCAGCTTTTGTTGAAAGTCACTTACTGAGAAACATGGAGGATTTATGCTTCTCTTCTGATCCTTGGAAATATTCTCAGAAGGTTTTCCCCAGCAGAAAAAGAAAATTCAAAGTTCATACTTAATTTTCTTGAAACACTACTTTAATTTCTGAGGGGCTTTGAAGGGAACACCAGTGTTCCCTTGCAGAAGGGAGTATAAAATCATAAAAAAAGCGAATTCCCTTTCTGTGCCTTCCTGGTCTAAAACACTCATAATTTTTTCCCCATACACCTTTGCATACAGCAGGTTTCCCTGTGTTGCCTGTGATCAGCTTATCACTAAAATTGCCCAAGTGCTGAGATACAGACTGGATGAGCAGATGAAAGGGGGGTGGAAAGTTAGATTGTTAGTGATCCATGACCTGGAGTAACTGTTAGCCAGTTACTAGTGGTGTATCTCAGGGACTGATGTTGGAGCCAGTGTTGTTTAATGTCTTAATTAATGGCACATGGGGATAAAGTGCTCTCTCAGTGAGTTTGTGGACAAGCAATCAGTAACCTGGAGGGCAGGGCTGCTGTCCAGAGGGCCCTGGACAGGCTGGAGAGGTGAGCTGACAGGTACTTGTGAAGTTCAGCAAGTCACTGCACTTTCCTGCAATTGGACCAGAATAACCCTCTGCAGGACAGGCTGGGGGGCTGACTGACATGGAAGCAGTTTTGCAGAAAAGATCTGGGAGTCTGGCTGGAGTGTGGAATGTGTCCTTGTAACAATGTCATCATGGCTGTGTTACCAAAACAGTAGCTACCAGGAGGGAAGTGATTTTTTCCCCCTTTAATTAGCATCTTTAAGACTGCATCTGGAGCAGTGTGACCAGTTTTGGGCTCCCTGGAACAAGCACAACAAACCAGAGTAAGAGATTGACTAAGATGTTCAGGGGCTGAAGCCTATGGTACAAGAGGAGAAAAGCTTGTTGGGCTTGTTCAGCCTGCAGGAGGCTCAGGGCGTTCTTAGCCTGATAGGAAGTGTAGAGCAGACACGTACAGACCCTTCTTGGGATGCCCAGGGAAGTGATGGGCACAACTAGAAATGTGGGAAATTGATATAAGGATTCCTAAGGGGCAGGGTGGAAGCCCAGCAAGAGTGGTCAAATATTTAAAGAGTGACACAGAAAGATTGTGAATCTCTGTCCTTGTAGACATTGTAGATATCAACTGGACAGAGCCCTGAGCGAGCTGCACTGGCCCTGACCCTGCTCTGAACAGAAGCCTGGACTAGACACCTCCAGCAGTTCTGTGATTTTTAGACAAAGCTGAAGGGAAGATAGAGCCAGGAAAGACCTGTGCTTTCCTAGCCATGTCAGCTTGTTCTCTGCAGAGAGCAGGACAGCAGAGCACACCCCACTGCACATCAGCTGTGTCTCTCCTATTTTTAGTAAATACTGGGAAACGAGTAAGGGATACATACAACTACACTTGCTATCCATCAACACTGCTTAGTGACATATTTCTAATCAACCTCCCACTGAAGTGCACTGTAAGATTCCCATCCATATAATGGGCTTTGATAAGGGTCTCATAAAAACAGTAAAATTTTTAAAAACTGCAGCATTAGAGGCAGAAGCCATAGTAACTCATACAGAACTTTCCTCTGCCCTTTCCCAGTGCCCCATCAGACACACACACTCATTCCCACACACATGCAACCTCCTCTGTGGTATCTGAAGTTCTGTACTGTAAATCCTACAGCACTAAAAGTAATTAAAAGGGAGATGCATATCTACTCTCAAAAAGAGAATGAGACTGTTCATTACACATAAAAATGTTTTCAATCTTCAAGAACATCACGGGAAAACTGGAAGGTTGAGGCTATAAAAGATATGAAGTGATCAAGGAATATTGGTTTCATCAACCTGTGGTTTTTGATGATAGTTTTAATTCAGAACAGAGTGTAGTTAGTCAGGTGTGATTAACTTCTGGGATCTGACTGTTCTTTTTTTTTGTAGCAAGAACCAAGTGACCAATCAGCAGAAATGCGCCACTACCTGAAATAATATGATCTTTTGATTCTCCTCTGCTGTGGCTGAACAAGTGTCTTTTGTTCCTTGAGTAGAAGAGCAATATAAAGAGCTTCGCAGAGAACAACATAAAGAAGAATTAGGTCTTATATAACATTCTCAGCAGGAAAAGGACAATTTGGGGAGGGGTTTTATTAATGCCCTGATCTCTGCAGGAAACCCAGCGGGGAGGAAGGGAAGAGGAGCGAGCACAATCAGACGTTTGTTAGGTGAAATGGGACCTATGAGCTACAAGAGGCTGCATATTCATTCAGACAATGCAGTAAAATAAACAGAGTGTGACAGCAATAGATGAATGGGAAGTTAATTCTATTCACATTTACAAGATTTCAATGGCAATATTTTCCGAACAATGGTCCCTATTGATGCTACAAGTGCTTACACATTGTGCCTGCTACTTGCTGAACAGACATGACACTATTTGAGCAGCTGTATTCTCTAATTGGGAAGGGAAGTTTCCAAAAATGATGAAAGGCTATATCTCATCCATGATGGAACTGTTTGGAATCTAACTCGTTTTGGGTGCCTGATTTATTTTTCCTCCTAATTGGCATCTCTTAGATTTGTTCTCCCAAGTGGCAGTGCTACTAGAGGCCAAACTTTATTAACTTCAAGTTTAATACTTCAGTATTTTATCACTAGTGCTTATCAGAATAACAAAATAAACAGTAGTTTTGTCTATATTTGAAGGAGTTTGCCGTTTTGAGCAGGCCATTTAGATATACATCTCCTTTGCCTTTATAAACTGTGTCTCCACTAAGAGGATTTGCATGTCTACATGGTTCAACTGATTGGCAAAAATCCCCTGGTGCATACAAGGCCCCTGTACACTTTCTTATTCTAGGAAAGTAATTGGCCATAATGAAATATTTGGGAAATAAGGGAGGGGAGAGAGGAGAAAAAAAAAAAAGTCCAATCTCCTGTGAAATAACTTTTTACTTGTGTTATTAAAAGACTTTTATACAATTTAGTGCTGTTTAGGGGTATGAATTATTCATGCTTTTAAACAACATAGTTCTTGCCAGCAAAAACTTTAGCCATAAGCATGACAAACCCCTGTCTTGAGCTTTGAGCCAAGTTTAACACCACCTGTCTGTCTTAACTTTTGACACAATTTTTTACACTATTTGACTAGAAAAGCCAATTCACATTCCTTCTGTGGATCTTGTGTGTTTGCTTTCTTGCTGTCTGTACACTGAGCTGCCTGATTTTCTTCCCATTTTGTACTAAAATCGACCCCTCCCTGGCCATGGGGACAGCTGCTGTAAGCAGATCCAGGTGCTGGCTGACATCTGGAGAAACTCAGAGTCATTTCTAGTCTGGGATCTAAAAATCACCAACCAGAGCTCCAGACTCTTCCCTCATCCTTTCATTTCAGTACAGCCCAGCCTTCCTTGGTTTGAAACTATTGCCTTTAATATTTTGAGTCTCCAGGGTTGTACATAAGCTCCCTGGAATTTGGTCCTATTGGCAGA
The DNA here is from genome assembly GCA_009812075.1 of Sialia sialis. Classification (NCBI taxonomy): domain Eukaryota; kingdom Metazoa; phylum Chordata; class Aves; order Passeriformes; family Turdidae; genus Sialia; species Sialia sialis. The sequence goes on along the minus strand of VRYO01001463.1, from coordinate 11,825,243 downwards.
GCTGTGCTCGTGGTTTAACCTTTGAAGGACTCAGCAGAGAAGGACAGGAAAGTTTAGAATTGATTTTCTTCACTACGGAAACACTATTCCCGAATTACTTCAAACCAATGGTAACTTACCACCATCCCTTCCAGGTGATGACATGCATTTCTTCTCTCTGTATCTTAAAATTTTACCTCACTGTGATGGACCATTCGTGTTCTGAATAACACTTTGTCTTTCAACATCCTCTCCTTGAGCAGTGTCCACCTGTGCAGCTTCTCTGGAAAAGCATTACAGCAATAACAAAATGGAGAGCAAGGCTCCAGGAGGCATGTCATGTTGCTGCAGATGAAAACCCAGAAATTAAGAGGAATAACTCTCATTTTCCACCTTCAGTGTGACTTTAATCAGTAATATATCCTTAATCAGTAATATATTTTATACAGCTTTACATTTCAACACAATGAACAGAGGATTCTCACAACAACCATAGGGATTAGTTACAGAGACATTATTATCTCTGAAGTAGATGGAAAGAAATGATCTTGTAGCGAGAGGACACCTCTACAAACCAATAAGATATTGCTTTGATTCAGAGAGGTCTGAGACCATGGAGTAGTAATTTAATTTCCATGCTTCAATTTCTCCATCTTATTGAAACAGGAACAATGATATTCATCTGCCATGGAGGGGCATTCTGATGAGGATGAGCAGGTAGTTCAGGGCTTTTATAGTGGCAAGCATGGGCACAAAATAAAATTGAAATTTAAGACATGAAGAAAAATGACAGGTGTAGAAAGGCTGAGCAGCTTGCTAAGGTCTGTGCAGTGAAGCATCTGTGGAGGCAGGATCAAGAAGCAGGAGCTGCCAGCTGCTGTTTCTATAGCAAGCAGCTTCTGGCTGGAACCATGGGCTCCAGAGAAAAAAAAATGGATGGCTTTTCCCTCTGGTTTATTATTTTCTGGCTATTATTACAGATTGTGCTGTACCTAGCAGCTCAGCCCTGGGCAGTGGCTGGTGACATTTTGCAGTGGTGGATGCCATGGTTAGTGAAATGCCTTTTAGTGAAGTGAAAGGAATGTCACTCCTTGACCTTTTGCTGAGACATCTGTCCCAGACTACTGTGTATGTTAGTCAAAGGACAATCTCATGTTTCTTTTCCCCTTTTTCATACTTTTATAGGCCAGAAAATCCTGCAACCTCAAGTGATTAAAAGCATTTAATTTGGAGGAGTGGTTTCTTCCATTATTATACCAGCAAAGGCTCCAACTTTCACAACAGTTGAAGAGAAGATAAAACAGAGATGGGACAGGGGAGCTTACTGGTGGTCCTCCACAAGCAAATATCCTGAAGGAATATAGAGGCGCTGGGTGTTGGTGCTGTGCCTCCCCAAACTGCACCCACAGCCCCAGCTCTGAGCCTTGGTTTTGCAGCTGGTGCTCTGTGTTCAGTGTCAAGTCTGGTCAAGGCCAACCCCATCCCCTGATGCTGGGGACTGTAGGCTCTGCTTCTGCTGCTTGCAACAGATGACACTTTTTGGTGAAACTTTCCCTTGATTTGTTTAAAAACCTTTTTTCTTTAAAACTCTTTTTTTCCTTCCATTTCAGATCAGCATCCCCTGCTCCGTTCAGTCATCTTCCCTTTTCTTTCTCTTTAGGAAAAAAATACATTTGGCATATGTATCTTCTATAATGATTTCAGGGGGTCTAAGGATATTGGCTCAGTTGGAGTTTTGTCTGCAACAGCCTTAAACTGCTCCAGGATCTGTGCTGAATATACTCTCAGTTTTTTTCTCAGAAATTCCAGTCCACACTGAGTTGAACTCTTCTGTGTAAGTACCGTCCTGATTTCCCATATGAGGGACACAATTGTAATCACTGGCATTTCTGTGATTTTTCAGTAGGCTTTGGGAAGCCAGGGTTAATGGGAGGCTCCAGGTGGCTGCTATCACTCAGATACTTTTCATGGCCATTTCTGGGAAGAGACTTTTGTGTGTGGATGGGTGCATGGGAAAGCCTGCAGCCTGAGCTCACAGACTTGTTTAATCCTGGTACTTATTCACTCTGGTGACAAAAATCAAATCTGTTTTGGATAAACATAGTAAGAGTTTGTGGATTTTAAGTTTTCCAGTCAGCAAAGGAATCAATATCATGTATCTTAAGTGACCAAGGACAGAGCTTGAATGCCAGAAATAATTGTTCAGTCTGCAAGCAGCTCACAAGCTTGAATGTGCTCAAACAAATTTTCATAGACCAGCTATTTAAATAGCCTTTGTTAGACAACAAATATAAACACTGCTGCCAGTTTGCAGAAAAGAAATGTGTCTAAACTTTCCTGCTTAGTTTTTTATTGTGAGGTGCTCACCAGGAGACATTTTTCCTTCATTTTCAGATTTTCTTCATGAAAAATGTATGCTTTATTGGTTACTTCAAATGTACATCAGACCAGAGATCTTTCAAATGACCTTTTAAGGCTTCTAGAAGATATTCTGAAGATATGAAAGCTAAGGAAGCTCATGTTCTGTGAAAACTGGGGTAAAAAAATTAGTTTTTCTCCCAAAAGCTTATACACAGCTGATACTGATTTTTCAAAGGTTTGTTCTGAATTTGTTTGAACCATGTTTTTTCAGACTGAAGAGTAGAAAGACAGTAATAGGAATGAAATAACACTAGTAATTTAATATTAGTTCTTTTCTCCTTCTCCTCATTATGCAGTCTGATAATTGCAGAAATATATTCAGTACTCAATGGGTAGCTGTGCAAGACCTAGGATGTGGAGTGGCTGGATGGGAATATTGACAGTGGTTGTGAATTTTCCAAACTCTTTTATGTCTCAGAGTTTTCACTTCCAAATGGAAGACAAGTTATTCACTGCTCCACAAGTGTTTCAATAAATCACTTCATTGATGAGAGGATTTGCAATTAAGCTCATGCTAACGCACTCATTAACCATATCACCTTTATCTCCTAATTACAGAAATGGGAGATGACTATCAACTGTATTAACTGTATGCGTTAATCATTGAAAAGTGCCTGTCATTAATTCTCTGTTTGTGAGCTAAAACTTGCATGGAGTCTTTACTCAGCTAAAACCCTCAGTGAGGTGAACACAGACTTTGCCAGATAGGGTCAAGTGGAAGTGGGTAAGTGTTTTGCCTGAGTTAAGAAATAAGTGGATTTTGTCATGGTTAGAATTTTCACTTCCCCTCAACATTGTACAAAATCCCATCAGTCAGATCTTGCTGCTGCAGAGAGATTTTGCAGCATGGCCATTGAAATTTTCCCAATGAGCACTGGATTATAACCACACAGAGCAATTTCCATGGGCAAAATGTCTCTTTTCTCATGCAGTCAGCAACAGACCTTCCTGCCTTTTCAACCTCTCCAGGGAAGATCCCCTCTGCATAGGAGAGTCCAGCTTGAAAAAGGAGTTTGACTTTCAGCTCCCCTCTTGTGTTTATTACCCACTACTGTTTGTCCAGGTTGGCAGTGATGAGGCTGATGAGAGAAGTACCAGGATAGGCAAAAGGAACTTGCTGGCAGGAGCACTGGTGGTGTTCTTCTTGATTCCTTTGGTAAGCAGGGATGAATGCCAAAAGGAACTGGAAAACCCAGGAGTGGTGCCATTGTGGAGTTTTGGGGTTTTCAATCATGGGGTGGTTTATATGGCATCAGGCATGCTGGAGACAGAATGGGATTCACCTGTCTAATTGAGGCAAAACAATTCTAGCCCCATGGCTGGACAGGGCTGGTTGAGAGGCTTTAAATTAGGTTTGAAGGGGGAAGGGGATGAGACAGCCTCACTAGAGATGATCCTAGAGCAGAGGACAGCAGTGCTCTGGCTCAAAGAGAGGGGTAAATCCTGAACAGGCACCTTGCTATGGTCAGGACTGTGCCCTGAAAGCCTTCATGCAGCCTGGCTCGTGATCATGCCTGACCTTGGTGGCTTTGGTGACAATGTGATTGTCACCAGCTGAGGGGGTGAAGAGTGATGGAGACATGTGGCTGCTTCCACATTTCAACTCCTTGGAAGAGATAACCTTGAAGGAAGTACAGTAATTGCATGACTATAAGGTGCACCCTTTTGACTAAAATTTTGATTGAAACCCAGAAGTGTGCATTATAGGCCAGGGCGCCTTATATATAGACAAAGTTTGGAAATTTGCCAACCTGGAAGTGTGAGCTGCGAGAGCCGCGCTAGCCGGTGCTGGGGGTGGGCAGGAGTGCCAGGGCCCACGGCACAGGGAGGGCACCTGGAGCTGCGTTTAAAAGCTGCACTGATCCGTGAAAAATGTTTGCAAATTGAGCCCCTGCCAGTAAACCCCGCAATTGCGCGATTCTGTTACTAATTAGTTACTTTGTTGCGTGTGGATCCTTGCTGGAAAAAAAAAGGTGCGCCTTTTAGTCCAGTGCGCCTTATAGTTGTGAAATTACTGTACTAATAGTAGATGGTTTATAATTTTTGTAGACTCAGATTATTCATTTTGGGCTCCTTAGAAGTCAGGGACACTGCTGAGAAACATTGCATGGGGACACATGGCAGCACTGTTGCAGGACAAGGATAGTGTGATTATTCATTCCTTTCTCATTAACACAGGACAAAGACGTAATTTTCTATTTTTAGGCAAATGGCAGATGCTGTTATTATCACATCAGCAGATCATTCAGTTATTATTATTTGCACTGCAGAAGCATCCTGAGGCCCAAACTGTGACAAAACTCCTATTTGCTATGTGCAGAACATACTTTTAGGGAGACCATCCCTGCCTGGAAGAGCTTCCGAACAGAAAAAGGTGATCATACTTCACTGCAACAATGATGAAAAGCATGATTTACCCAAAGTTGTAACTCAGGAAGTCCTTGATGGAGCTGTCAATTTTTTTTAAGGACAGACTCATTACTCAAGCAAGGTGGAGACACTCAGATCTAATCAGATGTTTTGGCTTTGAGTCTAGGAAGAAAATATTGCACATGCTCAAAACAATCTACATTAAATGGGGCAGTTGAAGCATCAATTCCATTTATTAAGAAAGCAGACTGCTCATGAGAGGCTTAAGGATTTTTGTACACGTCTTGCTAATGATCCCTTTAATTACTTGCTGTAAGTCATCTGGAATGAAAACACCATGATACTCTTATAAAGAAGAAGGGCTTTGTAAGGCTGAGTAATATGTATGGATTTAGGGCCACGTGGATTAAATGTGGCAATTTCAAGCATGCAAAGTTACTAATCCACACTTTGTCTATAAAAAATAAAAAGAAGCAGTGAGGCAGGCTGATGCCCTGAGGATGGCCTGGGAATTCCACACATGCCTGTCTTCTGCAACTCCCATCCAGGGAGCAAACATTATCTTCTGTGTTGCAATAGATGCAGGAAGACCAAAGAGACACTCTTGCAGCAAGGCACGGGCAGTTTCATCAGGTCCTGCTCTCTGTTTTCATCTCATGGTTATTTTTCTTGACATTTCTGTTCTTCCCATTTCCTAGTGTTTTAAAGTATGTATTTGTCACATTTAATTCTATTTTTCTGTAATAGCTTCATCCACAGTGAATTCTCTTGGAGGACAGCCCAGAGATTTTTCTGTTTCTTCTTCTGCCTTTATTTTCCCTGCATCTGTTATTACATCATTTATATGGATTACAACCACATAATTTTAGCTTTTATGTCAAATGTAAAATGCCATAGTCAAACTGTCAAAATGGCTAAATCCTGAGGATTTTATTCCAGTAGAATTTGCACTAAATTTTCTGTGATGGTGTCAGTAAGTTGAGTGTTGTAGTATTTCTAGTAGCGGGGGACAAAATAATATAGGTATAGGAATGAGGCATGAGTAGAAAATATTTTAGAGGTTGGTAAATTGAATAATATTTTGAAAATTTCACAGGGTCAATGAGGAGCTGTTAAAGATAAAAGGATCTTAAATTTGGGTTCATTTATAAACCCTAGACCACACTATTTGTTCCATAATCCTAATGGTTATTATTTTTTTTTTTTAGTACTGAATTTGATAAATTCTGTGTTTTCCCCCTGCATCTCAATGGTAGGTCCTGGAATCTTGTATCAAATATTTAATTGACTAAAGTTTCCTGTTTGTACTTCACTTGCCTTTTAAAGACCACTGGGCTCTACTTTCTGTACTTATTCTGTCTCTGCCTCCTCCATATCCATCACTGGGGCTGGCTCAGCCCTAAATCGCACCCAGCACCCAGTGCTTAGTGTTTGGTAAATTTGGGTACTAAAACACAAGAAAGAGGCACTAGGATTAATAATAGATTTACAGAACCCTTGTAAGTTTTTGAAAACTGACTTTTTTTTTCTCCTCCCTTCCCTTCTCTTTCTTTCCCTGCCTCATCATTCACAGTACCTCTCTGAGTGGGTATTCATTGTTTAACTTAATTCAGCAAATCGAGACTAAACTAAGAATATTCATAGCCCTACAGCCCAAAAGTAATTAAATGGAATAAAGACAAATACAAATTTGATTCTTCTTGCTTAATATCCGCCTATCTCCCTGTTTTAATGTGTGATTAACCTACCAAACATTTCAATTTCTTTCTCAGACCTCTGCCCTAGCTGGAATTATTGGTAGCAAAGGGTGATGTTTTTCAGAGGATTAATTACCCCAGTGTTGGTGCCAGACTCTTCACAGTTCCTTTCCAAAAGTCACAATTCATAAAATAACTAAGGTCTCATGTTGGGGCTTATCTGAAAACCAAGATGCAGATAGCTTTTATGGGTAATGTGACTGTTCTGTGACATCCTGTTTTTCTGGTGAACCCTCTGCCCACCTGGCTGCCATGAGTTACAGGGGACACAATCTCCTCCAGTGTCCAGCTGTCAGATGGGAGCAGTGACTGCCAGCTTTGTGTGCATTCAGACTGACAAATGGCAGAACAACCAGTGGTGTCTTCCTGGAGACATTCCTGGTTGATGGTGAGAGCAGGCTGGCTCTGGATGGGACAGTGAAATCCCATCCAGGTGCAGACTTAAGGTGAGGTATCAGCTGGGCCTTTGGGACTAGTGCTCTGGATCCCGTCTCTGAATTTCTCTTCACATCTCACTCCTGCAGACTCAGTTATTGAACTTGGTCCTAGCAGGTTCCTGAGAAGATGGATAGCAGTTACAAAGGACAGGAGATTAAGAAGATTTTGTGAACATTTATGGAAAAGTGCATCACATCAGTGGTGTTTGAAATGCTGAAAAAAGGAACATCAGCATTCTGGGTTGATTTACTGTCCGTACACAAGTATAGTGACAACATTAAAATACTCTGGCTGGGTCAAGATTTGGTGAAGTAGCAAATCCCTTAAGACTTAGGGTCAAATGCTGCTAGATTGGCACACCAGGTAATCCCACTCCTTGTTAAGGATATGAAATAGCTGGATTTTCAATGTATCTCAGCATGGCTAGGAGATATGTGTTGTCAAATAACTTCTGAGAGGCACTTGTACTCTCAGAGAAAGGAGCTGAGGAGAACTTCAAATTTCAGATTTTCCTGCCAGAAATAATGTTTCCCTAAACTTCTGTCCCACAGTAAGCAAATCTCCCACTGCAGGGGTGATGCCATTCTCGTGGCTTCTAGGATAAAAGAAAGAAACAGAATGGAAAGGGAAAAAAAGAGAGTTATACCTTTTCCATCCTTTTCGGAGAGGTGTGTTGAGGTGATAAGCAAGATCGGAAAGGAAGACTTGCCCACAGCTCATTGGGACACAGGTGTGTGATCTCTTGCTGCTCGATACCACTTCCCTGCTGGGCAGGGGACAAGTTGCAGAACAAGACTAGGTGCTGCCAAGAGCTTTCCTGTCTGGCACTACAATTAGTTGTGTAATTTGTGGCTGTTTGCACAAGTACACTCTACCCACTGATCTCTGTGCACTCATTTGTTGATGGGGGTCATTGGATAGGGCTATTTCCCATCACATGTCATGTTTGCTGTCCCTCTGACTCATATTCCTTCTGCTGTGCCTGCATCCACTGTGTGACTTGGCAACAGCAAGGGTGATCATTTCCTTTGGTACCAGCGGAATCTACTCCAGTGAGCAGCCAGGCTGAATTATTGGCCTGGAGAGCTTCAAATGGGTTATAATCAAGCTTCAAAATCCAAGGGCCTCATTTCTCACACTCTTCTTAAGTCACACATTTCTTAACTATTCTGATACTTGCTCAGATTGTCATTTCAGGGTGACATCTCTGACCACTTAAATGAGAACAAGACTCTTACATCCACTTTATACCAATAAATAAAATCTTCCATCAGTAGGTGACTGAGTTACAGAAGCACCTAATTCCTACCCATGTGGAAAATCTAGACTTTGGTGCTTAAAATTATGACCTATTTGAAAACATTGGTATTTTTCAGAGTAGATTTTTGTAAAAATGTGGGCCAGTGTACTGTAAGTAGAGATAGATCACATCAGGGTCTCAGGTTCAAATGCTGTTTCACATTAACATACACAAACTGCCTTTTTCTATCTCTTAAAGGTTTGTGTTTATGATTCCTGCCATGTTTGATGATAAATTATTACCAAAATAGCTTATGAGTTTATATTTAGGTGCTTCTGTAAGGGTCTGTTCGGCTAAATTCATCTCTGGCAGGTTACTTTATTTGGCCATTTGGCTCTGAGTTGCACATCCCTCATGCTTTCCCAGCAACTCTATGTTTTAGTTCTTACAGGAAAGGAAAGAGTTAAAATATCCTCCATATAGAAGAGGATATAAGAAGTAATTTGCATATTTGACTCACTCTTCTTGGAAAGGAACAGGAAAGAGTAATAAGTTCTTGGTAGCAGTCAAGGAACCTTAGGATGCCGTGTAACAGGAACACAAACCATCGGTGGATGCTCAAGGTTTTTGCTCCCAGTTAATAGCCAGGCAAACTGAATCAGAGCTGGGGTGAAACACAACCTGTACCTAAGTTCACACAACCTGTACCGAAGTCTTCTAGTCCTTGTGTGCTATCACTACATTAGTTTTTTTTTCTCTGAGAAATTTATATGTTCTCCATTGGAGGCATTTCATGCAATGGAGTACAAAAAATTCTGTAGTTGTGAAGGGTCATCTAGGTGAAAAATGAAAGGATGCTTAAATATGCAGACTGATATTAAGTAACACCAGGAAAAAAAATCTATAGAGATTCTTGCTTGTTTTGAAGAATTGGTATCCTTGGGCACATTACTGCAATGTTCACAAAAGAACTCTGAAATTAGTGGACACAAGCTTCTTGAAAAATTGTACTACTCCTAAAGTTTAGGAGAAAAGCTGTCCAGCAATATCCCTGTAGAGTATGAGGGTTGCCTCTGCATGGCTTAGGAAAGATTGCTGCTGGCAGCAGAGAAATTACAGCACATAGGCACCTGCTCCAGATGCTCTTCTCCAGATGCTCTTCTTTCATTGTTCAGCACCCAGAGCCTTTGTGCATTGTCATGTTCACTGGGGTGGTCCTAACCTGGAGCAAACAACTGACATAAGCAGCTGGATAAGCCCAGTAAAGACAGTGGTGGGCTCCAAGTTAAATTAGCAATATTTAAGATGAATATCAGCCTTAGCATGTGTTTCTCAACTAGGTTGAGCTGCTCTTTCTCCTGCTGAGGTTTTTCTTGGAGTGGCTCTTGAAGGGCTGGGTGAATTTATGGCACAGAGCCTTCCCAAGGTGCTTAGGAATGGTCAGCTCTTGGGGTCTGCATGGGCTGGGATGATTTTTTACCACCATAAATTATTGGCTTGGCACTACTGTGGTTATAGAGAAGGAGCTTTGGATCCTGATTTGGTTTCTTATGCTGAAAGAGCCTTTTCTGGCTGCCTCAGCAAGTGCCTGTGATACAGACAGCAAGGGTGCTGCTTCCCCATCTCTGAGATCACCAAGTTCCAAATGGCTGATTGCCCCTAGCACTATAGTTTTCATCCAGATCATTTGTTACTGAAAGAGGTTTAATTTATTGGAATTAATTTCATACAGCTGCTGGAATACATCAAAGTGCAGCAAGAGGGAGTTGAGCAAACTCAGCCCCCACGGTGCCTGTCGGGAGAGAAGCTGCCATCTGTCTCCCTGACGAGCTGCATTAAGGTTTTTTTCTCTGAGAAATCTGTGCTTTTTATTTCAGTCTCAGACATTGTTCCTCAAAGATACTCTCTTTAGGCAGCCAATTTCTGGTGACAGTGGCTCCTGGCATAATCACCACTGGTAAAAATATAGTAAAGCTTTAGCTTGGATTTAAAGTTCACCTCTGTAGTAAGTGGGGAGGAGACCTGCTGCTGGCAGATAGCAGGTGGGATTAAGTGGCTTTTATTAAAGGCTTCAGGCACACTCTGCTAGGCATTGTAGGTTCAGATCTCCACTCATGCAGGCGTTTTCTCCAGGACAAAGTTCTGTCCATAACAGTGCCTAATGGGAAACAGTCTTCACCTGAGACACTCAGCAAGATACAAGGTGACAGAGACTCTCACTTCAGCAGTACCTTTACACATTCTCTCAGCATTTGTGCATTTGTTGATTCTGTCTTTTCTGATCTAACCAGAAAATAAAGTTGTGCTATTTCAGCTCTTATCAATGCAAACACGAATGCAGAGGTGGGAGCCCTGTGCATGCACTGAGCTCTCAGGTACATAGTACCTAGCTCAGGAAGGCTCCAGCTCCAGTGGTGAGGTCAGATGAACAGTTTGGAAACATGTGGTGGTGCTGCCTGTGAGCTGTGCTCTGCTGAGAGACAACATCATACTGCTAAGCCACTGCAGAATAAAGGGTCTTTGCTGAAGGCTTTGCTGGGACCAGCAGCTCCAAAGATGGGAAACTCAAGAGTTGTTCAGCATTGAACTGTCTGAGCAGGAGGGACTGCTTGGCCATACCACAATGAAATACATTAGATTAAGGTCCCTTCCAACCCAAGCCATTCTACAGTTCTGTGAAAGAGATGTATTTGTTTTCACAGATGCTGTTTGCATGGATCGAGCTTTAACTGTACAATGTTAGGGATGAGAAATCCTAGAGGCTTTAGACATTTGTGGGGAGAGGGAGAAATGTTGCTCGTGTTTATATAGAGCTCAGCACAGGGGATTCTGACATATGGAGATATTTAGATACCGCTGCAACAAATGGTAAGTGATATAAATGCAATGTCCTACCAAGATTAATAGTAATGAAGGAAAATGACTACTTCAATGATATTATAATAGCCCTTTGTGAAATACAGGTATTGTAGCTCCATGAACAGGTAGTCACTTGTACAACAGAGTAGTCAGGAATCAGAGTGCTCATTCTATTGTGTTTTTACAGTGGTCTTGGACCACTGCAAAGTGCATTTGGGATGCAACCAGCAAGAGGAGAAGGTTCAGCACATCCTTAGACTGTGACAGCACTCCTCTGTGTTTCTCTGCTTTCCTTGTTGAGATGCAAGTCCTGTGTGTGCATTTCACAGCATATCCATAGCACTGAGATTAGAAAGTTAGGAGTGTATGTTTTTTCCCCGCAAAATGGAATCAAGAGCACAATAGCACAGGAAAGGGAGGGACCTTGTGTGTTTCTGGGCTAAGCCCTTTTTAGGATTTCATTTTAGGTAATCCCCTCATTAATGGATCAAGTACTGTCTTGGGATTTTTATCTCTGTCTTCCCTTTTTGACGTTGTTTTGGATCCCTATTTCCTAATGAGTGGAATCCTTCATCTAATTTCCAGCGTATATCTATTAATGGGTATGTAGTTCATAACCATTTCCTCTCCTACCAACATATCCTTTTAATTAAATAGGTTTTTCCCTCCACTGGCAATTTACTTTCTGATGCATTCATACAGCACAATCATGTCCTATCTGTCTCTATTTGACCAAGCTTTTCTAGGTCCCTTGGTGCAGTTAAATTTTGGTTAACAAATATATAAAAGAGTTGAAGGTCCTATGGGGGAACACATCCCTCAGGGCCCTTACAGCCATACCACGGGGACATCTGGGACATGGAAAGGAGGATACAGCTCACACACCCATCTACTGAGTCTCCATGGGTACTCAAAAATATGCCACAACCTTGGGATAGGGTTTTGGAGACAAAAATCCTATGACACTGACTGGAAAGAAACTTCCACCACTGGAGAAATGGGGACTTCTGCAGAGCTCTGCCAGAGAGGATAGATTTCCATGCTGTGTTCCCTTCCTGGGAATGTGGTTTACCTCATATCTGCAGATTTGTGTTTGTCACCATGGAGCCTGTCTGAAGGGAGATACTCTTGCGCAGCATCCTGCCTTCCCAGGTCTGTAAGATGCCAAGGCTTATTAAATGGGTATTTCTTGGATGGTGGCTTTCCTGTATTGTGAGGCTGGCTGGTATGTGCAGATAAGGTAATCACCACTGCCACTGCAAGGAAAAACAAAACTGCTGCAAAGCAGGACGGCTGGAAATCTACTTTCTATTCTTGGTCATTTTTGTTGGTATAGTGGCTGATTCACTTGCTGTTGGCTGCCTTTGGGAGAAAGGTCAGAACTTCTCACTCCAAATCCCTCAGTTACCAGAGTGCCTCTCTGATTGGCCCAAATGATGGAGCTAAAGTAAACTCTGTCAAAAAAAAAAAAAAAAGCGCAAAAATAATACCCATCTGAGCAGATTTTGTACAAGTAAATCCATCTACCTTTCATTTTTTCATAATCCTTTCCCTAGATGTAATCCATTGTTTTTCAGAAATGAAACTTGTTGTTTGCTTGCTGAGGACAATACTTTGCTGAGGAAGGTCAATTGAGCTGAAAAGGTGATGCTGTGTACTGAATTTTGCACTCAGAGGTGTGCAGGATATGTCCCACTCTCCTGAAACAGGCACAAAATCTTCCTGGTGTCACAGAGACTTCAGGTTCCCTGTTGCACAGATGGAAGAGGAATGAGCACTGTGGGGCAGTGAAGCAATAAGAAGGTTCCTTTATTCTGAAGTTTCCTTTATCATCAAGGCTGTAGCTTTAAACAAATCAGCATATTTTAATCATGTTGTTTGTTTCTATTGCTCTGCTGAGCCACTCCAACCCCTTCAGTTTCCCTCCAAAAGTCTCCCATATATGAAGTTTTTCTGTACCTCACCCACAAGGCATGACTTTTTCTGGCTAAGATGAGCTGTTGCTTTCCTGCACCAAATGCTCTGTGCAGTCATCCATGAGGAGAAATGCTGAAAACTCTGTGACCCTCAGGAGCTTCCATCTGTAGCTGGCTCATCTTTAAAACATTCCTCTTCTGCTTCACCACTGCACATGAAGCATCTGAGGAAATAGTGGAAGTACTGAACAGATGCTCCTCAGCCTTGGTACCCATACCCAGCACTTCTGGCTGTGGAGGAGGAGGCAGGTGGTTTGCATGTGGTGTTTACATCATTCTTTCAAGGATGCACCCACTGCCACTCCAGAGGATGTGTTTTGGGGTGCTCTCTAAGGCAGCAAGGCCTGGCACTGAATAATCAAAACTCAGGCTATAACTCCATGTGAGCAGCTATTCCCACATTGGGCTGGATTATACTTTGGATTCCTTTGATTGGTTCCTACAGGGAACCCAGGACCAGTTCAGTCTTCAGCAAAGGAAGCCCTGCCAGGGAAATGGTGGCAGCCATGAGATGAGGGACGTGGGAAGGCACAGTTGTCCCACCACCCCTACACAGCAGCAAAGGAGGCCAGCTTTGGGGGGAGGATGTGGGGCAGTGGAGGCTGGCTCCAGATGGAGGGGCTGGATCAGGAAGAGCTCACTGGGGAGCAGGGAAGGATGGAAACCCTAAACCACCCCAGCTCTGCAATACCCAGCAGAGCTACCTTCTCCATAGTCTCCCTTTCCCTTCACAGCCTGGGAATTAGAGGGCTTTCTTGAGGATACAGACTGTATATATTTATTTTTATGGTTGGAAAAAAAATCAACTATTGATACATGGCTGGAAAGCCCTTAGACAGCTCTCATTGTCCCTGTGCAGCCAAAGAAGGATTTATTATGGTGTCTTCTTCGAGAAACAGTGGAACCCTTAGAAGAGAAGACAAAATTACATCCTTGCTACAAGAATGATGTGCTTTATCTGTTCTTATGTTTTTGTCAGCCTGATCATCCAAATATCAGCATTTGAACAACCAGACTGCCCCATGACCAGCAGAACTAATGGCAAAACATTTTCTAAGGGTTTGTTTTCTGAGGCGGAACTTCTTTGGGAATTACCCAGTTTCTGGAAGTAGCTGAAGTCACAGTATTGTCTTTGTTTCGGTGGCGGTATTAATGAGGTCTCTCCCCTCTATCTGATTACTTAGTACTTTTACAGAACTCATCAGAAGTTTAGTAATGCTGAGACCTTATCCCTCTACTAAATTTGACTGTTGTGAGCCAAAAGATTCAAAAAATGTTTGGGAGGAGCTGACTATTCAACAGACACAAATTAATGACATAATTCATCTGGATATTGGCCCAAAGATGCACTGAGAAGTGCTGAAATGTTTAGCCAGCTCACTAATGATGTTCATTATTGTGGTTGGTCTCAGGTGGGAACACAAAGGTGGGATCTTTTGCAGGAAAATTTCTTAAGAAAGCCAGAAAACCTTTTGCCTAAATGTAAAAATAACGTTTACAGTTCAGTCACCATTCCTGGCTTTGTTGCAAAAAAAACTTCTTTCCATCCCTGTGTCAATTTGTCTTTCCCAGCACATGCCAGCTTTTTCTAGTCAGATCAGGAACTCTCTGAGCAGGAGCTGTCTGTTTCTGTGTGCTTGTACAGCACCTCTTATAATGAGAATTCCTTCTTGGTTCAAGTCGTTAAGCATTCCTGTATCCCAGTAATATATACTAATAAATAATGAAAGTGGAGCAGAGAAACCATCAAGAGAGCTGAAGCTTGTTTAGCAGGATAAATGGCATTTGACTTCACTTCTAAGCATGTCTTGAAAGCAAACTGAAATTTTTGTTAGTTGCCAAGATCTGTGTCATGTCCATCACTAACACTTAAAGTGCAGTGTTCTCTTCCAGAGCCTGTGGAGCTACTTCAGACACTGACAAAGATATGATGTTCTATGATAGATAGCCTTAGGTCTGTTCTCTGATCATGACAGATAAGCAAAGGAAAAAGTGATCTGAAATAAGTTGGTTTTAAAATATATTTATTTCTTCTGGGATTTTCTAGTCTCTGCCATGTAGGATCAGAGTAGTTAGCCTGACTTCTCCTTCCTTGCAGAGATGACTTCCCCAGTTTTGCTTCACATTTTTGACTACTTTATTACCCCAGGTTTCAAATGGTGTCACCACTCCTTTGTAGAAAATATTTTTCCATGTCTGTTTATCCTTTTGTGTGCGTATGTATTTGCTATTGTAAATTTTCTTTTTGTTGTTGTTGTTTTTGTTTGTTTGCTTGTTTTGGTTTTTTTGTTTGTTTGGTTGGTTAGTATTTTTTTGAGGCTCTTGCTGTTCATGGAAGTTCTGTAATGCAGGAGGAATGAGAACTCTGTGTGTCTGGGGGCTTGTATGGTGTGGGAGACACATGGCAGGTGCAGGGCAGGTTCACTGGGGCCAAGTGCAGAAGTGCCAAAGGAAGGACAAGGAGTGTCTGTGCTCCACTGAGCTTTATGTCCCAGATCAGAGCAATAGAAGTTTGAGCTGCTTCACATCTAAGCTGGTTTGTGCCACAAACTTTCTCAGCTGTTTGTGCCCCCTTATGTGGGCTGTCTCTGGCCAATGGGTTTAGGAATACAGGAGCTGCAGAGAAGAACTATCAAAAAGTGTTTGGGAAAAAACTGTCATGTAAGAGACACCACCTTCACCCTCCAAAGATAGGGAACACTGGATCAGCAGTTCCCTCAAGCTGGGAACAGTTCTGAGGCTTGAACAATTACAACAAAACCAGGCAGCTTCAAGATGTCTTTTACCTCTCTACAGATTGTCTGTACCTGATAACATCTGATATCCTGTGGTTTTGCATGGCTAGTTAAAATAACTGTTTAATAATAAACCTTTTAATATGTCATATAATGAAATAAAATAATTTTTTTTAATTTTTTCCTTAGTAGATTGAAACATTTTCATGCAGCTATAAAATTGCCTATTTTTAAATAGCTGCAACTTCACAAATCTTTTTCTCATGCGAAGATTCAATTTTATTATATGCATTTTAGTAGGCTTTTCTACTTTCATTTAATATCCTGTTGATCTATTTTAAAACATTTTCTAAGCCTGAACACAAAGGCTAATACTTCACAATGCTTTTTCACTGTTCCCAGTGAATGAACATCTTGCAGGCAAGGCAATGCTTGGTACGATCAGATCCTCTTCTGTGACCTGTGCGTGTCTGCTGGATGCTCAGATGCCTCAGTGGGCTTCCTGCCCACTCTTCACCCTCAGCTTCATCTCATCCCATAGCATTTTGAGAAGGAACAGCTGAAGACATGGCAGGTCAGTCTGGGGAGGATCAGCACCAGGAAACATTGGTTTGTTATCAGTTCATGTTCCTCCCATGAGAGACTCGGCACTGGGCTCTTCCCAGCATGACCCCATGACACTTCATATTAAGTGGAGATATTAATACATTTCATTTGCATCTGGATATCCAAATACAGATTAGTTCTTCTCCATAGTTATAGACCAGTGTTCTCATATGGACTATGTTGTTTAACAGCACTGCCTTAATAATGGGATAGTAAATTCTGCTCTCTCCACACATAGTTCACTCTCCATGCATTCAACTACAGCTACATGATGGCTGATTTTATAAGGAAAAGGATCCTGGAAGGTTTATTCACAGTTTACTAAATAATTTTGGGGCTTGCCTATTGGTTTCAAAACTCCCTTTGCAGCATTCATTCAAACTGTGAAAATGTGAAAGCTCAGGACAAGAGGATCCCTCTCAGCCCCACCAGGAGCACCTCCATCCTGTGGGGCTTGTCACACAGAAAGAGGGACACAGTGTGCAGGTGTGAATCTTTGCTCTCATGGGAAATTCTGCCTTTTCTGTTTCTTGGTGCTGTTTCTCTGACCTTGCTTGCCCATCAGTGCAGTGGCAACGTGGCACCCGTTTGTATATCTCAGGAATGCCAGGACACTGGATAAATATCTGTGCAAAGGTTTTTTGGATCTCTAGTTCATGTGTCCTCTCTCAGGGCGAAGTCTTTGGTGGCTGTGAGGGCAGGGTATGGATCTGGTGAGGTTCCAGAGGGGCACAGAGGCCCATGTCATCCTCCTTGAGCACCAAGCTCCATGCCAGAACAGAGCTGCTTTGTCTTCTCTTTGCCATCTTCTCCTATGAATGTTGGTTTTACACATTTTATTATATCTATATACCTATATATCTATATATATATCTGTATATCTATGTATCTTTCAAATGCTCATCACACAGGCTTGTCTTCAGAAGTTAGTTTCTCTTGGTACAATGAATTCCAATGAGTTGTCTGATAATCAGGACAAGAATGTAATTGGCACATTTCTGCTTCAGGTGGGGCAATTAAGAAAATTTGGTGTTGAGAGCAGACACTGTTTTGACAAAGAAGAATTGCTAAGACTCTGCCAGTCTGGAGGAAACAAAAAAGAGACAGTATTGCTAAATTATGTAACTTCTAAAGAAGAAAGAGAAGTCTTTTGTTTGCCTAGTTGGTGCTCTAAAGTCAAAAGAGCTGAAGCTCAGTAATGAAAAAGATCATGTTGAAAATACCTTGTCTCATTCAATTCTCTTGTCTTGTCTTTCTAACCTGTGCTGAATAAAAATGTTCTTTGCTTCTGGACAGATTATCAAATTTAAAATGTATTAGCAGGTACCAGCTGTGGGGTGTAATTATTTGGCTGAATCTTCTGACGTTGGAAGAGAAAATCTGAGTTAATGGCTCAGAAGCTCTCCTGCCTGGTTCTCTAATGTCCCCCACCTTGCACCTGGTGCATCTGCCCAGAGCAGGGATAAAGCAGCAGGAGGGCAGAGTGGGACTTTGGGGATGCACAGCACAGAGGGACAGATGACTCCTCATGCTGTAAGAGCTTTGAAGCAAAATATTAATTACTCTCTTAATAGTCCCAAGTGAGGAAGAAAGAACTCAGTTCCGTTTCTTTCCAGATGGCTGTAATGTTGTCATAGTAGTCAGGCAGGGCTGGACTTAGCTATCTGAAGACAGATGTCTAAAATAGTTGGAGGTTCCCAAGTGATGAATTTGTGATTCTTGGATAATTTTCTGAGAGTGCCCCAGTGCTGCCCTTGCCAGACTGCTGACCCCAGGACAGGAGCAGGTTGGCAAGGGAGCAAACTTGATTGGGATCAGCATGGTTTGTGGGTTTATTGGTTAGCTCATTTGCCTTCCTTGAGTTAAGTAATCAATGGAATAATATGTGGATTCTTAAATCAGTAATTCTTAGTGGTGGAGGATAATTCAGAGCAATGAGAGAGGTTCAGTGTATAAAGCAGTGGATGCTGAGGCTTTTCATCTGCACTTTGTGTAGTTCTGGACTTTTGTTTGGGACTAGGCTCAGTCTTGTGGTCTGGACTGACTGGTGCAGAATTGTTTCTGTCTGCAGGGCAGGTCACACATTCCACCTCCATGAGGGGCTGAGAACTTTGGTGTGTGTGTGGTTTAAACTGTCCTGGAAGGAGTCTAATTCATGTGCACCAAAACAACTGAGCCAACTGGCAGTAAATAGGAGTGATTGAAAAGCTTGCTTTCCAGCTAGATAATAGACATGAACCAAAATCCTAAAGTGACAAGGGGCATTTGAAGGTAGTTCCTTATCCATCTCCAGTAATTTCATTTTCTTTAAATTTTGTCTGAAGTGATATGATATTTTAGATAACCACTTTGTCTCCCCATAAATTTAAAGATATATTTCCTTGATGAAAAGGGGCGGATGGACACCTCTGGGCTCTTCATGTTTTGAGGCACACTCTGGCAGGTGCCAAGTGGGCTCTGCAGATGTGCATGAGCAAACCCAGCCTGGCAAAATCACACAATTATTTTATAATAGCATATTCTGCATTCTGTTTAAGTGCCAATCTCTCTCTTTGGTGGCACTTCTTTCTCCACTTAAAGGTTTTTTTCTCTAGTCATGGAGGATGGAAATATACCTTAGAAATCAAACTGAAGCTTTGGGGAAGATCTATCTTCTACCACTGGGGCCTTTGGGCAAGAAATTACAGAATAGGATGAGACTGGATATAGAATTGCAAAAATTGGCAACCTTTGCTTGTATATGTTACAGGGATACCAGAGCAGTGTTTACAACTATTGAAAAAGCCAAAAGGTTTTGACATACCAGCTCTTGACCTTCAAATACAAGCCTTTAGGAGCAGGGTACAGCATGTACACAGACAGAGCTATTTTAGTGATAATTTCCTTTTTTGTGCTCTATCCCACCTTTGCCTCACTTCTCTTGGTGAGAAAGGCTTTCTGTAGTAAAAATTAGAAAGGCAATTGCTCCTCTGGTACTCTGAACAGTAGGAAAATATCCTGTAAAGAAAAATAACCCACACAGAATTACTGTGGATCAAGTTATTGCATGTGAAATCTTGCGCAAGTGCTACTTGCGGTTATTCCTGGCAAAAGTGCTTTGACAGTTAATAATGTAAAGAGTGGGCAAACCATAAATATGATATGAAATGTATTTGTTCTGCTGCACCATTTGGAAAAGGGTCAGCATGTTAAATTAGGAATGCTGGTATGAAGTTACCATGATACATCCATTTTGACCATGTGCTGTAAATACCGACTGCTTGGTTAAAAGAAGCCAGCCCTCAGCAGAGCACCTGTAGCTTTCTGTCATAAAAGAGAGGGCATCTGGAAATTCCAGGGTAAATTACAAATGAAGAAAGCCACAGGAAATTTTGTAAATAGTTCATTGATGTCAAATTGAGAAGAATCCTATAAAAAATGCACAGTCTGATTTACTTCTTGTTTCACGTGTTCTGCATCATTACCGGGAGAATGCCAAATATCCTTGTTCAGCAAACAGAGAATTCTTGTTATAAGCTTTTTACATCAAACACATGTAAGAACACATTTCTGACCAGGTTAAGAGAGAGATTAATCAGAACCCTCCTTGCACTGAGATTAGAATCAGAGCTGCTAGTCCATTTATTAGTTCTCAGGGAGTCTCCCATTTTGTCCCAGACTTTTCAGGTTAGGTATGTATCTTCATTTGTCTGGGACAAAAAATGTTCATACCCCGTCTCAGTCAAAAAGCAACTTTGCTGGAAGTATTAGCTGGATGCTAAGATATCACTGGAGGTAAACTTTGGTCAGCCTAACTAAAAAATGTTAGGTATTAGGAAAGAAAGCAATTCCTAGATGGGGGCTTATTCCATTGAGACTGTCTTGTGCATAAGAAATTAAAATAGTTGGTGTGTTTTGGGTTTTTTTTGTGTGTGTAGTTTGAATTACCACAGCCATGAATAGAAGGAAGGGTTCATAAGATGTTGTGTTGTAAAACAGGCATGCATTTAAAGGCTTTCCAGTTTTTTTCAATCTTGCAGTGTAATAAATTGGGAAAGTAAACGCAGCCTAATGTCTAGTGCAAGGTCCTGAGTGATGGGATGTTTATATTTATTCCTGGCTCTGACACTGACTCTTGTGCTTTTGCATGAGTCACTGTTTTACCTTTGAATGAGATGGCAATGACAAAAACCAATTTTATCTACATTAAAAAATTCAATGATTTCACAAGGTTTAATTCTGCTTTTAAAATAGGTTCTGAAATATTCTGGTAAAATATTTCAAGGAGATACTGTTGTGCTTAAAAAAACCCCCCAAATCTTATGAGAGTCATACTTGTACTATAATACACAAAATAACTCAGATCTTGTGAAAAATCCACATTTCAGCCTTATTAATGTAACTCACTATAATTTTATGTACATTTTACTGTGCTTTGAAAATGCATTTCTTTAGGTCAGATGTTTGTGTAAGCAGAAGATGGGTAAAGATCTCTTAAGGAGGATTTAACACTGTTATTAAACACCAGTCTGCAGTTAGTAAAAATAATGGTTTCAGTATCACCCTTTTGACTTCTTTAAGCTGTAATGCAGAGCAGGTAATAACCACTTTATATACATCCTGTTTTCTAATGTGCTTTCTGCTCATGATCACTGCTGGCTGCTGAACCAGGTGGGTCTGTTTTCTGAGTACAGGGGATGTCTGTGTTTAGACCTGTGTGCTGGACAAACTCTACCTAAATGCAATTCATCTACTGCTTTTTTTGCACTGTATATGCCTTATAGACAAGGTAACAGCTTGGTTGCAAGAAGTTAGATAATTGAAAAGCCATGTTTGTACTGTGCTTTTTCAAAGAGACAATGTGCTAGAATACACATCCCAGTATTCTGACTGCCACCTCAGGGGGTTCCAGTTTTGGACATTTCAGTCTATTTACTGTAACTGGGAGCCAGTGCTGAAACCAAGAAACAGTTTCTATCTATTTTTCCTCTCTCTTTCTTCCTGGTTAATGTTCAAGGACTGGGTTAGAAAACCTCAAAAATGGGCCTAAATTAAATTTTAAAAACTCCACAAGAAAAAAGACTATGGCACTGTTATGGTGGTTCTTTTCAGAAGCTATTAGTTTGGAACACTCTTCTGGAGACAGCCAGGGAGAGACTTCCTCAAAGCTCTCCATTGCACAATATTTTCCATATGATGTATATGACTCTGGAATGGGAAGGACTCATAAATCTTTAACAAATTGAATCCTGTACAGAATTCACAGGATGCTTAAGAGAAGCACGAAATGAGACTAGCTTATAAACCTGACCTAAATAACCAACAGTGAACCTTAAAGTAGGCTGAAAGTGTCTGGGGGTAAAAAAGTAGGCGGGAGTGCTTGCAAACTTACTCTAAATACCAATAAATTCTACTTCTTCTAACAACCTTCTGAATCTATCAGCATGGCCATAGAAATCTCTCTTTACAACACATTTATTCCAGTAGGATTCTGAATCTTAGTCAAAGTAGTAGGAACTGAAGACAACATTGGAAGTTGAAGAAAGTTCTGAACTAAAATTGTGGCCTCAAAACTGCCCTGTTAACATTTTTGGTTAGGTACTGGCAAATGTAACATCATTTGTACCATGGTATTTCTGTGAAAAGCTGATGAAGGAGAGCTGGAAGGGTCTGTGGCAGGCACTGCCCGTGTAAGAATGACCTCATGCCCAAATTCCAGAGGATGCCAAGAGTGGCACACCTTGGCATCGCAATCACTGACATTTTCACTGAACAAGCTGCTACTTCTGTTCTTCTTCTGTGGTGGCTGCTCTGGTTTTTAGGAGAAAGAGTGTCTCAAGCAGAAATAGTCATGTGCAGGCTTTGGGCAGCACATGTGCTGCTGCATAACCCCACAGTGGAGACAGCAGCTGGGACAGGGGACAGTCTGGGTTTGCCTGTCTCCCCAGGATGTGCAGGGACATCCAGGGAGCCCTCCTGATGCAGTTGGATCAGATGAGTGGTCAAGGGAACTGTTTAATGTCTCTTGCTGAGGAAATCTCTAATTTAAAGTTGACATTATATTTTAAATGGCCAAATCCCTCTGTAGCCATAAGATGATCCACTTCAGTGCATAACTATAGGTTTTACTTTTCTTTCAGTGGGACATTAACAAGCATTTGGATTCAAATGCTGTCTTAAATTCATTGCTAGCTAGAGGTAGTTCAAATGTGGCTTCCTAAATTTGGACTACAATGCAAAGAGGAAACTGCAACTTTTTTTTCATTTGCCTTTGGCAAGGATTTGTGAAGGTAGCTAATGTAAAAGAAACTATATAGAAACAGGAACCCGAGTCTGAAGCAAATGGTGCATTAAAATAACTTCATTATATGCTGTTGTTAGCCTACTTCTTTCCAGAGTGTGTCTCCACAATAACATTTCAATGATTGATAAACAAAAAATATTTAGAATCAAAATAAATACTTGATATGCAGCAATGCAGCAGAAAATGGTTGGCAAACGCACCCTACAAATAGTCTGGCATCAATATTACTTCTGCAAGCTTTGAACAATTGGGACCATTTTCAACCAAACCTAGGTGAACCCTTGGTTGTTTTTGAGGTAAGTTAATGTTCATCCTTGCACCTGAAAGTGAACCCCAGAAAAATATGTTTGGAATTAGTCAATAATCAAAACACTTGATGAAAAAAGCTCTCACTGACCATGCTGGTTGTGCAGCTTTGTACAAACATTTATTTTTCCAGTGACTGATGTGTATTGAACGTGGCTGAACGTTCTGCTCTCTTGCTTGTTTTACTCCTCAAGAGTCTCTTGTTCGTCTGTTGTGCAAACATTCTTAAGTATCTCTTTTGATCTGGGCTCCTAAGAGTTGCTGCAACTCCCCAAAGCTCTCCATTGCACAGTTGTTGCTCCCTCCATATCTTCTTTGTAACTGTTAGGCAACAAGAGAAATTTAATAGTGTGACTGAGGCTGTGCCATCCCACTGGTTTACTGAAAAGGCGTTACTGAGGTTCAAGAGGGCTCAGGAAGTCAGTGGTGTGACTGTGTTTGGTGGTTTATGTCAGGTGATTGCATATGACTCCAGTTGTGGCCGTCATCCTTAAAATTATTTTTAATGATTTACTGAAGTTAAGGGAGAAAAAAAAAAGAATCTAGCTGGAAAACCTGACATGTAAAGTACAAAATGTGTTTTTGACACATTTTCTCTAAAAAATAATTTCCTTCCAGCAGAGAAAAAAGTAATTATGGGAGAATCACTTGGTTGGTATTAAAAGTAGTAAAAATAGTACACTTGGGGAGGAAAAATATAAGTTTAGTGATATGGTTTGGAGCTTACTTTTGAAGTTTGATCCTGCTTCCTTTTAGATAAACCAAGACCAGAACACAGCAATTAGAAGAAGTGTGAGGGTGAAAATATGTTGTGCTGGTTTTAACTTAAAGCTCACTGAGGGAAGGCCTGGACCCAGCTATGGGCTTCCAGAAACACGTGGGGAAATGGAAAGCTTTTACCAGCACTAGACTACTTGAGACATTGCTCCTATATGGTGTCTCTAGGATCTGCAGCAGCAGCCAAGTTTTGTGTGTGTCATTTGCAAGAGCTTGGGACTGAGGTTTCTCAGGGGGCTCTTCTGGGTGTCTCACTGTCTTGGGCTACAATATAGGATGTGAGCAAAAGTATCTATTCTATCACCTCTGTTGAGACCAGGTGGAGCACTGATCCTTATTTTCATGGGACATACTCTGCTAATGGGCCATCCATTGAAACCAGGTGGGGCCTTGTTCTTTATCTTTTCACAACCCATCCTTCCT
>VRYO01001463.1:11770318-11800073 GCA_009812075.1 Sialia sialis | reverse complement strand
CAAACTAGGACACTCACCCTGCCTGGCTGCTCTTCTCTGTCAACCTTGTCAGGAATCCTCCCAGCCAAGCTCTCCCCAGGAGGCCCTGAGAGCCTGACAGGGACCAGGCAGAGTCTGTGATTCCTCCAGTCGTTTTTCATTCAGTGACAATATCAGCATTGCCAGCTGAGGAAACCTGCCCATGTGCTGGCTGCTGCCATCTGTTCACATGGCTGACATTTCTGGTTTCCATCCCACCAGTGGGATGAATGTTGCATTTCTGCAACACACCTTGCTGAAATCAGTCCTGCTTGTACTGTCTGTTTTATCTCCAGCTTGTGGCTTCTTGTGTTTGTAACTCCACAAAACAAGCTGGGACAGATCCCTTTCACATCGTGGGGAATGGCTGCTGGTCTATTGCATTCTTCAACTCTAATGGGGGGTCCCTGAAAATAGTTCTTTATCTTTACTCAAGGCTTACTTTTCTGCTGTGGTTTACATGCTGCTCCTGTGACTTAGAAGGAGTCACAAAGGTGACTTACATATTCATAGCAGGCAGGACTCTTTCTGTGCTAAGTATATGATAATCCATCGCCCATGGTGGCCTCTGACAGGCAGAGTGGGACTAGTTATGAACCAAGCTTGAGCATCCCAGATTCCTTAGTCTGGAAAGCAAGGCTGTAGGGCCCTCTTGTGGGAAGAGAGCAGCAGTCCTGCTTGTTGTGAAATTCTGCGCTCTGTGGCTGCCGTCACCTTTTGGAGAGTTAAGACATGCTGTGTGACAGCACGAGCAACTTCAGTGCTCACATCTGACTCCTACCTGCAAGCCTGGGAACTAGATTAAGTTGTATTTATAAACTTCAGGCTGTGGCTGCTGACCTCTTCAGCTCTGTCCTTGATTTTACAGAGTGCTTCTTTCTTTACCCTAGCCAAGGATGCCAACTCCTAAACCCAACCTCTCTTCTCCATTCAGCTGCGCCTTGCAGGGTGGCGCTTTACCCATATGTGGATCAGTTGATTCTCTGACATGGTCATACCAAGATCTGGAGACCTTCCACAACACCTTTTCTCTTCCAGCTTTTGCTCAAAGTTCCTCTACCCCTGGCCCAGCTGTTCTCCCACCAAGGATGAGTGTGCCTCTAAGCCTCGCCTACTTGCGATGCCCTCTCCCGCCACTTAGGTCATGCCTCAGAAAGATTCTGGTGTGACTTCCTGGAGACTTTAAACACTTTTTGTGTCTTTGTGCTTACTGGAAGGAAAGGGAGCCTTAGCATGGCATGGAGTGTTGTCCCTGTGTTTAGAGGAGCTGTGAGCTGGCTGTGAGCTGTGAAGGATGCTGGGGCGCACAGGGATGCAGAATTAGGCAGGCACCTACTTTCTGTCAGATCTGGGGACAGGACATGTCAGGTTTTAGCTCCTGAGCATGCCTGAAGGGTCACTGAGAGGAGCTGGGTCTGGTTTCACTCTGGACAGGCAGTGGCAGGAGCTGGTGTTGGATCCTTTGTACAGAACCACATTCAGCCGATGGAGCGGTGGCAGGCATGGAGTGATAGCAATTCCGAAGTCTTTGACCCAAGCCTTGCAGAGCTCCCCAGCACAAAACCTTCATGCTGATCATCCCAAGAGTATTTGAATATGTTACTCTGTCTTTCAGTCATGTGCAGGAGCTCTGGACTTTTTCCTACAGACCAAGATCCATTTCTGACATCAAACACTTTGAGGAAAGATGATGTTTGTTTGCTATTCAGCACTCTGACAGCTGAATGGTACAAGAGCAAAGCAAAACAGCAATCAACCCATCTAAAGCTCAAGTTAGGAGAAAGATAATTGTCATTTTAATGTCATTTTTATTGCTAAATTAATAGGTATTTGCATGTTTTCAGCTTCTCATCTCAGTCTCTGTCTCGTGTCACAGCTTTATGACCTCGGGCATCCCATCTATTCAGCAAAAGCAATCTCCTAAATTACATTCCAATAACACACTTTCTTTAGTATATACAATTAAAACTTTAAGCTACAGTTATCTCAAATATGTAACTTAGCAATACATAAACCAATGAAGAAAATTCTTGGAATTAGTTACATTACTGCAAAATCTAAGAACCAAAAATTTCAGAAGTGAGGTACTCTGAGTATACTTGGAAAATATAGCATGCAATTAACCTCCTATTTCAGAATTATTGATACAATATGAATTTTTATCCTTCTAAGATTACTTTCTGGACTTCCATTCTAATTTTTTTCTGATGTCAAAATGACTGATTTGGATTAATTTTTCATGCAGAAATAGTCAGACTCATAAGTCAGTGGGGGCCAGTTTTATAGTTAAATCTTTTATTAGTTTATTAAAAATGTTGTTAATATGTTCTAAAATCTACTTCACCCTAACACAGACAGCTTGCTGCTTTTTCTAGATAAAGGATTGTGTGACTATCCCCTTCTTGCCACTGTTTTGAGAGGATGTAGAAGCTAGAGATGTCTCTTAAAAGAATTGATGCAAATTGGCAAGCCATTGATAATTTGGAAAGCAATGGTTCAAGAGATGAGATTATTCATTATAAGAAAATTTGGCAGCTTTCTATGGATTTACAAGGCTTTTAGGAGAAAACCCTGTATTTTGGCAGAATATGTTATCCTTGCCATGGAATCCATGAAAACAGAAACTTTGAACACAGTTTTATAGTTTAAAGCAATGCTGGGTAGGATTATGCTGGGAGTTTTGAGGGCAATATTACTGCTTTTGGAACAAAAGGTATTGATGATCTGTTGCTGACGCCCATTGAACACAGAGCACTGAACTGCACTGTGTGTGCAGCTGATGTGGACCCTGAACTTCACAAACTGGAATAAGAGGCCAAAAGACAGCAAAGGCTTCATCGCCTCCAGCCACAAAGAAATACAGATCTCAAGATTTGGAGCTAGCACAGGGCCCTGGTAAAAACCTAGTAATGTTACACCAAAACCTGTTGCTGCCTGGCTGCCTCTGGATTGCCTGGTTTGTGAGATTACCATAAATAAAATAAAAAAAAAAAAATCCCTAATTTCTTATGTGGTCTGCTAAATATAAAATCTTAGTTTCTAAAAAAGTAACATGACTTAGGAGACTAGTGCTATTTGAATTAGCAGAAAACTGCAGGAAGAAAGATCAGGCAGCCCATTGCTCTGGGGGCAATAATTTACAATACTGCAAAATCCCAAATCTGTATAGTTTTTGTAGAGTCTTACATTTGTTTAGTGTGATGTATATTAGAAGAAGAAACTCAATTCACCTTAAATCCATTCTCTCCCTTCAGGACAAAGGGTACTTTGAATTCATATAATTTTAGTCAAAGCACACTGTGGAAATTAAACTGTTCATTGAGGTTGTGCTCAATGTCTTGTGATCGTATCTCTTTGTTGCTGAAGAAAATGCACTTATAGAGCTGACAAAATATTTTGTTATTTCTTTCTGCAATTAGTTGTTTGCTAGGTCTGCTTTACACCTGAAATGCAACGGCAAAGCTTTAAGAGTCCTGTTGGTCTTATTCTACCATATGCCTTGCTGGCAAAATCCCAGTTTTCCAAGCTGTTGGTAGTCAGTCACTTTGCGTGACCTTTTCAGCCATCTCAAGTGTTTAGAGTTGCATTCCAAATCCATGGTTGTAATGAAGATCCAAGTGATGGAGCTGTTTCATATACTTGTATATATTTAGAGCCAGCACAGCAAATGTCTAAAAGTGTGTGTAAATCAAAATATGGCAAGGCAGCACCACCCAGAGGTTCTGGAGCTGTCTTGGAACAAGTGAAGGTGGTGCTGGAGGCAGGATATCATGGCAGTGCAGTGTGTCCTGGGGACGTCTTAGCTCTGATGGGGACATGTATATTAGCCTTCTTACAATGTTTTGGAATCTAGGCCATTCCCTGATCATCCCCACTGATTTGTTCAGATCTAGTCTAGGTAGTCTTATATAGCCTTGTAGGTATGATTTCTGTGGGTGTATTCTCCTTCCTACACCCCAAACCTAAGTATGTATTATTGGGATAAGGTGGAATATTTCTTCTGATTTTCAGCATTTCTTCTTAGAACATGCAATCCTTCACTGTTGAAATTAGCTCATGTTTCAGGGTTGATTTCCACTGTGGAAAAACCAAGGATCCCAGCAGTGTCACTGCAATATTAATTTAAGATAGTGGTAGGTAGCTGCAGGCAGTGTGATTTGGAAGAACAAATTTGAGCAGACAGGGGTTAGATCAATATCTGAAGGATGATTATCTTGGTCAGCACAGTATTTTCCATAGCCTAATGTAATCTAAACAATCTCTAAATATATCACAGACTGTGAAATTTCAATTCCTCTCCTGTCAGCCTGTTCATGTGGAGATGGATGACATGCCTGATGAAGACAAGGGCATGATCCTGATGCTGTTGAAGTAACTATTAATCACCCATTAACTTCAGAGAATCTCTAAAAGAATCAAATTGCTCATTTAAACAGAGGCAGCAAATGCTTTACAGGTGTAATGGGTTCACAGGACCTGCATGTGCACAGGTCTCCTTCCCAAAGGAGAGAAACATCTCTGCAAGCTTTTGGAAATCAGAAAACAAGCCAAAAAGAAATGAAGATGATTCTCAGAATGGGAGGCTGCTATTTTAGATAGCCCTTGATTAGGACAGACAGCACAGGAGCTCTGTGAAAGCTGTTTATTGCAACAATTTTTTGTGGGGATGTGTGCAGTACACCCTCTTGCCTGTGGCCAGGTGTGCTCAGAGGAGGGAGGCACTGCTGGACAGCAAAATATTCATCTGGGATGACATAAAGAATTATAATAATGGACCAGATTTGGCTTTCACATTGAGAAGAAGTTTCCCTGACACTCAGTTGTATTTTTTCAGGAAAGGTGACCATCAGGACTGAGGACTCAGAACCCAGGTGTCCAAGCAGGGTGCAAACTGAGACCAGGTTTTGGGATGGTGTCCCTGGGTTATCTCTACCTCTGGGAAGAAATATTTCTCTTGATACAGGTGCAATCCGCCAGCCAGAATTATAATAAGCTTCCACCACTAACTCACTGCAGATCTCCCAGCAGATTATAGGCTGGAACTGTAATTCCAGCTCCAGCCACCTTTGCTTTGCCCTCAATGGAACCACATACATATACATAAGAGCCTCTAACTGTTTATTGCAGTGAATAAATGTTTTTCCAAAGTGAAAAAAATTAACATCAATATGGTAGAGGTTAAACCTTCAGGTATAAATGAATCTTTTAAAATGAATCTTATAAATAAAAGCTTTAAACCTCTTTCACAGTGCTCACAGTTTATTGGGGGAATTTATTCTGACTATTACTAAACCCTTGATGCCTTAATTATGTGAATAATTTAAATCTCTACTTTTACTGCAGCCTGTTATTTAAAACTTAAACAAGCTACAAACAACTTTGGATGCCTGTAAGGCTTCAACAGATATTTTCCTTATCACAGCAGTGCAGTATTTTTTATTTCTCAATTCCAAAATGCTATGAAATATTGCCAAATTATGAAAAATTTAAAAAGAAGACAGCTGAGCTGACATCTCAACTGGGAAATACCGACTACCATTCATCTTTTTGGTATATAATCAAGTGTCTAAATAATGGATTTAAGAAAAGTACACCAGACAGTTTGGTCAACTCATTAATTAAAATTAAAAAAAGAAGCATTTGGGAAAAAAATACCAGGTAATAGCTACATTGTTCTGTTGTAATTCACAGCACAGAAGTTCTTCAGGCCAGGTCCTGCACTCATGAATTCAGTGGCAATTTTGCCATTTGTTCAGTGCAAATCGAATGAAACCTGCTCCTCTGATAAGGCTAATGTCAAATAAAAATATTCCAATTAGGATTCAGAAACAGATGAAGCATTTTCCAGTACTGTTTGTTCAGAGACATACTTGCAGCATGGCTAACTCTCTTTGGCATCCAGGGCTCAGCTCCTGTGCTGGGCTCAGCTTGGTCTTCAGGAAAATCTAGTGCTTCCAGTGATTACTGGATGGGGAAAATTAAAAAGAGGAACTTGAGGCTGGTTGTAGAGGGGTTCAAGATGGCCTCATGACTTCTAAATAAGAACATTTTCCTTTGCTCCTAGTCAGGAGGGTGAAATGGTGCTGTCTGGGGCGATTGGGCTGCTAGCTCACTAAAGCATGTGTGATCTGCACTGGATGAGGTCAGCATTCTGGTTTGAAATAAACTGGTTCAATTTGGAAAATTGAAACTCACTTTTAAGAGAAGAAATTTTGATTTTAGACCATCTGCCATTGTTTGAGAATGGACTTGGTGCACTGGCTAATGACTGGTCTATTTAGCTGCAGTTTACGTTCATTTTACTTTGATTTTGCAAAAATATTAAATCAAATTGTCTACATCTCCCACGTTTTGGATTATGTTCCATGCATGCTGTTATTTCTACAATGACAATTAGGTGATGTCATGTCTGCTTTGTTCTTTGGGCATTCTTCCTCACATCTGGTATTTTGGGAAGAGCTTCACATTCACTGAACCAGCAATACATTACTCTAACATCTAATTTTTCTTGTACAACTTAAGGCTCTGATCTTATGAAGATTTATTCATATGCCTGCTTTCATGTACAATGGATTATCCTGCAGAACTTCAAAATGAATAAAGTTATGCTTATGCATAAGTGCTAGAAGGATTTGTGCCTAAATAATGAAACGAAATGCTGGCAGTATATAATTATCCATAAGATTGAGCTATAAACATAGCAGAATTCATCTCCAAAATAAATGCAGGAAATGGAATAAAATGGAAAAGTCTGTGAGAGTATTTGCCTCATTTACAGCAATTTTGCACTGTTAGTAATAACCAAACTGGTAATCTAAATTGCCTGCTGCTTGTGCTATAGATGAACTCTGGCACATAATTTGGTTTCTGCTTCCATTTAGACACTTAATATTGTGAATAAATGTTCAAAGTGAAAAAGGGGTGGAAAAAAGGCATCTAAATTACTTCAGTGCCCTTTGAAGACCCCAATTTATTGTTACCAGCCATCCATTTATGAAAATTAGTAGGCATGATTGTCACCATACACATTGTCCATTGCCTTTACAATGGGTCCAGCATTGCCTAAATATATTTTGTCACTTACATATTCTCAGTCATCAGGTATTGCATCAATTAGGGTTTATTCAAAGCTGGACAAATTACAGAATTTCAAGCTGGCAGACAATAATAACCATTACTCAAAAATATCAAATGGCATCTTACCTTGAAACCAAAAATTGCTCGCAGAGGTCCTATGGTGTGAAAGAAAGTGGAGTTTCTGCTTTTTTTCCAAGAGCCAAGAGAGGAGTGTTGGTTGAATGCACAGGCTCCAGAGGTCTCCAGATTGACTATCCTCCAAATTCCCTTGGTTCCTGGAACACCATCTTCTGATTTTAGGACTGCTGTGGTAGGCTGTGAAGCTTTAAAGGTGAAGACATTGATTTTCTTTCCTGGAAAGGCTCAGCAGAGCTTGTGCAGCTGCTTCCATCTTCAGTACCCTGGTTCTGCAATCTGAAGGTGGGAATGTGGAGCCAGGTGGCTGGGGCCAGGAACTCCTGGTTCTCAGGAGCCAAATTCCCAGCCCTGCCCTCTCTCTTCCTGCTCCAGGGAGCTGTGGCCAAAGGGCTCCCAACTGTCCTGGGGGTCCCCAAGGTCTCCAAGGACAGACAAACAGAGCCTTGGCCCTGGAGGACAGGGGTGGGAAGATGGATGTGCCTGAGTCTCTCCAGCTTCCTGCAGAAGCCTGCAGTCCTTGCCTGATACAAGGGGGGAAAGAAAGGAACGTCTCCTAAGATAACAACCTTTTTTCTTCAAAATTAACAATTTCTATTTGGAGTTCCAACAGATACAGCATCCCCATTCTACCTCATACAGGCTCAATCACAGTTAACCACATTGCTGACAGCCACCAGAGTGCCAGTCCATGCTGAAGAATCCCTTTTCTGACTCAGTTTCCGGACAAGCCATGCCAAGAAAACCTCACCTCAATTCCTACCAGCTCCAAGATGCTTCAAAAAATCTGTTGAGACATTGGGAACTCAGGAAATGGCTTGCATTTTAAAAATTGTTTTATGAACATTTTCGATTGTTCTTGTCATTTTGTGTTCATTTAGTTGCCTCAACCATTTAATTTTAGAATCCTTAAAAGAAACCTTCTTAATTAATAAAGAAATGGGGAGTTGTGGAAACTCTGGAAAGCGTTCCCAATTAGTGATGCCTCTCTCACTGCCTTCTCTTG
The DNA here is from genome assembly GCA_009812075.1 of Sialia sialis. Lineage (NCBI taxonomy): Eukaryota > Metazoa > Chordata > Aves > Passeriformes > Turdidae > Sialia > Sialia sialis. Next base: position 11,791,837 of record VRYO01001463.1, on the reverse strand, counting down.
ATAACAAATCCTGTTCTATCCAGCCAAAGCAACTCCTCTTCTGTTCCCTAGGTCAGCCCAGCACCCCTCTCCCTGTCCCTCAGTCTTTGGTCACTCCCACCCTGTTTTTCTGTTGGCCCTTTGCCCTAATCCCACCCTTGTGACACCTCCATGTCCCCTGGTAGTTGGTCTCTGATGCCTCTTCCCCTCCCTGCTCATCCCATGTACTTAACCTGACCCTCTCAAAGTCCTTTGCCTTTGTTCTCTGGACCATGGACCGTGCACACGCGTGGCTGCAATGAACATCTCTGTGAAACCCTGCAAAGGCGCTTCCTGCCTCTTTACTTGCCATCACCCCAAGCACAACCTGATGCAACACTTGCCATTCCTTTCTGAAGCCATGCAGGTTTCTGTGGGAGAGATGCCTGAGGCCAGCCAAGATTATAAGAAATTTGAGGTGTTTTCGTTGGAGGATTTCAGTCAGACCTGAGCTTTTTAAATGAATTTCAACAAAATTTTTCTGACCTGTTGTAGCGAGGGCATGTGATAGAAGGCTAGTGCAGACTCAGAAAATACATTCTAGAAAAAAGAAAACAATATGATTTTTAAAAATCACACTGTATCAAGTTAGCAAGGTTGAAGTATTGTGTTTTCTTTTAAATAGGAACCGGTTACAGGCAAAGTGCTTCCTGTTTAATGACAACATGCACAAAGATGAAGCATTTCTAAGCAATAAACAATACTGAAATTGATAGTTAACACAAATGTCTTGAAGACAGCTTTTCTAGAATGTATATGATGGTATAAATAGTTTATTAGCTTTCTAGAAATTAAAGATATTTAGAGATGTTTTTTATTTTTAAGCACTACTTGACTTCGAATTTTTGAAGCAAGGTAAAAGTAAGCAGAAGAGAGGTATTCATACTTTCCTTCTTGGGTATTTGATAAGAGGAGGCAGGAGGGCCTGTGTGTTTCTCAGGTTAGGTCTCTGAAGTCTTGGGCTCACAGCTCAAGCTGATCCACCCATGGAGTCTGTGAGGCTGCAGGTTCTGTGTCAGCTCAGAGCACAGCTGAGACACGTATGCTCCTCCCTGATCACTCAGAACTTGGGTGAACACAATTCATCTAGGGGATCTCCAGTAATCTGGGCTCTCTCAGATTTGCTCTTGAATCTGTCACCAGGTGGGTTGCAGAGGTTTACCATGGGTTTGCTGTCTGCTGAGAGTCAGCTGTGCAGGTCAAGCTGTACAGATATTGGTTCTGATAGCTCTTATTCCTGGCTTTTCCTTTTTACTGAGGGACCATTTCCATGCTCTTCCTTGGACTATCTAACAGATACAGATTTCTTCTTACCCTAGTTGCTAATTGCATCTATGTTGATTTTCATGTCTGTGTGTGCTTCTGCTTTGTCCTTGTCATTAGCTCTTTGAGCTATGCTTTGCTGTTTAATTCCTCTTTATACTTCAAGTTTTTGAGAACTGATTCAGCTGAGTGTCTCTTTTGTTTCCTTTGCTTCTTCTGCTTTTGTCTTTGCTTCAGGATACTTTATTCCAATGCTTCCAATTTTCTCTTTCCTTTATGGTATTCCTGCAGAATGTTAACTGCCAGCTTCCTGAATTTATTCTGCTGATTTATTCTATATATCTTCTACATGAGACCCCCTAATTCTTCCTAGTCACTCTAACCCCCTGCCTACAACTTTCATGACTTCCCTGCTGGTGAAAAGCAGATCTAAAAGAGCCTGTTTTCCAGTGTGTTTTCTAAAATTTACCGACAACATCTGGAAGAGAAGGTCAAGGCTTCATCAGATTACTTGTTCTATACTACTCTGATTTCTTCATTTACAGCTGATTAGTTCCCATGGCTGCTGAAGGTACTGAAGGTCCTGTGTTGAGCAGGTCCTTTGTGCTCTCACAGGCCACGTTCAAGGGAAGGGAGAGCCAAGAGCCATTACAGAGTCGATCCCACGGCTGTTGTCAGTGTTGGAACAAGTCCCATTTGAATATAAGTTCTTCTTAGCACAAGGACTCATGTCTTGGGAACAAACCCAAGTCCTGTCAGACTGTAAGACAATTGACTTTTCTGCTTACACTGTAATTAATGCTATGGAAATCTCAGAAAAGAAAGTTTAGGACTAGCCACCTTTCTTTCACTGCTTGTCTCAAGGGATGTGATTCCATTAGAAACAAGGTTTCAGATGCCAAAACCAATAAAAATGCAGACTTTAAGGTCTAGCCAAATTGTGGTTAAAGTTATTTCTCTGTGGATCACACTCAGTCATTAATTTTAAGGCTGGACATTCTCCAAACTCTGTGGTTTCTTTGCAACAAGGGGTGAGATCCCAGTGATTAGATGGCTTACATTTCACTATTTTTTCTAACATATCCAGTTGAATGAAAATTAGAATTTCATAATTCTGTTTCTTTCTGATGAAAAACAAAAGAGAACTTCAAACCTGTTGAAAGTGGACACAAGCATACAAAACAGAGCAAAGCAGTTTAGATGATCTAAATCAGTATAGCTTAATGGTTTGCATCATGTATGTGTGATGTGGTTTTCTAGGATTTTCATCTTTATTGGTAGAAAAGTTCTGTGGTTAATTGCTTTCAACATAATTAAATTCACAGGAAATAATTTTATTTCAGTATGGATTGCCAGGAAAAGTCTCTTTTGGAGAGCATAGGTCAAGCTGCACATTTAAAGCTTGTACTTTTGCATAAGACATTGTGTGAAGTGTTATATTCTTCTGAGACATTTGCATAAAGAACTCATTTGTAAAAACTGCAAAACCCCAGCAGAACTCATTAAAAAAGAAGAGAGACAAAAATCCAGTAGAACTGTGTCCACAGTACAAATAAGCCTATATGAAAGACTCTACACAAAATTAAAGTCGTATTAGATGCTACTGAAAAGCATAAGGAAGGCTTATGGTTACTTTAATTTTATTTTTTTAATACACTGAGCCAGTAGAAGTAATTTATATTGTAAACTTCAAAAGAATATAGGGAAGAGAAATACTGGTCTCTCTGTTAGGAAGTGTGGCAATTTAATGACAAAATTACTTTAGAGATTATTTTAGTATAAGCTTTTTTTGGAAAGACCAAAGTTATGTTACATTTATGTTTAAAAGCCTGAGATACTTTGCTCAGGATTTTTAAAACAATATTCCTTGACTTCTTCTTGCTATCCTTATATTGCTTGAGAAAATGGCTTTCAAGATAATCTAAAGATATTCAGTCACATTAAATATTACAACTTTAAGCTAAAATATCTTCAAGAATACTAAGGTTTTACTCAGAAAATTGATCACTGCAATATATCCATAAACATTACTTAATGTCCTGTAGAAAGGACATTACATGAAATAGGTCTTGATTTCTGCACACAAGACCTCCACATCCTGCTGAGGTGAGTGTTTAAATTCCCACCAAATTCGGATGAACCCTCAGAAAACCCTCAGAAAGGATGGCTTTTGGGGCATCTGTGTGTTCAGGATACACTGAATGCCACAGGCACTGTGAGCAAGAAGCAGCATACCCTGCGCTGCTCTGAGCAAAGGATTGCAGTGTCCTCTCCCATTTTAAATTAAATTCAGGGGTGTCTCCTTTCCTTGCAGAATCATACCTGAGCTCACACGCAGCTTGCTGTAAATGCCCCAGATACCACTGCTCTCATACCACCAAAGCTCTTATGACTCCATTACCAACCTCTCCTGACCCTGTATCTGCCCAGGCTGTTCTCACCTTCCCTTGGACTGGTGCCTGGTCAGCAGCTCCACAACATTTCCACATATTGAAAATTGTAGATTGCAGATATTCCATAGCTGTGCCATTCACCTTGAGCCTTTCCCACTGCCCTCATCCCTTCTGTTTCTGAAAAAAGACCTTAACTCAAACAGGTTGAGTTGAGTTTGGATTCTCATGCTCAGCTTTGAACAGCCAGACTTCAGCTGGATTAATGAAGATTTTTTTATAATACTTCCCTGTATCTCTGGTGGTATTATTTTCTTCATTTTTTTAGCACCACAATGATTTAAAAACTGGGAAAAAAAGTCATAGCTATTATTACACATACCATAATATGCAAAATATCCTCTACAAAGCAGTTCAAATACTTCTGTATATATGAAAAGTGCTTGACTGTTCTTGAAGAACTGTTACAGCCTGGGAAATAATGGCTGGGTATTTTTAAAAGTTTTATTCACTTCATAGTCTAGGAAGCAGTTTTTATGTAAAATAGCTGTATAAAGTTGTTTTACTATCAATATAGACTATAAAATACATTGAAATTAAATTGGGCTAAATTATTTTGGGCACAAAAATAGGAGGTAGACTTTTATTTTCAAGGGGGACCATTACAGCTTGATTCTGTCAGTGTACTGATTTTGAACTTATAGGACCATATGGAACTCCCTATAAGGTGAGGCTGAAGGTCATTTGACTAATTTTTTATTTTCATTTTTCCAGGTGAATAAACCACAGGGCTTTTATGAAATAGGAAACTCTTGAACAGCTAATTAGACCAAGGCTTTCTAAAGGAACCAATCATTTAGCTAAGCAATTTGGGGAAAATTTGCTCACCTAGGCTTCAAGAGCTGCAGGTTTTGAGCTGCCCTCTTGCAGGAGCTCCCTTGCAGATACACATTAATACCACAAAACTGGTATGAGCCTTTTTGGTTTTGCTTTTAAGTTTGTAAATCTCTATTACTGAGCAGTTTGAAATACCCAGTTGATGCAGAGCCTTTTTTCCCAGCACTTATTTTGTGAGTTGGAACAATATGACTAGAGGATTGAAAGCTGAACAACTCTGTAATACAGACTCATGCTGGATGATTTATGAGCGATGTGTGGGGTAAGATTTTAGAGAAATATAAATTATACCTGTTCATCATGTTAACTTCTTTTAATGTTTCCCACATGTTGCTATGACAACATTAATGGGATATATATTTTAATTTCTGTTGCACAGAGGAAGTGTGTCAGGTCTGCACATTTCTCTTGATTTTATGGCTGAGTGCTGTGTCGAATGCAGGTTGTAAATCTTCTTGGAAAAATATATAAGAGGGTTTTCATCACAGTGGCTCTCCTGGCAATTCTGAAGCTTTTAATAAGCATAATTTAAATTTAAAAAGAACATTTACACCCCCTGTGATGTGGAGACTTCTAAAGTGGGGATAGCAAAGGCTGTGCAGAAAAGCAGGAGCTTCATGCTAACAATTGCTGAATGTGTCACACAGTTAAACACATTGTTAAAACTCTTACTTCAATAAAACTGCAAAAAATGTCTTGTGGCCAATATTTAATTTCCTGCTTTCCATATAGTGGGTACAGGATACTTTTTAAACTTTTTCTATTTCTTGTGCAAAAAATGGGTTAAAAAGTTCTTTATAGTTCTCTAAACACGTTTTCCATAGGCCCTAAAGAGTTTTCATGACTGTGAGATTTTTCTTTAGAAGTCCGATGTAAAAACTGGATGGAAATTTCTGAATTGGTTTAGACAGTCTTAGTTTCTGCACGATAGGCTGCTGTTCTACATGGCAATTAGTTTGCATATGCATCTGAAACCAGTGTGAGAAAAGTGACAGTGAATTGTGCTGATAAGTGGTTTAATGGAATTATTCAGCAGGCCAAAACTCATTAATCACAGGGAACAGTCTCCCTGTGATACTTCAGTGTACAGTTAAACAAGACTCAACTTATTTATTTATTTTGCAATGTATTTTTTTCAAATCAGAGTGGAAACATTAACTACAGAGATTCCAGCGAAAAGTAAAATCTACTCCAAATCACGAAGTTAGAACCAAAACATAATTACCCATAAAGAAAGAAAACTTTTAGTAATTTCCTGTAATTTCCCCACCAAATTAAATTTTTGACTTGCAGTACTGCTATAAAAAAACATCATGCCCATCTCACATAGACTAAAAGGGACTCCCTATATGAGGGTGCCATTCTCCCTTTTCCTGTTCTAACACACCCATTTTATAAAGGAAAGGGTAAAATCCACATCCTGATAGTCTTCTTCTTCCAGAATATTTTTATATCACTCTCATCTTGTCCTTCTAGCTGCTGTAGCTTTTCCACTTGAACAGCTTTCTAAGGCACAGTATAAGTGTTTTTGTTCAGAACATGCTTTAATTCAGCTAACAATTCAGTGGAATATCCATTTGTTTAGGACAAATGGCTACAGCTGTTAATTGATATTCATTTATACTATTGACTGTACTTCTATAATGGTACCCAGGTCCATGTATTTTGCTTCTGTTTGGTGCCTGCAGCCTGTGCTATACCTCTGGGCATCCATTGCAGCTGGATTTGATGATAACTTTATCACTTCCTGTAAAGTTGTGGCATTTTTAAAAAGGATGTCTCGTGGAAAATGCGCACCCTAGAAATTCCTGATAAATGTACAGTAATTTCACAACTATAAGGCGCACCGGACTATAAGGCGCATTTTTTTTTTGCAGCAAGGATCTGCGCACAACAAACTAACGAATTAATAACGGAATTGCACGATTGCAGGTGCTCAGTTTGCAAACATTTTTCACTGATCGGCATAGCCTTTAAACGCATCCCTAGGTGCCCTCCCTGTGCTGCGGGCCCCGGCACTCCCGCCCTCCCCTGGCGCCAGCTCCCATGTCAGCTGGCAGCTCACACTTCCGGGTTGGCAAATTTCTGAACTTTGTCCATATATAAGGTGCACCTGATTATAAGGTGGACTTCTGGGTTTTGACAAAATTTCAGGCTTTAAGGTGCACCTTATAGTCGTGAAATTACTGTAGTTAGCAAATGGGTTTCTGAATCCCCCAAAACAGTCTCCACCTGACCTTACACCAGTGGTAAGTGCCATAGCCTGATGATTGTCTGATGCTTCACCACAAAGAGCTCAGAGGGCCACCAGGAGAGCATGAGTGAGCTCCCACACTCCACCCACTGCTGCTTGGAGAATGGCTGCTATCAGCAGGAATGACAAATCCTGAGTCCACCTAACTCACTGCCAAGCTGGGGCAGAGCTTTTATAAAAGGCTCTGCTTCTCTTGTGATTCCTGAAAGTGCAGGCATGCAGCTAAGCTTCCATTTCAGGCTCTGGGACCTGCCTGGGACCTGCATGGACTGTTAGGAAAGTCCCTTCCTGGAGTCCACCAAAACACCAGCAGAAATCTGTGACCTCCAGTCTTCACAATTCCAGCTGGTGGAACGTGGTTTCTTTGTCCTCTGCAGCAGCAATGTGACAGTATAAATCATTCCATGGCCTTCCTTTCAGCTTATGCCTGGCCTGTTTGGATTGTTCAGATACTTCAAATTCATCCTGGACTTTGATGGGGTTTTTTCCCCTCATTTGGAAAGTTATACAAGCTTCTTTATACAGTTCTTCATTTGATTATAAACTGACAAGACAGGATGGGAGAAAAACTTTGCCCAAAATGTCACAATTTCTTCATAAGAACATAGACATTAATTTCTCATGTGATTTCCAGTCCAGGCATACCAGGCTCACATAAAGGGCCAGAATACGTACAACCTCTTTTTCTGACAAACCCAGACCCAAATTGCATGTGTATGCCGAAGCATGAAGGGCAGATTTAAGTGGGAGAACTTGAGTCAGTTCTGTTAATCCTGCCTATAGGGAACTTTTATAGACATAGCTGGAAAGGGAACAAAATTTTCTTAGGGCTGTTTCACCACTTGTGCTGTGGGGAAACATGGGGATAAGTTTGCACATATATCCTGAGAGGGTTGCTGCAAAAAACAGTGGTGGTTTTAACTGTGTTAAATGGTGTAGGAATAAAAAAAGTTAAATTAATGAACATGATGTGTGTTTTCCTGAAGAATATGCTGGAATTGTAAAGGACTACATTATATTTCTGGTTTTTTCCTAAGGGATCATGAAAACATATGATATTACTGCTAAGCTTTTCTCACATGTCCGTAGTGCATCTCACACAGCTTACATTTGGCAGAGAAATAGGAACAGGGAGAAGTAAACTTCAGTCAGTTTGTCATAATGTCCAGGGTGGAAAGAGAATTTCTAAGGCGTATAGGAGATTTTGGTAAAACAATTCATTGGAAATCTGTTGTAACAATTCCCTGTCCCTCATTTACCATGGGGGTGCAAGGAGAGACTTAGAAACTTCCATTGTTGTTATTTCAGAAGGCTCATGTTCCTTTACAGAATGGTGATAGGGGAGCAAAGGCACAATTTTAGCAAAGGCAACCTTCCTGAGGTTCTATGTATTAGTGTCAGGTGTAGTGGCAACTGTCTTAAGCAGCTTGTTTAGCTCTCCTGCTTTGCACTGCAGCCATGCTGCCCTTTCCTGGTTCTTCAACTCCAGCATCCTTGGGTGCCTCTGAAATTTGTAGAGCAAGCCAGCTGTAAATGCCAGTTACAAAACTTTATAAGGAACAGTATAAGTATTTTTGTTCAGAACACGCTTAAATTTAAAAAAACAAACAAACAGAAAAAGCACTGTATGCATTTGTTTCTGACACTAAAACTTGGGTAGAATGTGGTAAAATGAGAGGGACCTGGTCTACAACCAAGAGCAAATTTAGGCACTGTGAAGAAATGCAAAGTAATAAAACCAAAGGGGTGATCCCAAAGCAGAGAGATCCTTGCCTTTGTAGACAGGGGAAGGATTACAGTGGGAGACGATAGGTAAGAACCTCACAGAGGCTGAAAAAAACAGAAAAGGATGAATTTACTATAGTGACATTTTCTGCTACAGCCCCACTGCTGGTGGACTGTGATCGGGTTTGCAGCTGTGAACAGAAAATGGCCCAAAAGTCTGAAGACTGAGTTTGTGACAAATAATTAGCATCTTACTGAAGAGCCATATAAGATGCAAAATGTACTTATCATTGTTAAAAATAATTTTATGGCTAAGAACATTGTAAAAGTGTGTAGGAAATAAACGTGCCTCTCAAGGATGTGTTTGACAGTAGTGGTTTTAGACTTGATGCTATAAATTTTCAATTCTATGAGTGAAGCAAATTGATTTGTAATGTGATACAGTCACCAGAACCATCAACACATTTACACCATGCGACTTTTCCCCAGCTGATAACACTGTAAGTTATGGTGGATTTTGGCTGAACTCAATGCAGAAAAGAAGACAAAAGTTGGAAAGCAATCCAGAATAATGAAAACACATCTGCGTCCAAGTTTGGATGCTGAGCAGGAGTATAGGGAGAATTAAAAAGCCCCCATATATCTTGACAGCTACTTTGAGACATGTTCCAGGGACCTAAGTGTGACTTCTGGTTGAAGAAACCTTACCATTAAGATCTGCACAGGAGTAGCCAAGCAGCTTTCATTTTTTTCTGCTAATGTTTGTTGGCTTAACTAAGATCTCCCTGAATTGTATCTGTTCCACTTTCACAGCAGAATTGTCTGGTGCCAAGCATCCATGTTGATGTCACAGCTGGGAAATTAATTGTCTAAAACAGTCTCAGTAGATTCAGTTGCCGCGCAGATATCTGACCAACAGACAGGAAAGAGTTGTCCATCTCTCCTCTGGATTATGGATTAGGTGTCTCAATGAGACTGTCACTGGTAAGTCCAATGCCTTTCCTGCACTTTGAGGTCTAAATCAGGGGTTTGGATTTAGATGAATGACTCACTGTTTTTAAGATGCTGAGTTGTGCCTGACACTGATACACTGACCTAGTGGTGCACACCCCAGAGGAGGAAGACTTCTATTCTTTGTTCAACCTTTAGAAGTTTAAATATGCAGATATCATCTAAATTCAAATGAGCATCTTAGATATTCAGTCTTGCTTAAGTCATGCTGAAATGCTGCTGACAGTATCAGAGCCAGAGACCTTAATTCCAATACTTTCTCCTCAGAATGTTTTGTTCACTTAACATTAAAAACAAGATAGCAGCTACTAAAGGTCCAAGCAGAGACAGTGGCAAGCAGTTGGTGTTGGGACTGGCACTGTTCAACATCTTTGTGGGTGGCAAGAGCAGAGGGATCCAGTCCAGCCACAGCTTGTTTGCCATAGACACCAAGGCACCACCACCTGAGAGGTGAGCCTGTGCAAATCTCATGAAGTTCAAAAAATTCCGACTGCAAGGTCCTGCACCTGAGTGGGGGCAACCTCAAGTATAAATACAGGCTGGGTGGAGCTGTATTGAAAGCAACCCTGAGCAGAAGGGTTGGAGTGTTGGCAGATTAGAAGCACAACATGAGCTGGCAGTGTGGTCCTGCAGTCCTGACAGCCAAACCTGTCCTGGGCTGTATCCGAAGCAGCTAGAGCAGCAGGGCCAGGGAGGGGACTCTGTCCCTCTACTCTGCCCTTGTGCACCCCACCTGCAGTGCTGTGTCCAGCTCTGGGGGCCCCAGAAGGACATGGACCTGTTGGAGAGAGTCCAGAGGAAGTCCTAAAGATGATCAGAAGGCTGGTGAACCTCTCCTATGAGGACAGGCTAAGAAAATTGGGGCTGTTCAGCCTGGAGAAGAGAAGGCTCCAGGTGTTACTGTATGTGGTTCCGGAGCAGTGAAGGAGACAGTAAAATGGCAACTTTCTTGCAAGAGCAGGAAAGAACATTTATTAAGGAACTCATGGATTTAAATAATATACATTGTGAAAAACAAATGAGAGACACTTAATTGGTCAGAGGAGGAACTCCAGAACATCCCTCTAGAAACATGCTCTGTGAAAAACAACATGTCCTCTAGCAGGTGTTTATCTATGTATTTGAATTCTCTGAAAATTTTCTCCTGGGAAAGAGAGCTAAAATTTCTCTGAAGTAACTTTCTCCTGGGAAAAGAGTCAGAACTGATAGCAGCCTGGAAAAAATCCTGGCTGGATATTTCCTGGGACTCTGACACTTGCCCACATCTAGGTATACCTTTGAGCACCTTCCTGTACCTAAAGAGGCCTACAAGGAAGATGGAAAGGGACTTTCTCTAAGGCACATGTAGTATTAAGGAGTAATGTCTTCACACTGGAAGAAAGTAGGTCTACATTAGATATTAGGAAGAAATTCTTTACCTTGAGGGTAGTAAGTCACTGGAACAAGTTACCCAGAGAAGCTATGGAAGTTCCATCCCTGTCAGTGTTCAAGACAAGGCTGGATGGGGCTTTGAACAACCTGGTCTAGTGAAAGGTGTCCCTGCTCATGGCAGGGGATTTGGAGCTAGATGCTCCTTAACGCCCTTCCCAATCCAAACCATTCTATGATGAATAAGATTTCTAAACCAAGTACAGTAATTTCACACTCATAAGCCGCACCTGATTATAAGCCGCACTTCCGGGTAGCCGGGAATACCACGGAATTTGTCCATAAATAAGCCGCACCAGTGATAAGCTGCACTTTTTTTTTTTTTAAAGCGAGGATCCATGTGCAAAAAAGTAACAAGTTAGTAACAGAACAGCACATCGCAGGGTTTGCTGTCAGGTGCACAATTTGCAAACAGTTTTCACAGACCAGCGAAGCCTTTAAATGCAGCCCCAGGCACCCTCCCCGTGCCATAGGCCCTGGCACTCCTGCCCCCGGCGCTGGCTGCCATGGCTCCCTGCACCACTCAAAAGCGGCAGCTCGGTGGGCTGGCCACGCAACACCGGCAAAGCAGTGGCAAAGCGCGAAGCCGGCAAAAAGCGACGGCAAAGCGGTGGCAAAGCAGCTCGGCTTTTCGCTAAGGCAGCAAAGCAGCAGCTCCCTTCCCGGCTGGCTTGCACTTCCAGGTTGGCATTTCACTGGAATTTGTCCATAAATAAGCCGACCTGGTGATTAGCCACACTTCCGGGATCAGCTCGATTCTTCAGTGAAATAGGTGCGGCTTATGAGTGTGAAATTACTGTACTCTGAGACATTTTGAGATCAATCTAATCTGAATATTCCTGTGCTCTCAGATTTGTGTTCACCTGAAAAAGAAAGCATTTTGCTATCTTCTTTATCATTTTGTAAATAGGATTATTTAACTGGTTTCTGTAGTGGTCAGAGTTTCTAATATCCTTTGGGCATAATTCTTTCTATAATGGGTAGAGAGAGCAAATCTTTCATGGTGTGGACATTAATACCAGTGCCTCTTTTAAAGCAAACTGCTAAAATACACCCAGATTTGACTCGTAATGAGATGTAAATTCACTGTATTGAATTATTGCATGCTCAGGTCTTTTTTTTATTTGAGAAACTCCAGATGGCAGGGTGGAGAGTTTGCAATGTTTCTAGTAAACTTGGTCGAGACAGTTCTGGTGATAATATTCAATGTCTGACATGTCTGATGGTATTGCCAATGTGAAGGCATTGGTTGTCTGTGAGATGATTTTAGTTTAGTTCATTCCTATGTCATAATTCCTAAATTATACTGATACACCATGGTGAGAGATACCTTAGAAACTCTCATGAAAGATTCATTTCATGTAGCTCAAACGTTGAGAAAACAAGAAATTATTTTTTCTGTCCTTTACATTACAGAATTTTGTTGACACTGTGTATTAAAATTGCCAAATAACTGCAAAGATGTATTACTACAAGTCATAATTTCTATTCAAAGGTATCCTGTTTCCTGTCCAAATCATTGAAGCAGAAACGTGACTGTGAATGTCAAGTAAATCAGATATGACACATATTATTGTCTAGGCAAGTGAGTCAGGCAGCTGTGATGCTGTGAACTGATAGGTCCTGCCTCAGGCAGAGGGGAAATGTTGATACACCTGGGTAGTCACATTTTATCAAGGACTCAAACCTGCAGTTTCATGCTCAGTTAGAAATTGGCATTTCTCATCTCAAAACTATTTGATTCTTCAGGAGATTAGGACCTGGGCTAGAGCTACATTACCTCTGAGATTTAGTATGTGCTTCTTTATATTCAATATCCTTGAAAAAGACAGGCTACCAGGAGTTCAAGGTTATTTTTTGACTTTTGTGTTGACAGAGGCAAGCATGGGAAAGTAAGCAATAAAATTGTTATTAGCAAGTACCAACATTTTTGAAACCTAAACCCTCCAAATAGCTCCATCTCTGCCTCTGGTGGCTATCAATAGAGAAGATGTAATTGCATTTTCTCATACAGTTCAGATATGATTACTAACAGACAGCTTACCCAGTCTTCAGCTCAATTTTCTGCAGATGAGAAAACATAAATTGCCTTTGTGCAGGGTCAGGTGTGGTCTGCAGGAGGTCTGCACTCAGGTGCCATGTCATGAAGTGCAGGTGATCTGCCCAATAATGCTTTATATCCTGGCACACAGCCAGAGCAGAAAAGGACCACAAGGGAACACCTTCAAGAGACTTCCAGATGGTTCTGTACAGGCAGCTTGGGCCCAGCTTGATTTATTTGCTTTGGCTGTGTGTGGATATAGCATTCAACTGAACTAGAACACAGTCAAAAGCCTGGAGCACTGGGGAACACGGTACAGAAAAAAATACAGGTCTGCAATATGATTCTCTGTGTATGTTTTTGTAACTGCTGTATGCTTGATTATTCCATGACTTGGACATCTTGGATCCTTTTATGTATAACAGAGATAAACATATATGGAAACATGTCAAATACATAAAGAAATATCTTCTTATTTCCTACTCCTGGTGATGTATTCAGTATTGTCTGGCATTTTTTCTGTGTATCAAGTTAAAGGGTGTAGTAATTTCTCTTTTTCCTTCTATCATATTAGTTCATCTATATTTCATCACATGGTTTTATTTAGATTTTGTCAAGGGTATTCAGAAACCCCTGCTCCAAGGTGATGCTAAGTTACAAAAAACAACTAAGAGTTTTGAACTCCAGAAATAAGCTCTTGAAACATTGTGCATGAAATTCAAGATTGCCTTGGCACAGTAGCTGGGGAAATGTGAACCCACCTCTGGGCTGTTGCATGAGCGTGGTTCTGCAGCTCTGAAATAGCCCATTGATTCTGATATTGGAGAGGCATTACAGAGAGCCACTAACTGACACACAGATATGGACACTGTTCTTCACTGATGCCTGAGAGCATTTTTAAAGTAGAAGACTGCTATCTCAGTTTCTCTGAGTTTGCAATGAATGAGAGTAATTAACATCTACCAGAAAACCTGTCAAATTCTCAGATCATGCTTGGCCAGAGCAGGATTTGGGCAGTATTCCTTCATGGTGTCTCTTGTTCTTTATCCTTTGTATCTAACATCAAGCAAAAAAGAGCCATTAGAAATGAAGTGCTCCCTGGAAAGCAAATTTCACTCCAATGAGGCAGGATTAAAGAAGATGGTGCAGAGATCTACCCAGCGATAGGAATGCTTCAGTGATGGCTCTATAGCCACATGACTGAACATGTACTTTATCAATTCAGAGTGACATCAGCTGTGATGGGATTTGCTGGGCCTAGAGGGAAAGTGCTACGTCTCAAGAAATACTTTCCCACAAAATATTTCCTTAGTTAAGCAATAGGTTCAAAAGTATATTTGAAAGTGATTTTTTCTTTTTATGATATGTGATATGCCATTTTCCCCATGAAATTAAATTAATGAGCCAAGCCTTGAGAACAACCTTTCCCCAAGAATCAGTTCAGTTAGGGCAAACACCATTTCAAAATTACTGGTTGGACCACTTCAAAAAAGTACTTTCAGTGTGACTGGTAAAATATTTCAGGCTACTTCTCATGGCAACTCTGTAGTTCTTAGAATGGTTCCAATTATACATAATGAGTCATGGAGAGTGAAGCTGGCTTCAGACTCCTGAGTTTAACAAGGATGAGGGGCTGGGGCCAGCCACTCCTGCCAGGGAGAGAGGAGGTCTAACAGCATTGCTGTTCCTACTGCTGCTGGGTGGGTGACAAATTGCAGCAGTGCCCCTGGAGGGTCACCTGCCTGTACAAGGTGACACTGTGCGGAAACAGCCACCATCCTGTACAGCCCATGTCTCTTAGTGGGCTGACCCTTGTCCTGCTCTGCCAGAACTAGTGCCAGATGGCTCCAAGTGAGGTACAAAGAGAGTTTATGAGAGAACTACTGGGAACTCAAAACTCTGAGTTTAAAGGTAGTTAGCAGTCTATCTGCTCTCCAAGAGGACACTTGGACAAAGAGGCTTGGGTGGGAAATGGATTAAAATAAGAAAACATTGAGGATGCCTAGCCCTGGTACTCTGTGCTGTACCAGGTGAGCTGAGCTGGGCACAGGAACCCAGCCAGTCCAGTGTACAGACCTGAGTGAAAGACTGCAGTCACAGACACACAGAGATTAATATATTTCCTTGCAGAAAAATGCTGTGAGGCCATTACTGTTCATAGGTGGTAAGGACTGTGGCTTTCAGATAACTGAACTTCTATCACATCTGGATGAGGTCTGACAGCACTTTGAGGAAAGCGATCTGCTTGCTTCTCTCCATTCTGTGCAATACTGTACACTCTTCTTGATCACTGAAAGCAAAGTTCCTCTGATATTGGGGACTGACTCTGAAATCTTCAGAACATGAGTTTTATTGTATGTTCCCAGAGAGAAGAAAAGTAATTTAGTAGTTAGAATCAGGATCATAGAATTATAGAATATGCTGAGTTGGAAGGGACCCATCAGGAAAATGTTGCAGTTCAGTATAATGGCTTTATAAAAATCACATACATACTATCTCATAGACTACATGATGTTTAAAAATATCCTGTCACTCATAAAGTCCTGAAACCCAAGACTGTTTCATTTACAGGCCTGTTAAGAATTACAAGCCAATATGGCCAATGCATTAATTCACTATGAGGCTTTGCTACAGTAATCCATCATTATCAGGCAGAGAAATGGAAAGCCAGCATGACATTTAATGGCACATAGAGAATAAAATCTGGAAACTGCTGCAACATTTTACAAGCCAAATAGAATAAATCATTAATCAAAAAGATCCTAAAATTCAAATAATAAATGGTTATGCAAGAAAGCAAACCACAGACATCTCTACAAAATCCTTCACTCTTCTATTTTTCTAGCAAAGGAGTCTCAAACTGACAATGACTGAAGTTAGCAAAACTGCTGTTAGGATTGTTACTATTAAACAGATCTAAAAGGACTGAAGTGCTAGAGAGAGGATAAAGAATGAGACCTTTATTTTTCTTTGTTGACTGATAAATAACAGCAACAGGAAAGGTCCAGGAAGATTTGTGCAACAAGTTTTAGGAATGGGAACCTCTATAGCAGGAGGAAAATGAGCACTGCAGAGCTGTGAATTTTGGCTTTGGGAAGGATTGGAGGTATGCTGAAGTGGAAGACAAGGACTTCTGGTAGTAGTAGTGCTCTCTCTATCATGTAGGAGATATACATATATAAAATTTCATTTGTTTGTGCCCACAAAGAACTGTCCCTCACTGTTGTCACAGAATCACAGAATCTGCTGAGTTTGAAAGGACCTACAAGGATTATCAAGTCCTACTCCTGGCCTTGTACAGAACCATCCCCAAGGGACACACCATGTGTCCAAGAAAATTGTCCAATCACTTCTTGGTGCTGTGACAACTTCTGTGGGTACATTGTTCCAGTGTTCCATACTGTGACTGATTTTTTTGTCTCGTTTGTGTTCCCCAATATAGCCTGGTTTGGCATATAAGGAAGTAAGAAATGGGATTTTCATGAGTCTGGGTCACAACCAGGTTGTAGGGTCTGGCCAGAGTCCCTTGTCTGGGTGTTCCAACTTAGGTGTATCCAGGAGAGGAATTTTCAAGGACGCTGATAGAGGCACGGTGGGAATTTCTCTGTCAACACACGGATATAATTTTCAGAGGCTGCAGCACACCTTGATATCAGTCCCTCACAAATTGCCTTGATTCCATCACGTCATTTTGTGGCAAGAGATACTAGAAAGGCATCTTCTGCAGCTAATACATTTGTGACTTTTAAAATAGCCTTTTGACAAATGTCAGTGTGTGCCAAGATCAAAGCATAGTGAGTGACTAAACTGGGGAGATTTGAGCCACAAGTAGACAACTAATATCCAATGCACTGATCCCATAATGTATCTTGGAAACTCGTTGAAAAACATTGTGATAAATCAAGGCTGTGAAGGCCTTTTTGGAAGTTTGATGAGGGACAGAGAATTTCTTAAGACTACACATGAATTTGAAAGCTCTTGGAAAAATAAGGTGTTACTTAGTGAGTTCTTCCCACTCTTATATTCTGAACTCACTGCAAACAATTTCATTCACACTCCAGATTCACTAGGGTCAGATGAATGGTGTGAATACCACTGCACTGCATTAGTCTTACTGTGTTTTTATCTAATAATTGGATTTCGGGAATATAAACATTATTATAAACCTAAACATCAAAGAAAAGTGCAATAACTTGCTGTTCTGCAGATGCTTTGTGTGCTTTCATTTCTGGACTGGTGGCAAAAGCTCTGATTTTTCACACTGCTGTTTAGATGCTTACCAAATATCTTAATGCAGAGGGAGGATTCCCATAGCTGTGGTCAGTGGAGGATGGTTGAGCAACTGGTGCACCTCAAGGAAACAAGAAGGTGCACAGGTAGGCTGATGTGCCTCTCTGTCTCCCTTGATAGCTTGACTTTTGAGGGTACTTAAAGTGCAGTCATTAATTCTGTTAAACCCTGATGGGAGGGATCTGGGTGCAAGTCCTTGATTTCCACAATTGATCAGCAATTACTCTGAATTTGTTGTTCATGTGTCTTTGCCTGTTCATTTTTATTTTTTTTCAATTGTAAATCTCTGGAAACTCTGCAGGAATTGCCACACACAGCAGAATCACTTCTCATGGTCGCTCCTTAGTTGTCTCCAGACCCAAATATCAATGTTTGCCTCCTGTTCTGCAGTACTGCTGGCCATGAGACAAGGTAATTCAGACATGAACCTAGTGTTTCTTTCCAAGGATCCATATGGGATTCTAACACCCATTTACCTTTTCTTTGTTGACACATTGTTATTTCCCCCTTATATTTGGTAATAAATAAAGGGTTTTTGAAATAAAAAATATATGGAACCAGGAGAGCTCCTCTTATCTGGTATATAACTATATTGCACATAGTTGTAACTTTTTTTATGTGTTATTAAGGATGAAGAGGAATGAGTAGCATATTCATGGTTCTTCCAGGAGATGTCTCCCTCTTCCTAAATAAGCCCAAAGCATTGGTGTTGCAGGGATCTCTTGCCTCCCAGTGCAGTTGTGCAAAGGCAGAGCGCGCTCCGACCGCTGCGTTTGCTCTGCTCTCTTGTAGGGCTTGGCTGCTGTTCCCAGCCCAAACGCCTCATTTTTAGGTCAATGTTTTTGGGGGCTGAACAAACATTGGTGCTGCAGTCTTGTTTTTTTTCTCAGGCACTTCAAACTTACACGGAAGGCTAACTTGCTTCATTTCTACAAGCAAGCAATTTATTGTCCCATTCTGTCACCACGGAATACACAGGGATATCTGGAGTTTAGGGACACATGGGAGCCTGAATGTGTGCCACTATTCTGCCATCAACATAAAGAATATTAGTACAAACAGTGAATGTTTCAATATTCTCACTTGAAATACTTTACAACTAATATAATCCACATGCATTTTTAATTATTTTCGGTTCTATTGCATAGAACATGCAGAATAGCAGATATTCCTATGAAAGCCAATAAATATTAGTTTTGATAATGACACAGTAAAAGCACCAACACTTTCAGAAATTCTTTTGTTTTTACAATACACAGGGCAGTCAAAATATTCTCAGTCATAAGTCCTTTGGATCTACTGGTTTGTATTCTCCTTGCTGTAGTGGCTTTACCCAGCAGATGAACCAAACTTCTTTTGTGAGAAGACAGACACAGATATCTCTTTTTGTCTAAGCAGAAAGCCTGGTCAGAAAAATTATTTTATTAACAGGCAGTTTTTCATAAGTTTCACTGATTTACTAATGATCTTCACTGGGAATTAAAGGAATTATGATAGCAATTCATTTTTTCTCATGGTGGAAAAAATGAATTATATATGAAATTTTAGTCTGATAAATAAGTCATGGGACTTTCAGATGCTTTAGAGGAAAAATAATTGGATTTATATGAATATTTACTGTCTGTTGTCACTGGAGAATGAAATACTTGCTGGCACGGTGGTCCCAGGTGAATCTGTGTAATTGGAGATTGTCTGGACAGGTTTGTGAAGACCAAGAAAGAGGAAGGAAACAGGGATGCCTTAGGGGAGTTACTCTGCTTTTAGAAAGTGACAAACAGCTGAGCATACACATTTCCCCGAAAATTCCTCAAGAAAAGAAAAGGGGCTGTTATCTTATTATCAAGATAACAAGCAAAACAAATGAGGACACAGAAGCAAGGTTGGCCTTTGCCAAGGAAAATCAGTCTGTTCACACTGCAGCGTGGCTTTAGTTTGGAGGAAATTCTAGGTGTCATTTGATGTCTCTGGAGGCAGGAGCTGTCCTGTGGCAGGGCTGGAAGCAACACTCTGCTGGCAAGAGTGGCCAGGCTCAGGGGAATAAAGAAGTTTTACACAGGCTGCCTAAGCTCGAGGCATCAGACCCAAATGCTGTTCACTAGTGTTTGTTCTTCATCACATTATTCCCCTCAGGGACTGAGAAGTTCTTTAGAGACTTATCAAGGTATCTGAGTTAACTGAAAAGGAGCTGCCTATAACTTTCAGAGGCTTTAGGGGTCTTAACATGCCAAAGGAAAACATACAATTTCCCCCACACTTTTAAGGAACTCATTTTAATTTTGACAGCAGAAACCTTCTACTTTGTCTTTAAAATGTCATCAAGCAGCAAAAATACAACATGGTAATTACAGAGACCTGTTGAATATTGTGTTTCTTGGACACTGTGAGTAAGAGCAGAGTGTCCTGTGTGCTATGGAAATGTTCCTATTACTCAGCTGGCTGACATGGAAGCTTTCATTTGTTGGTGTTTTTGTTTTTGTGTTCTGCTTTGCAGCTGCATTCCCCCCAGGAAGACATGTGGGTGCTTCTGCTGACTCAGTCCTAGCCAGAGTCCCCTGAATGCACTGGGGCCACCTGATTCTTGGACAGCCTGGAAGTAATTTTCAGCCTACTATGTTTCATTTTGAAGTGTAGTCAAAAGGCACAGCCAGATGGAACAGTCCATTGTACTGGAGAAAAGAAAATCTCAAAATGGAACTTCTAATTACCAAAAAAAAAAGAAAACTAGGAAAGGAGGGGAGAAGGTTAACTTCATAATATCCCTAGGAAAGCAAAAACTGTATCTCAAATGCCAGAGTGATGTGAGCTGCTCGAAAGAGTGCATTAAAGGCTTGATCTTTTGTATGGAGTTTTATGGATCAAAGAAATATTTCTGCCACTTCCCCTGTCAGCCTGAACCCACCTGCCTTTCAACAGAGAGTGCCTTGAAAACTCTACACTGTCCTTTCCTAAAATGATCTCCCTCTCCTCTGGCACCACACTCTACCCACAATCTTGAAGCTTCTGCCTGTAGTATGTTAATCAATATGTTAGATTTGATGGCCAGGACACCCCTCAAGACCAGTAAGGACAGTAGGGTCCAGGCTGTTCTGAATGAATCCTTCTTGAATTCTTGTCTGCCTTCACCAAACCTAGATTTAAAACCATTACACATGTGGTGTATCACACATTGCACCAGCAACCTTGTTATGTTTAGCAGGTGTTAGCTCTCCTTGCTGTTAAAATATATCCATTCTATTTGAAAATTTCTCTGTAAGTGGTTTCCAACCTGCCTCAAGTAGATGTTTTCATTTTTGGTTCAGAGCTGAAGAGTAAGCTGAAAAGGTAGCCACTTTTCCTACATCCATGTTGACTTTTCTACTTGGAGATTAACAGTTTGATTTAGCCTTGCTCAGAAAAAGCTTTTTAGAGATGGGATGAACCTGCACATGGAGGCATGCTGTGACCCCTGAGTGACATGGCCCACTGCAATGTCACACATAAACACCCCAGACAACTCTGAATTACCTACCAGCCCATTTACCAGGAGCAATATTATTCCGCTAACACAGTCCTGCTTCACTAAATCCCTTGCCCATGGAGTTTCCTCTGGTAAGCTGATCTTAGAGCCCACTGCCCTGGTGGGTGATTGGGGGAGCTGAAGGGGTACCTGGGGTGCTGCACACCAGACAGAGTGCAGAGGGTGGGTGTTGCCATGGAGTTTGCCAGAAGGAGCAGTTGAGGAAACATCTGGAAAGCAGGAGGGGCTGGGGATCTGTTCTAGGACACAGACACTGCTTACACTGACAGCATTCAGATAGTCTCCAAAATGGACATTTCAGCACTGCCAAGCCTGCCTGAGTGAACAGTGTGTGTGGGGCAGGGGGCTTAATTTGTTTTATTCTCTTGTGTAACTGAATTTTGAACTCATTGTAAATATATGTTTACTAAAGCCTGTCTTCTAAAAGAGTAATTTATCTGTATTAAACTTCCTCTAGTGCTTAGCCATCAGGTCTAATTTGGCTACAGTAGTTTCACGAATATAAGCCGCACCTTTTTCATTGAAGAATCCAGCCTACCCCAGTGGTGCGGCTTATATTCAGGTGCGGCTTATCTATGGACAAATCCCAGCGAAATGCCAACCCGGAAGTGAGAGCCAGCCAAGCGGAGAGCTGCCACAGAGCAGCGGCCGGGCAGGTGGGGGAGTGGGCTTTGCCGAGCAGTGC
>VRYO01001463.1:11694898-11769470 GCA_009812075.1 Sialia sialis | reverse complement strand
TATTTGTAGACACCCTTAAAGTTTATTTTACAGAGCTATATGTTTGCAGATCTTATTTTACTGTCTAATAACACTGGATCTTATCCATCTCTCTCATCATCTCATTTTTGCCCTGAAAAGCTTACTGTATGAATTCCAAATTCCTAATTTCATCCTGATGCAGTCATTGAAATGCTTCTTCTTAGAGAACAATGGGAGAGTGACTAAAACTTCAGTATGACTCCTGAATGTTTATATTAGTGACTTCTGTAGTTTTCCCTCACATTTTTATCAAGCCTCTGCATACTTCTTATGCTGTGTGGACACATGATCAATTTACCATATCTAAAAAGTTACTCCAGGTCAGCTGAGAAATCATAATTCTTGCATATGTAGCACAAATTGCTATGAAGTTACATGATTTAGATAAAAACATTTTTCAAATTATTTTGTATATGACATGTCTGGACATGCACATCTAAGGTGTTTCCATTAGTGTCATTTGCAATGATCTCCAAATCACTGCAAATGGGCAACATATCTGAGCTTCATATTTTTGTAAAATGTAAGATTATCTCAGTTTCTGCACTAGGCCCAGGAAAGTGGGTCCACTGAAGTATTTGGCTATAGTATTTAAATTACATGAAGGAGCCATTAGGCAGAAGGTTTGCTGTAGCTGTTTTATGTGTTGTTTTGCAGCCTGCTGTGCAGCTACCCTGTTCTGGATGCTCTAATAAAGATGCATTAGTGGAATTTTCATTTACCTGTGATGCCTGGAGTTTTAGCTTTTATATTTTTCAGAATATCTGCTGCTTAGTGTGTAACTCTGAAACTTCATATTAGGTGTTAGTAAGTTCTCTTCACAGGGTAGTTAGACAAAACAATTCCTTTCTAGCTAGATAATCAAGGATAACTGGTACCCAAAAAGCATAAACAACAGTGAGGGAAAGGGGGCAAGCCAGGGGGCTGAGGCTTCATAGCCTGGGGCTGTGGTTGGACAGTTGACCCCAACAGGCAGATGAACCAAAACTTATAAAAGTGTAAACACTCATGTCTGGGATCCATCTTGGATAGGACTTGGGTGTAGCCCCAGCTGGGCTCTTACACTGCCCAAAAAGTATCCTTTCTACAAACACCTATTTTATTGCTTTTGCTCTGCCTAGTCTCTGTTCCAGGTCAGCCTTCCAGGCACCACCTGTCTGCTTAGTCTGCCTAGACCAGTGGAAACCCTTCAGGAAAAGGGTCTAGAACCTTCTGAGACAAATGGATTGTGAGAAGGAAATTATCTTAGGGACACAGAGTGGATTGTGCTACTCTTATCCAAGCTAAAATAGTATCAAAAAAAGATGGGGTGCAAAGCAAAGATGAGTAAAGGTTCTACCATACAGGGGCACAATGAGCAAGAAAGATTGTCTTTCACATTCTTTATTTAACAAATTATCTCAAACTTCTGATCCTTACCAATTTAAATTTTCTTTGTACTAGCAATGCCTCATAGTGGAGACTGGGAATGTTTGAATCGTAAGTGAGTTGATCTAACAGCTGTTCTTCAGCAACATACATTCATAGTGCAGATATCCTTCTGTGTTCCCTCTTTCTTAAATGAGATTGCACTGCAAACAAAGGCACCTTTTGGTACAGGACCTTGACCTGTATTGGAAAAAGGTAAGAGTTGGTGGAGTGGCTGATGAGCTTCTTGAGGTTTATTGTTTGGCTCCTGAGAGCTGTTTGTTTTGTACTTCCTAGGCAGTGCAGGAATGTGATAGCTGAAACTCCAAGGATACACACTCAGGCAGGTCTGACTGAACACGTCCCAGGCTGACACTTCTGAATCTTCACTTGCAAAAAACAGTGGTGGAGCATGAAGGTGTGGAAAGCACCTTTAAAGGGGAGATGCACACCTCTGTCCTGAAGAAACTGAAGATGAGGACTGTGCAGAGGCATCTAGGGCTGAGTGATACTTGGAATTGCACCATAAGCAGGGTTGCCTGTGCTTCAAGCTCATTACTGTGCAGCCATCCTCTGTTACAGAATGACAGCACCAACACTCCAGCCTGGAAGTGACCATCAGTGACAAGAGTTCATTGTACCCTGGTGCACAATGTGAAAGAGGTCCTCATTTCCCTCCTTCTCCCTCTGTATCCATAATAAAATCTGACTGTAATAAATAATCATGTGATTTCTGGTTGGAAACTAGTAATGGGGTGAAGATAGAGCCCACATCAGCTCCCTTACCTACCACTGTTTATCTTGCTGATTTATACTATCAGAAATATAATTTTTCCCATATTTAGTGTTGACCTTTCCATCAAGCCATTCCCTATTTGAGCACACTGGTTTTCTACCACTGTCAGCTAGCTGACATCAACAATCAGGCCGATATGAAACTGTTGTAAAGTCATAGAGGATCACGCCATGTGTCTTACATGTAGAAAAAATCCGTTTTCCTTGTTTCTCTCGTAAGACAAAACTACTATTTCTTCAGAGCAATAGCTAGTTTCTATGACCAGCTGTAAACAATTACTAAGCTGCCTGCCTTGATGATTTATAGCTTAGTTATAAAAGGGTGTACTTCTGCCAGACTGCTTGCTAAGCCCAGAGGAAGACCCTGAGTTAATGATGATGACGCTATTTTATCACCTGCTGTGAACTAATTCTAGGAACTAGTCAGATTTTTCTGAGGAAATTGCTTTGCAATGTGAAATCAATAAAGTCAGTACTCTTTTCCTTTTTTCCTCTCTGTGTGTGGGAATAGACCAATATGTAGATGTGATTTTGGGAGAAAAGGTGGTTGTTTTCAGGATAAAATTTCTGGTCCAAACCAGAGATGATTGTAATATCAGGACAATAGGACAAAGCATGGTCCAGTGAAGATAGGACCCTTGGGGAAAATATGAGAAGAAAATTCATGTTTTGAATTTGTTGCTAATTTAAATCCAGTGTGAATTCCTTTGTAACCTGCTATTTAGGCAAATATTTATGTTCTCATTAATCACTGTGGAAGATCCTGTTTTTATCACTTTTCAGAATGCATACATTTCGTATTAAAAATGTCACTAGTTTTCCAAAGTGACAATTACTTCCTACAGAAATGTAAGAAGAATAGCCAGATGACTTCTAGATTTTATTTTGGCTGGGCGTCTCTTAAGGGTTAAAAATCCAATGGTAAACAAACTGTGTAGTTATTATTGGTAGTTATTCTAAAGCTTCTTAAAGCTACAAAGCACACTGGAGTTTTTGTTTGTTTGTGATAGCTGTTTGGTGTGATCATCTGTTATTAATTACAGTATTGTTGGTCAAGTGGCTGTTCCAGCGATTAGTGGTATTGTTACAAAAGTATGAACACTCCCTTAGTACGTGGGTGGTGGTGGCAGTTGTGTTGATATCAATCCTTTTTCACAGGACAGAGCTTCATCTTTTTTTTGGTTCCTGCTTTTCTACCAGATCCCCATTCTTTTTACTTTCCTTTTGGAATAGATGGAAACTTTATATTGACATAGGAATGGATCTTCTGGAGACATATGGATTTTCACCTCCTATAATAAATGCACAGTGCTCAGAATGATAAGATACACATGCTGTACAGAGATATCAGAAAAGTTTATGTTGCATCTTACTAATTGACAATTTTTTGCACGAATACCCTCTGAAATGTAAAATAGCGCAGCAGCAAATTAGATGGCTTCCAGAAGAAAAATTAAGTGTTATTTTAGTATCAGATGGTAAATAAAGGTCTTGTGAACCTCATTTCAGAAGGAATTTAGCCATTGGTGTGGAAATTCTGTGGTTCTTGTATCATGTTAGTGTACTGTATTTTCAAATACTTGTGCTTTAAGATTTTAGTGAAACTTGTGAGTTGTTTGTTTTTTGGGGTTTTTTTGGGGGTTTGTTTTGTTTTGTCTTGTTTTGTTTTTAATGACACTGGTGATTTCTCATGCTGGACAATGTAACATGACACCAGAACCATTTCTGCTGATGAGAGTTGCCAGGACAATAGACACATAGCTGTTAACTGTGAAACTGCTGCTGCGTTACTATTGCTAACAAAGGTGATGGCAAAAAAGGCATTTCTGGGAAAGCTTTATGTTCTTCATACTCTGAGGGCTGGTAGGAGCTCTGGAGAGGGATAGATTTTTTACAGGGAGCCTTTACTTTGTGGCAGAGATGGGTGCAGTGAACAGAACCCTCCCATACACAGACAACTTCACAAAAGAATGCCTTTTACCCTATTGCTTTACAGCAAACTGGCTCTTACTGCACCAGTTTAGGCAAAATACTGCTTTGGACAATGATGTCTTATAAAATAGAGTCAATGAGTTAATCTGTATCTAACCTGAGTAACAATCCATAGTGATTCTAATGTTTACAGCAAACACCTTCGGTATGCTCCGGCTAAAGCTGCCAAAGAAAGTTAGGATTACTCATTAATTTTAAAACTTGTTCCATTATCCTTTGTCAATTATAATAATGCCGTGATATAAACCAGCATAATGTTAATTAGACTTTGGCTAAGACACTCTCTATTGGATTTTTCATTAAACTTATGTGATGGAACTAGTGCAACTTGCTTAGTAATCCTGTGCCTTTTCATTCAGCATGACAACATAAAGTACACTAATTTCAGATTATAAGCCACACCTTTTTCATTGAAGAATCCAGCCTACCCCAGTAGTGTGGCTTATATTCAGGTGCGGCTTATCTATGGACAAATCCCAGTGAAATGCCAACCCGGAAGTGAGAACTGGCTAGGAGGGCACCTGGGGCTGCCTTTAAAGGCTTCGCTGGTCTATGAAAACTGTTGCACCTTGAGCACCTGACAGCAAACCCAGCTGGCAGCGATTCTGTTACTAATTTGTTACTTTGTTACACATGGATCCTCACTTAAAAAAAAAAAAAAAAAAAGTGTGGTTTATATTCAGGTGCGGCTTATATATGGACAAATCCTGTGGTCTACCCAGCTACCGGGAGGTATGGCTCATAATCAGGTGTGGCTTATAATTGTGAAATTACTGTAGATAAATACCTTCATCAAATATCAGTAAGAGCAATAATTATCTTTGCCCAAAACACAGAATAAGAACTAAAAGTTTAGTTTCAGGCTATGTATGTCTTTCTGTGGTTATCAATGTGAATTTAGGGTCAGTGAGTTGACTGGTGGCTCACTTTGTGTGCATACTAAAAAATTTATAATTCCTATGGGTGTATCAAAAGAAAGATATCTGATTTTCTTTCCATGTTCTGGAGATGTCTTGTAGAGCCTGTCTGTGTGAAGTTGAAGGCCAGGGAAGGCAGTCCTTCCTGTGAATCACTGGAGCTACCAGGAGGAGAGGGGGCACAGCCAGAGAGACTAAGCTGCTGCACAGACACCCAGGGGCAAAGCATTTGCTAAACTGGCTTACTGGGACCTTTGCACAGGGTAACATTCACCCAAAAAGTCAAATCTGTTGCACAGGAAGGCCTGGGTGATGATGAAATTCTCTGCTGGAGGGTATCTTCAGCTGGACAGAGTGAGATTCTGTGCCCCTCTTTTGCTCCACTCATGACCATGCTGGGCTACAGAGAAACACAGAATATCCTGAGCTAGAAGGACCCACAAGGATAATTGGAACCCAAATCCCAGCCCTGCACAGGATAGCCCTGAGGATCACACCACGTGTCTGAGAGCACTGCCCAAACTTTTCTTGAACTCTGTCAGGGTTGGTGCTATCACCACTCCCTGGGGAGCCTTTCTGCACCTCCAGGAATGGTTTCTATTGACGATTTACAAATATCTGTGTACACTTTTCTTAATTCTACAGCAGGATTTGCCTGGAGGAGTCCCTCAGCCTGGCCAAATTCTCCATCCTGGGTGCTAACACATTGCAGCACATGAACAGTGCATTTCAATCAGTCTAAACACAGCAGGGACTGTCTAGTGAAATCTCTGTGCCTGTCCAAAATTTCCACCAGGACACCTCCTGCAGAAATCAGGCAAAAGCTTTGCTTTGAGACCAGCAGCAAGATCAATCATTGTGTCTCAGTTCAGTCCCTTATGTCACTTCTACAGAAACCAGTTCTGGGACCATCCAGGGAACTAATGCCTAAGTGTGCATCCTGACACCAGCTGCAGCACTGCTTTTACTACAGGACAAACTTGAATTTCATCCTTAACTCATAAATTAAATTCAATAGTTCTTGCCACAAATTGCAAATCAAAAACCAAAGCAATAAACACAATTTGATAATGCTGATGATCTTCTTCTGCAGATGTAGAAGATAGACCATATATATTGTCTGGATTCAAAATGGGGAATGATGTGACTTCCTTTTGGCAGCTGTCTGGCCAGCTGAAGAATGTTTCCTGTGCTGAATATGTGTAATATGGTTCTTCATTTATGTGCACTGAAAATAAGGAATACTCTACCAAATAAAGTGCTTTGCACTTACAGTCCTGATTCTTGTTTGTACTAAAGCTCTTTTGTGTGAGTCTCGAAGTATACTGAGCACTCAAAGCAAGTGCTCATTTTGCTAAAGATCTCCTCAGCTGAATAGCTGTGAGTTAAAAGGAGGCTCAGTCACCAGAAGCAGCCCAAGCTAGCTCAGTGTCTTCGGAGTTCTTGTTTTCCCTTACTCTTAGATGAGGACATGTTCCTGTTCTGGGCAGGAGAAGACAGCTCCCCAGTGTCCTCACTAATGTGTGCTGTGTTAAAAGCAGGAAAAGTAAATGGAACAGCTGGTGCTTTAAATTCATGCCTTCTAAATCACTTCACTGTGGTGATAACAGCACTATCAATATCCTCTTTCACTTGTCTGCTACATAGTCTTTTTTGTTTTAGTACTCACAGGTCCCTTTTTGTCGCAAGATTTCTCCAGCTGAAAGCACCACTGTCCAAGTATTTCAAGTGAAAAGGGAAATTTCTATTTTTATTTTAAGATTATGCTTCCGCTGTTGACATGGAATATATGTGGTAATGGAAGTGTTAAAGGGGACGTTTCCATCTCTGAAGTGATTCTGGATAGAAGAAAGAATTGTTATCACGTGCTGAAGGTTGGTGCCTTAGTTCAGGTCATGCAGAACTTGGATAACATTTTGGGTACAGTGTTGGGGTTTTTTTTAGCTTTGGACCATTTATATCCCTGTAGACTAGTGCTGTAAAATGCATTTTTCTAAAGCGTAGCTTTGACCTCTCTTTGTCCTCTCTGCTGCAACTTCTCTGTCACATCAAATGCAATTTTTCTTTGTTGTCAGAATTTTTCTTGGTCTAATTGCCATCACTTACCTGATTTTCAGTGCTGAGAAGGTGTCTTCTTTCTCTGATCATCCCAGTTGGACTCATGTTCTTGCTCTGTCACTTCACAGTCACTGGTCCATCCATCTCCATCTAATCCCATATTCTCTATTTAGCTCATTAGAAGCTCTCCAAGGAGAAGCTCTTGTTTCTCTCTTGGCAGTTAATGCAGTTATAGACTGGATTCCACTGGGGAAAAATATAAATTAATAAAATATGAATGAGTAAATACAGTCTTATGCAGAAGGATGGGGAAGTGAGAGGAATTTAAGCAATACCCTGGGCTTTCCACATTCACTGTTAGTGATGCCTAGCAGGAGCTGGTATCAGAGAATTGATGCTGTGGATCTGCTGCATGAGGTGTGCACCAGCTGGGGGGCCGCTCCAGATAGCTCTGGTCTGGCCCCACTGTCTGGAAGCTCATTAACAGCTGGAGCTCACCTTCTGGTTTTGTTTCTTTTGGGCTTTATTTCAGTGTGTGCTCTGTGAGGTGAAACACCAGGGGTGTTGGGGGACATTGGTATGTTAGCATCAGATGTGTCCCCCTGAGCTAAACCAAAGTGCTTGTGTAAGCACACCCTCATTGTCAGTGTCTTTAGCACAATTTTTTCATTATGACATCAAATTATCAAAATGTATTTCTATTACTCCAAGGTAATAATTTTTCTGATTGAGATGCGAATTATAAATTCATATTTATCAGCCTGGAGAGATTTTTCAAAAGAGACAAATGATTTCCTTCTGTATACCCCACTGACAGGGGGTAGCTTTGTAGAGTCCAGTGAATGGAGCGTTATGGAAAAACTGATAGAACAACACTGGAATCAGAGGTTTAGTTTAAACCCACAGTAGAAGACATTAAAATGTGCCAACCAAGAACTCCTTGAATGCAATAGATTTCTAATATTTGCCTAGTCTTCTTGAATCATTGGGTATTTTGTAGCAATCTGGAACTACAACGTTTAATTCTCTTAAAATTTCACCATATTTTTCACAAAGATAAATTCTGACACTTACACAGCCAGTCATGAATGGTAATGAAACTGGGGAGAACAGTAAAGGAAAAAAAAGAGGTATCTATATAGGTGTCATCAAGAACTGTTACATATATCTTATTTTGTTATTTGATTTGTGCTGACATTATGGATTAATAGCTATTCACACTGCCATTTACTTTTTTATTATGACATGGTAATTGGAGGAAAATGACACATTTGGTTTGGTACTATTGATAGAACACAATGGAGTGATGAAATAAGGTACAGAAACATTATTTTCCACTGCCTGTAATGCTGTAGTGAGCTGCAGATTTAGTTTGATATCTATACATTTTAAACTTGGTATAAAATGAAAACTTTGGAAGTCCTTTACTTTTCAGTTTATTGCTCTCAATCCTTTTGTTGTTTTGTTTTTTTTTTTCCCCAAGCAACATGATTTCTTTCTTCTGTTAAGTTTAATAAGATCTGCAAAGTAACTTAAGCTTTAAATATCTGTTTTGTATCTTTCTTCTTCTAGTTAAAACATCAATTTCCATTTCTTACAAATACTAATTGCACAGAAGGTTGTGGGGCTATACATGTGCATGTGTGTGTGTATGTAATATCTCACTTCCTCTTTTCAAAGCATTGTCCAAACACCAGCTAATTGATTTGACATGCTAAAAGAGAAACCCAGTGCAACCAAGACATTTTGGTATGAAAGACATTTCCAGTCATCTCCGTTCAATAATTGCAACCACAACTTCAAAGATGATACAGATGCAAATTGAAATGGGTGATCCTGTTCTATCTGGATTTGATTTCTTTCCCCTTTTGCTCTGAGATACTCATCCTCCCCTTCCTGCTGGGATCAATGATGGCTGCGACTGCTATGTACAATGTAGCTATACAAGCCCAGAGAGACTAAATTTTACTCCAGGGATGTAACTCCAGTTCCCTCTTCCTCTCCTTCAATGAGACTGGCCCTAATTTCATGCTTATTCTGTATAAAATGCAGGTCCGAATGAAATCTCTCAGGAGCATGATGGCAAATCATGATCCTTATCTTCTAAGAGTCTCCATTCTGAGATCATCCTTCTCTTTTCTCTTTCCAAATTTTATTTTTCCATATGGGAGTACAATAAATTGTTGTTGACTAGTGAATAGCAGTATGACTTTTGCAGAGCATAAATCACACCTTGAAATTCCAAAGTATATCCCACCAGTGGAAGAAAGTGAGCATCAAGTTTGTACAGGTGGAAGTTTTTTACTACCTTAGATAATCTAAACACTTTTACAGCTATGGGAAGTCCACCAGGAATATGAGATTACTGCAAATTTAACCCCAAAGGCTCCCAGATGCCATCGAAAAGTCAGAAGATACTGTCTCCTCATACATGTATAAGCATGTATCATGCTGCGAGTTTCATCAATATTTTCCCCTTGTGCTTGTGGAGCACAGTATTATGGCAGTCAACTATCACCTACACAGATGTTGAGCCTGGAGCAGCTGTGAGAATCGTTTTGCCTCCTTGCCTCATCCATTTCCTGTCCATGCAGCAGAGTCAGGAACACGGAGCAGCTGCTCTGAGGGTGACTGTGCGTGGCAGTGTGACACCACAGCTCTGCCTCGGGGCATGGCCTCAGGGTGGAAGGTGCTCTTCAGCACTGTCTTGGGTTACAACACAAGATGTGATCAAAAGTATCTATTCTATCACCATCTGTTGAGACCAGGTAGAACAGTGATCTTTATCTCTGTGGGAGATATTCTGCTAATGGGCCATCCATTGAAACCAGGTGGGGCATTGTTCTTTATCTTTACACAGCCCATCCTTCCTCCAAGGACTTATCTTCTGCTAATGGCCCATTGAGTCCCACTGTGTGACTGATAAAATTACTTAATCCCATTGGGAAATGCTCCAGCCAGGGGGAAGAGCCAAGCCTTTCCTACCAAGATAAAAACTGAGATTTTGGGACACCAAGGTGCCCTTTATCCACTGGAATCCAGAGGAAAACCACATCACCACTGGACCTTTGGAGGGAAACTGCACCTGCTCCAGGACCACTGCTTCAACTGAACCACATCTGTCACTACAAGAGGACTGCAGCCACCATTGAATGGGACTGCTAACAACAGCCTGTCTGACGGGCTGTCAGGTTGTATTCCGACTCTGTCAGTGCTTGGGTTTTTCTACTTTTCTACTTTCTACTTTGTATTTCTACTTTAATTTTCTTAGTAAAGAACTGTTATTCCTAATTCCCATATCTTTGCCTGAGAGCCCCTTAATTTCAAAATTATAATAATTTGGAGGAGGAGAGGGTTTACATTCTCCATTTCAAAGAGAGGCTTCTGCCTTTCTTAGCAGACACCTGTCCACCAAACCAGGACAAGCATGTGGATGCTGCAGTAGGGGTAAGAGCACAGTGTGGGGGTTAAGTGAGGATAGTCTTTGCAAGCAGAGGTGAGATGTAGCCAAATTATGTAAGAAAAGAACTCATAAATGTGTTCATTTCTGATTTCCCCCAGAGCTCTCAGGATGAGAGAACATAAGCTTCCTCAGTGCAGATTTTCTGGTAGTTCTTTCTTCCTGTTAATCAAATTAAAAACAAAAAAAAAACCAAAAAAACCCCAAAAAAAACCAAAAAAAAACCCAAAAAAACAACCCTGTAAAGTGTAACTCATATGCATTTTTCTCTGGTGGTCATAAGTCACAACACATTGAGTTTCATGTTGAAATTTGAAATCCATTTGAACCTCTGTAAACAAAGGTGCAAAGGCTCAATGGGAGGAAGCAGCACTGTTGTGCCTGAGGGGAGCTGCCCAGCTGA
The DNA here is from genome assembly GCA_009812075.1 of Sialia sialis. Classification (NCBI taxonomy): domain Eukaryota; kingdom Metazoa; phylum Chordata; class Aves; order Passeriformes; family Turdidae; genus Sialia; species Sialia sialis. Next base: position 11,758,417 of record VRYO01001463.1, on the reverse strand, counting down.
CTTGGCTGCCTCAGCTATTTTGAGAGGCTGGAGTGAGTCCAGAGAAGGGCAACAAGGCTTGGGGAAGGGTCTGGAGCACAAGTCTGATGAGGAGCAGCTGAGGGAGCTGGGGGTGTTTATCCTGGAGAAAAAGAGGCTCAGGAGAGACCTTGTCACTCTCTATAGCTCCTTGAAAGGAGGCTCCAGCCAGGTGGGATTGAGCTCTTCTGCCAAGTTAGCAAGTGACAGTATCAGAAGAAAAGTCCTCAGGTTGCTCCAGATTGGATATTAGGGAAAATATCTTCACTGAAAGATTTGTCAAGCCCTGGAACAGGCTGCTCAAGCAAGTAGTGGAATCACATCCCTGGAGGTGTTTAAAATGAATGCAGATTTTTACTTGTGGATGTGGTTTAGTGGTGGATTTGGCAGTGCTGGGTTCACAGTTATACTTGATGAGATTCAGGGTCTTTTCCAACTTAAATGATTCTATAAGACCACTGAGGTCACAGTCATGTTTTTCCAGTAAGATATCTTTGTGCCATTGCTTTTCAGTGGCCACAACCAGATAAGCAGAAAAGTCACGAATTCCATGATTCTGCTATTTTTCCATAGATGAATGTTATTTTTTTATTGCTTCACTTTTTCAGTGAGATTCAAGTTCTCAGTAGGAAACAGCCATTAAATAACCTTCTAAAATTTCCTAAATGCTGGGGTTTTTTTTTCTGTAGACCCTACATATACCCCCGCAAATAAACCACAAAACAAAAAATACTCAACAAACCAATAGAAACTATAAATTTGCTTATAATTTCAAGGCATGGGTTAACTTTGTCATGATCTTTGATTGTCAGAGTCATCTTGGTCTGTCCTGGAGCAGTTGGAGATGCCACAACCACCTCTACCTCAGGCCTCACTGAGCTCTGCATATTTTTGGGTGTGAGCACATGGAGAAAGAAATCAGCGTGGTTCTGTGGCCCAGGAGTTATGAGGGGATGGAAGTGATCTGAGTACTGTCATGCAAAGTTTATTTTATTTATATTTTGTCAATTTTTTATATTCTATTTCAAAACCAAAAATATATGTTTTGGCCAATATAATAGCACTAGAAGGCTAAAGGAAAGAGGACCTTACTTCTGTCTGCTCAGATAGGGATAAAGTTGCAAGAGGGTAAAATGAATCCCCTTGATTAAACAAACATCTGAATTGTATTAGAGGGTGGAAGGGCTGTGAGTTCATAACCACCACTTCACCCACTCACAATTGCACTAATGATGGTTATGGCATTTAAAATTTTGGCGAACTGTGCCACACAGTCTGTTGAAAAACCAGCTCCACACTGCAGAGAGAGCCCTGTCAGGAAACTTGATGAAAACAGAGTAAAAATTACTTCAATGAGGTCACACCAAACAAAAGCTTTCAGGACTTGATGGCAAATTCCTATTTTTCTTTCTTCCCTTTACTGTTTTAAATTGAGTTAGTCTATATTTAATTTTGTTTAAATGTTTAAATTTTGTTTAAAAACATTAATGAGCTCCTTACCCAAGCCCTGTGGCTGACTAACCAATTAGTACTGTGAGAAAAATTGTTTTCCAAAAAGAAACTGGGTTCATGCATGAATATATAGTGGAATAGTATCCAACACTGCATGTGGCAGCCTATTTCACATTAAAAAGTTCATCATTTTTAAGAGGTATTTGGGGTACAATTAGCAATGGAATCCATTTCTGACATTTCCATATCTTCCAAAACTATTTTGAAATGAGTAGATTTGGGAGAAACTTTGTGAGAGCCAAAATGAAATTCCTTAAGGTGGCATTGCTGTTGGATCCATTCAGCAATAAAACCTTGTCAGGAGTCTTCTCTTTTTAAATTATTCTGAGAATTCACTGAAAATGTGGTCAAGGTGTAGGTATCAGATAGGAATCTTCAATTTGTTTTGTACCTCACTGATGAGTGTCATCTTCTGTTTTATTTGCATTCAGTATTTTGGGACAAATATTATGTGTTCATTCTCACCAAGGTAGGGGAAACCTCCTAGTAATAAAAGCCTTGAAAGGTGAAAATGGTGGCATAAAAAATGCAGAAAAAGAGAAGCAGCAGACTTCTCTTTGCTTCTCTCTGCTTGTGGCAGAAGTGTCTTTGCCATAGCTAAAAGTGCTATTAATAGACCTAGGGTAACAAACCCATTTTTTCTCCTTGGAAGTTTTTGGATTTGTCAAACCCAAAATATGGTATGTGAAAAACTACATTTCCAAACTTAGGCTCCCCTAAGGGTCTAATTTCTGCCAGCTGCTTTTCTGGTCTTATCCGTGCCTGAATTTCTGGCCCTGTCTCCATCACTTGGGGCTTGGGGTTTCCGGGACCTCCTGCCAGGTTGCAACAATGGGCCAGAGAGGTGTCAGACCCTGAGCAATCACAGATTAAATTTGGTGTTGCTCTGCTTGGTTTCACCGCTGCCTATCTCTGGTCAGCTCTAAGTGTCTGTATAGGATCTTGCAAAGACATTAATAGTTTTTCTCTGCTAAAAACTAAGAGATATTAAATACCTGAAAAGAAAATAAAAGATTATTTAATTCAAAGAAAGCATTTTCCTTCCCCTTTGCATACAATCTTTTAAATTAATTTTTGTTCAAAAATCACACCTAGCCATGTGTCTCCATTGTATACAAAAAGCAGACCTTGCTATGTTTAAAGTTTTATTTCACAGTTCTTTCCTGTGTTAAAAAAATTCTTTGCTAAGGAAAAGGAGAATACCCTTAATTTTGCTGTTAGAATATTATGAAAGGCTTGCTCTTATCAATGTTTTCATTGATTTGCAACAGATACCGTTCCTAATTTTCTTGCAGATTCTTCCTCTGTAAATGTAAGTGTTTGTGTGCCATATTCCACGGCAGTGTGTGTGTTCCAGTTTGGGTCAGGAGTGCAGGTTCTAGGGCTGTCTCCAGCTTGCCCCAGCAAACCAAGCCCTGCTGGTGAGCTTCAGCTATCACAGGCAGCCTGGAGCTCACTGGAATGAAAGTCCCATAAATATATTCAGCACTCATGTCCTCATTTTCAGCTACTCATCACTCTTACAAACATCCTCAGACCCTTCCAAACCTACCTGGGAAACATGATGCTTTTGCCATGAGTAAGGAACTGCCCATTGCAGATTATTTCTGGATGAAAAGGGCAATCACTCCTTTGAGAGACAAGAGAAAAAAAATGGAAAAGTATTTTTCTCCATGCTCATAGTGGTATAATTTAGTATATATTTAAATCTGAAATGTTGGTAACCAGCTTTACGCTGCTGCTCCCTGGATGGCTGGAAAGTACAATGCAGGGTACATCACAATGTTCGATGTTAGTTGTGTCTCTTTTTTCCACCCTTCCTGAGGTGAAGATTACATTGGAAGGGATTTGCTCTTGTTTCAACAAGTAGAGGCAGCTGGTTGATGTTTACATTGCAGCTGTTTTTTCTCCAGAGCATAGATTTTAGCACTGCACAAAATGGTATTGTTGGTCCAGATCTTCCCCTGCGTTCTGGATGTAAAAGTGGCAGCCTGCGGGACCAGAGATCTGTGTCAGGTATGTGTTGCTGTAGGAAACACCTGGATGCTGTAGACATACTTTAATGTTGCTGGTGGTTTAAATATGAAAAAAAAATATGTTGACACCAGAATAATTTTTCCATGTGTGGCATACAAGCAGTATTTTGCAGCCTTGCCAATCATGTTCCAAAGGAAGTGGACAGAATAAAAACTGAGAAAGCAAACCTCAACTTCACAACTGAGCAACTTTACTGTCTCTTATAAAGTTGATGTGGGAATCTTGTACCCTGTTTCAAATTCTTTGCTCCATGAATGGCTCCACAGAATAGGGCTTTAGAATACCTGCAGCTTAGTGCATATTGAAAGACTTATCCTGCAACCCTGGATCAGCTCCTGAGAAGTGTCCATTCCTGGAAGGATAACTTCACTGCATATCAAAAAATCTGGTGTGAGGATATTGGTTATGATCTAGAACATGGCCCTTTGAACCACACCTGCCAAAATTTCCTAAGCACTGAGGAAGCAATTTATGGGCAACCTTGATAAACACTAAGTTCTTTAGGCTGAGATGATTCCAGGAAAAGACAGAATAGAGAGAAGAATATATGTCAGTGTGGTTTTGGTTGTCTGTGATGCTGATGCAGCAGCTTGAAATATTCTGGTTTAGTTATATTTTTAAGAATTTTAAGCTTCAGTACCAAGTGTTCACAGTAATTAATATTTCTAATAAGAAAATAATCAGAATTTAGCTGATTTGAAGAAACAGGATAAAATTTTACATGTTTGTGAACTTAGAAGGGCCCAGAATGCCTTGGCTGTGACCTGGCATGGGTCCATGCAGCCTTACCCAGCTTTGCTGCAGTGTTACAATGAGCTGAATGATGCTTTCAGTTTGTTAACTGACTGGAGTAGATCGTGTATCCATCCAAGGAACATGATGTGCAGAAGTTGCAGCTTGGCTCTGGATGAAAATCAGTGCTCTGAATCATTGCTGAATCCCATGTTCTTGTAAGCCAAGTGGGCCTGGGAAAAGCCAGGTCAGTTTTGCTTAGTCCAGGTTTCTAAGGTGTTTTTGGAATGTGACTCTAAAACCATAAGGCCAGGGATTTGTTCATTATCTCCTGGTTCTTGATCAGCAGTGGTTGTGTGCCAGATATATGAGGCCAACAATACTACCAGAATAGTTACTGAAACACAATCACTTTCATGAATAACTTTTTTTTAAGTGCTAGAAAAGTTGCAGACCCCTTTCCTAGACTCTGCACACCCTGCTCCAATTCTGACCTCATTCTTCCTGTGAGTCTCTCCTTGGAGATTGTCCTAGGCTTGGCAGGTTTGCTTCTCTTTTTCCTTCCTCCAGGTTGGTCCTCTGGCATGTGGCCTGGTTGCTCTCTTTTATCAGGCAGATTCCCTTATTAAATTTAACTCTGTTTTGCTGCCCTTTTTCCAGAACTTTCAAACAGCTGAATTTCAGCCACCAGATGGACCCATCCCAACAAATCACTGTCCTCAGCGCTGGCCTGGCTTCAAGGTGGCCCTGATACGACTCATGTTGTGAATCCACTATCAGGTGTGCCCCTCTCTTCTTTTCTCCTGTAAGGGAACAGGAAAACTTGTTATTATTGAGATCAAGCAATTGCCACAGAATATGGGGCTCGCAATGGAAGCAGGCAGGTACAATTTTGTGCTGAGCTGCTGCACTCTACCTCATGCTCTGTTTAATGGCACATGAGTAACAGATGAGTGTTTATTTCATGTATAGAATGGCAGAGCTTGGTCTTCTTGTCAAAGTATATGAGCTTAAGTGTCAAGAACATTGAAGTGGAACAACTAACTCATAGTGCCTACCACAGCACAGCGCTGTCCCTACTGCATGAAGTTTTTAACAACACACAAAAAAATTTCTTTCCAGGAAAAGATAAAGGAATGTCTAAATTATATCCTCATATCAACATTTTATCACTTCAAGCGAAATATACTGGTTCAAATTTACCTATACATACGAAGAATCAAAATGAACTTGTTATAAAAAATAAAATAGAATGTTTTAGAATACAATGGCATTAACTGTTGCTTTATTAATTTTGCGATGTGATATTTTTCCCTCTTTTAACTGAGTAGAAAATACTCTTACAGATGTTGGTGATTGTAACTTCATCTGGTAATGAAAAAATGTAATCTTAGAGTGTTCCGCACTTCAGTCAGGAATAGCAAAGCTCTAGTGCAATATTTGTTGTATCACCTTCCATAATAGGTGGAGATGTGTTTTGCACAAGGTGCCTCTAGTGGCTAAATACCTGGCCCTTAGCCCAGAGAAGTAAAATTCCTGGCCCAACATGTTATACACTGTTGTCTGTGGCTCAATCATGAGAATAATTGCTTGAAACTGCTTCTGCCTGTGCTCAGGAAGCTTGGAACCACAAGACAAAGCTTAATTATATCTGGGGATCCCAAATGCTGAACAACTGGCAAAACCATTAAAAATATTCCGTCTTTCTTTGCTGAGCTTTGATTCTTTCATGGGGTTACCATGGTGAAGTCTCCCACTATGTCTTGTTGTGTCAGAAAGGGGACAGCATGCCAGGGGTGCTGCTGAGGCACGTGGCTGTTCATGTCCCAGCAGCCTGGACAGAGAGCACAGCCACAACAAACCTGAGCTGGGGCTCAGTTCAGGAGCTGATGGACACAGCCCCTTGGGCCAGGCAAAGCTGGCTGCACCAGCAAAGCCCCTGTGAGGCTCAGCACAGAGGAACAAGCCCAGCTCAGCTGTACTTCTGGCTTAGTGACAGATTGAGGAGGCAGATGCCAGGTTGAACACGAGCCACAGCTTCACTGTCATTGCAAACAGAGCAAACTTCATGATGAGATACATGATGAGGATCTTGGTGGGCAGACCAAGGGAAGCTCCTGTCTTCCTTTGCTGTGTGGGTACAGCAGAGGTGGAACAGGCTACCCAGGGAGGTTGTGAAATCTGTTCTAGGGGGACTTCAGTGCTGTGTTAGGCAAAACTACAGCTGACCTCATCAGATTGGTGAGACTCCTGCAAGTGGAAAGTTGGACCTTGAACTTCAAGCATTTCTTCCAAACAACATTCCTATGATTATGTGATGACTACAGATATCACAGCACAGGATAATAAAGCACTGGATAAAAAGACCAAACTAAAAACACATTAAAACCCAGAAACAAACCAAATACACAGCAGTACAGAGACAGATAAATCTAACACTACAACTTTATTCATACTGCAAACAAATATACCCTCTGGCTGCTGCTGAGAAATCTTGAGAAACCCAGATAAAAGAAGGTAACACAAGGCAGAGGAAGAATAAAAATGAAAAGGGGAAGAATTCCAATCAATCAGTTAATTAAGAACATCAGTATCATTGCAGGAAACACTTCTCTTGTGAAGGTCCACATGTTAGCTTGCACCGCAGCCCTGCAAGTGAAAGTTGAATACCTCCATTCATTTTCATGCCTTTCTGTACAAAACTCAGTATGGTAATTTGGCATTTAATGCATTTGTCTTCACATAAGTCTGCATAACAGAGTGGAAGACTACTGCTTTTGATGCTTAATGTCTCAGCCTCATGTCTGTCTGAAACAGGCGGGAAACTGCCCTGATGGCCAAGATGCCTGTGGGATATCTTTCTTGGTGTGATAATGGTATCAGAAAGCAGAGCTTTCTTGCTGAAGCCAGCCAGGTATGGCAATCTTTATGCACTTTAAGTCACTTAGGTAGACAAGAGCACCTTCTTACTGGCACACCATGCTTGGGAATTGGTCTACAGGGTGAAAAATTGCATGGATAACATGTTAAAAAATTCCCCTTAGCCAGAGCTTGAAAGAATCAGAGCAAAAATGCAAAGCAAAAAGTCCAAATGACTGCCTAGTCAGGTTTCCATAAAGAGCTCAGAAGAATAAGCCAAATTTACCTATTCTAAACTGCACCTGTGAAGACAGAAACATCCTTTTCAAACTTCACTAATGCACTGAAATGGAGGCCTAGGGGTCAGACTGAAGAAAGGGGTCAGACTTTGAAGAACCTACAGTAATTTCACAACTATAAGCCACACCTGATTATAAGCCGCACTTTTTTTTTTTTTTTTTTTTTTTTAGCGAGGATCCATGTGTAACAAAGTAACAAATTAGTAACAGAATCATTGCCAGCTGGTTTTGGTGTCAGGTGCTCAAGTTGCAAACAGTTTTCATAGACCAGCGAAGCCTTTAAAGGCAGCCCCAGGTGCCCTCCTTGGCCAGCTCTCACTTCTGGGTTGGCATTTCACTGGGATTTGTCCATAAATAAGCCACACCTGAATATAAGCCGCACTACTGGGGTAGGCTGGAGTCTTCAATGAAAAAGGTGCAGCTTATAATAGTGAAATTACTGTAGCTCCCAGGCACTTCCTGCCCTGCTAAAGTCAGAGTACTGTCTTACAACTGCACAGTTTTAATTTCAGAGAAAACCATGAAATATGCATTGGGACATAAGAGAAGCACAGGTGTGACAAGTGCTCCAGAGCCCTGTGGCTGTCAGGCACATGGGCAGGGAGCTGTGCCAGTGTCTTGGCAAGAAAAGCTGAGGGCAGCCAGTGGGAGAATTTCCTGTGCTGTTGGAAAGTTCCTTGGAAAGTGTGTGCCCTGTCTGGGGTTAAGGATTCCCACTGCAGCACTGAGTCAGACACAGCCTGCGTGGCTGGGGTGGCTCAGCCCTGACAGCATCACGTATTACAGGAGCTGTTACGCTGGCCTGGGTGGTGCTGCAGCACTGGGGATTGCTGTGCAGGAGAAACTGCAGCTCCTTCAGTTTGCTGAGAAATCTTCCCATTCTCAACCAAGTGACCTGACTGCTGGGGTCAAGCAGAAAGGATGTAGAACCTTCCTGCCTTGCCGCATTGTGTTAGGCCCTGTCTGGCAGTGTGCACCCAGAAAATGTAGTGCTGTGCTGCTAGACACGAGGATAAGCTTAGACTATAAATTCTGACAAAATTCAGGCATGAATTCAGTGCCTGGCTTCTCAGCACTGTCAAGAATTAAGCAATTCTGGGTGTGACTGGCAAGAGACAGTTTAGTATCTGGGGATTTTTACTGGGAGAATCATCTGAAATTTAGGCAATTCTAGAATTGAGGCACTGTTGAGGAAGGGAAGTGAGAGGTGAAGATCTAAAAGTTGCACAACTGCGTCTTAAATAAATAATAGAGCACAGAGGTGCTTTTGTGAATACACCTCTTCAGAGACTTGAAAAGTCATGAGGAGGTCATGAGTTCTTCAGTTAGAAAATCTTCTTCTGAGATCAGATGTGTCCTGCCAAAAGAATCTGTCCCCAGGAGGGGCCAGGAGTGGAAGGTGGAGAGTGTGGGGACAAGGGAGTGGTGGGGTCCCACAATGAGCTGACCCAGGCAAGCAAGGAGAGCAAGACAGGGGCAGGTGAGGAAGAGTGCGGGGAGTTTTCCTTTGAGCTGAGCCCAGCAGTGCAGCTCCTTAGGGAGATGCAGAGAGCTCCAGACCACCACCCTGATTTTCAACTAAGGGGCTGTCTTCAGCAACTAGTTTTTCATAAGTTTGTCTTCCTCATAGTTGATCATAATATGGAGATGGCACAGCTGAGGATCTCAGTCCACCAGCTTGTGGGTTCTGAACTTAAAATTAAAAAAAACCCAAAAAGCAGTTATGTTTTGTAAATGCTGAATTATTTTGACATGTATATTTTTTTTTTTCTCCCAAATGAATGTTTTCAAATGTGCTTTTTCTGGCAGCTTTTCTATATGCTGAACCATCGTGCACAAATGATAGTCTTTTGCTTAAAAGTGAATTAGTGTTCCAGCCAGCATTATACACAGAGAATTAAACTTATATATTTTCCCTGTCAACTTGCTGTACCTGATTCTGTTATTTTTTAAAAGGAAGTTTGATTAAAGCCCATTTGTTCACCACAAATCATCTAAAACTGCCAGCCTTAAATAGGTGGTAACTGAGAAATATCACCAAAACAAATTACATCACCTCCTCTGAGTTGTTAACTGAGCTTTGAAATTCTTCCTTGCTCCAAGTGGGGTTCAAGGAAAGTGCATGCCAGCCCATGTTCATTGTGAAGCAAAATTTGTGTGCTGGATACTCCCCACCCTGATCCTATAGGGATAAAATTTGTGTGCAGATCTGCACAGAAAAAAAATTCAGCCTCTTCTGGATCCTTCAGCACTGAAGGGAGTGATTGCTCAGTGAACAAGTAAAGAAAAGGTTGGTAGTCTGGGAAATGTCTCCAATCTTTCTGAAATTAAGCACAGCAGATTATACCAATTCTCCAATTGACTCTGACCCTGCATTTCTCAGAAATTCTTTATCACTGGAGAAAATGGAAGTTGAATGCTAGAGAGACAAAGATCACCTTCATCAGTCATGGATAGAAGATGCCTACAGTTTGCTTGTTAGAATGAGAAAAACGTGCAAATAAACAAATTTTAAGAGAATCTCTGACACTTTGTGACAAACAGGGATGGTTTGTACTGTTACAGCCATTATTTTTCTGAGTTTCTCAGTAGGAGAGATTCTGAGTCTGTCTGATCACCAAATGATGGTGGCAGTATTTTACATACTGTACTTACCTGTGTGCAATTTGGCAGTGGACATCCACTCAACTGTGTTTATATGAAAATACTTTCAGGATAATACAATGCTCCATGTGCTTAAACATCATGTGGCTGAAACATTAGGCTATATGGTACAGAAATGATCTGCTACACACGAGGAAAATGTAACAATTCTGTTTTGTTTTCTTAAATGTCAGCTTCCTTACCATTGTTTGTATACACTATTACTCCTGAAGAACAGCTACAATTAAATATTTAATAGAAAATTACATTCATAATGATGTAACACCTGTTAAGGATTTAATATAACAAAAAGAAGTCAAAAGTAATTACGTGAAAGAGAAAGGAAGAACGGCTATACAAAATAAATATATTAAGAAACACCAGGTATAGCAAAATAGATTTAAATAGTAGCTATTATGTAGCAATTTAAGCTGATGGTTTGGCTTTTAGGTGACACCTGTGTCTCAGCTGTGCTCATTCTATGTGAATTGGGGGACCTTCTCATCTCAACCAGCATGGCAGGTCTTTCCACTAATTTTCAGTTTTGTGGTTAGATAAACACTTTAGGAAGTGGGTTTGGACAGTCAAACCAAAAGCAAAGTGTCAAAAGATGTAGAATAATCTTACAATTATAAGTGTCTGCAAGCAGAGGAAATATCAAAACAAAGTAAGCCACATTTAGAAAAATAAACATTCAAACATGAGATCATCAAATATTGCTTGGCAAAGAAGTTAAAATGGGATTGTTGATCACTTCCTGAAAGCATAAGCAATTATAAAGACAAATAGACTTCAAAAGCATTTAAGACTGGATGGCTAAAAAACCCTGAAATTGTTTGCAAGTCTAAAATAGATCAGAATTTAGGATTCAGAGAATGGTTGTAATTACTCTGTCCCCAGGAAAGACATAGAGGTACTCAGCAAAGTCGCTACAGACATTCAGATGCAGAGATTGTTTTCCAGACTGGGAGAATTGAAATAGGAAGCAGTTGAAATCTTCAACTTAGAAAAGTGATAATGGCTGTGGTTTTCATAGAAGTCTTTAAAAATTCTGAATTTTAGTGAGAAATTGATTAAGGCAAAATATTCGCTACCTTTGTATTATTATAACTTATTCACAAACTTGGTGATGAATACTTAAATGGTTTCTCATTGAAACTATCACAGTATTTATCAGAAAAAAAGGGAAAAACCTATACTATTAGTTAAAATGGTTTAGAGCTTCATCTCTCTTCAATATCTGAGAAAAATTATTCTGGGTAAATAAAAGGAGGATGACACTAAAATTATATATAAAGCACATTAAAAAAAATACAAACCCAAAACCCCAAAAAGCTTAGGTTTGAAAAAGGTGTAGAAGAAGTAAGACTTTCTGGTAACTTGGAGGATTCACTGTAGAATCAGGGGTCAGCTAGAGAAAATCAAGTGAATCTTGAAGCTCTGAAATGCAAACACATAGTGAACAACAACAGTTTCCTGGGGATTCCCTGTCTCTGGCTGCTGAAAAGTGGAAAGCCAGTACCAGAGTCAGTGCTGATGATTCAGCTGATGTACCTGAATAATCTCTGAATTGATGAAACTGAACAATGTATAAAATCCCAGAATGTCCTGGAGAAAAATGCCTGGAGATGGACATTGTAGAAAGCACCCCAGTAAAACTGTAATACAAGAGATCTAAAAGACAGATTGTGTTTCTTCTTGTGGAGCAAACTGATCTGTGGAAAGACAGAGATGCTGCAGAAGGTACTCTGTAGCTGTGACCAAGTGTCAGAAGTTGAGAAAAACCTTTACAGTTTGTTGTCAGCTTCTGAGAGGGATTAATTTCCTACTGAAACATTTGATGTTTTATTGTAGAAATTTGAAACCCCCATGCAAATATTTTAAATATAGATTTATTTTTACTGATAAAATTTGTTGTCTCCGGTTATTTGTTATCAGTAGGAATTTCCTCATTAAGGCAAGCATTGAACAAGAACTGTACACATGTAAATATCCATATCTACTTTTCTTGGAGTGCACTTTCCACTTTTTTTGAGTACTGTGAAGTCCCTTATCTCCTGAGTGCTTGAGAGTTAGTTCACTTCCTTCTCTGGAGCTGACCTTGCAAGTCCTCCCCAAAGATCAAGATCTCTGCAGTGTTTGCAGCCCTCTGTTGTCTAATCTGTCAAGTAGGATGTCCTTCACTGAAGTGCTCCCAGGAAGGATTTCTCTCCTAGACACATTCCTTGTGATGCACAGCAAACAGGAAAGCTCTTGTGTGTTCGTGGAAACACGCACAGGCTGCAGAGCTAGAAGGGGGGACATGAATTCCACTGGTGTCCCTTTTTGGGTTGCAGACCTGACTGATGCACACTACTGGTAAAAGGACACACTGCAGCCAGATGTTCAAGCACACCTGGATGGACTCAGGGTCACTCTGCCTGGCTGCCTGCCCACCTGCTCTTGCATGGCTGTCCTGTGTTGGGGGAGAAAACCTGAAGAGCTGAGACAAAAAGCAGTCCCACCAAAGCACAGCCAGGAGCTCCCCAGAGCTGCTGTGCTGCGGCAGCTTTCCCAGCAGCAGTGGAGCAGTGATGTGCCCAGCTCGTGTGTGTGCAGGGCTCACTGACCAGGTTTATGCTGTGCCTGTGGCTCCCATGTCAGAGCTCACGCTCACCCACAGAGCAAATTCCCATGGGAAATATCCTAGACCTGCTAACAGCAGCATCACTCTGCCTTACACCAGCCAGATAACAGAATAAAAAGCAGCATGATGTCTGCTTTAGTTATTGTCCTCTGGCAGAGCACACCTGGGCAGGAACCTTGGCAGCTCCCCTGTGGAACTGTGAAGCTGACAGTGCAGACCCTGGCCATGGACAGGAGCCTGCTGAGCTCCTCAGGATCCCTCCCTGCAGAGTGCTGCTGCCTGGTGCAGTCTGGCTGCAGCTGGGGCTGTCCCACAGCCTCTGCAGAGGTGCCACAGCTGCTTTGGTCCCTGCCTCGTGGCTTCCTTTGTGCTGCACTTTCAAAGGCAGCCAGCATGGCTTCGTTCCTGCTCTGTTCATAGCAGGAGGTGTAGCTGGGCATTTGTAACTATCTATGGCACTTCCACTTGCACTTAATTGCCTGCTGGCAGATTTCTTTCCATTTGGCATCCATCCTGCTGTACCACTTTGGGATGAACAACATAATTTTATCACACTTGGGACTGGGCATGGGGTAACCAATAGCATTAAAGATAGCAGGCCTAATTTTATTATCTTTGATGAGGAAGGACTTTTTTCCTAAAATAGTGATATAATTTGAGGGTACAGACCTTACAGTCCTATTCTAAACAAAAAAAACCCTCCATTAAATACAATCCCAGCTTGTGCTGTATCTCAGTGAGGTCTTCTGCCTGGAATTCAGGACAAAGGTTGTTTGCCTGAACACATGAATGTTGCATTACTTATCCAAAAGGATTTTGTTTAAATAAATACAAGATTTGAATTTAGAATGGACCACTCCTATGCTTGCTGGCACATGTCAGAGTTGAAACATTATTTCCTTTCAAGCTCTAAACTCTTCTTGTATGTTTGTGGTCACATGTGGTTTATTGTTTTTAAATCAAAGAACACTTATGTAGTGTATTCTTTTCTGATTTAGGATATTATCAAGTCAAATCTTAATTTCAATCCAGTTCTCTTAGTGTCTGTATCAGGAAAAATCATCATCATAAGACTGTCCTAATCTCCTTCTACTTGAATTTTCAAAAAAAGTCAGCATTTATCTATTTAACTGGTATTTTTAATTAACAACAACCCTTGTTTGACAAGCAAGACTTATCAGCCCTTTCAAAATTGCTTAGGAGGAGAGATTGTTGTGAGCTTAAAGATGTTCCCAAAAGGAGTACATGAGACTGGCTACATATGATGCTGACTGTTGTTTCTTCGCTTTACTTTTCTCCTTTCTTTCATCAATAATCCTGGTAACAAGCATGGAAACCTGGAACTGGGGTGGTCCTTTGGGCTGTCACATCCTGTCCACTGTGTTCCCTACAAATACTGTGAGAGAAACATATTGTGTATCATAGATGGGGGATGAAATTTGAAACACCACTTTAACTGGCAGCTGGCCTGGTTCTGGCTTGTCCTGGTATAATTCAGTAATAATTTCATGAGGTCAGGTGGCATTACTCCAGTATGACACCAGTTAAAGTGAGAAAAGCAAATTCTGAAAGGGGTGTTTGTTTCCCTCTTCCTTCACAGACTTACATGTATTAACCACCAATGTTGATGACAAAGGAAGAAAAGTGTCTCTGTCACAATCAGCAATCTCTCCAAACTGAAACAAACCTCTCAGAGCCAGGTAGATGAAAGAAGCCAGCCAGGAGTCCAGCAGGACACTTCCCTCTTGCTGCCACCACCTGCCTCCATCCGAGCTGCTCAGTCATGCTCTGTGGTTTTGTGTGGATTTCAGTCGGTTGTTTTTTCACTTTTTCACAAACTCCCTAAAAAAGGGCTGCATGGGGAGTCTGGTGAGCAGGAGGGGAGCTCTCTTGCTCTTCTGAGTACCCACTGGAGAATACCCAAAGGTGATGTATAAGATATCTAGTGAGTGCTTTCCATGTGTGTTCTCATCTTTGCTGATTCCTATAATGCCTGCATATAAATAGCAGCTCTCCCCTTTTATATCCTCCTGCCTGATTCACTCCATGATGCAGTGTCAGTGACATTTGACTCACTGCCATGGCGATGTTTCACAAACATTGGATTGTGACATCTGAATGAATCAGGCTGGAGGAGGAGGACGGGCAAGCCCTGTGAGAGAGCTGCACCTGAGCCAGCCTTGGCCCCAGTCCACACTTGAAAGAAATGAGCACAGGGATGTTGTGACATTCACAAGGAGCAAGAAAAGAGCAAACCCATCAGGAATAATAAAATAGCACTATGTGTGCAGGGCAAGTCTGCTAGGAAAAGCTTTTCTGTCAGGGATGTGAGTCAAAGACAGCACTGGGAGGTCTGCTAATAAACACTGAGAGAACACTGAACATGATTTTGCTCTCTGTTATGGAGAAATAAATGAGATGGATGCTGCAGCAGAACTGAGAGCCAGGTTAACCATAAGTAAAAGCTTATTCCAAAACAGAAACACAGGGAAACAGAGAATTCAAATGAAAAGGAAATGTGAAAGGCTGACCTCCAGGCTGGTGTTGTGCTGTGAGCATGCTTCTGCTCTGAGTCTGATTATATTAACTTTTAACCATCTAGTTGTAATGGGAAAATTTGGGACTATGTCTGGATACAGTGTACGTGGGGCTCTGAGTGTGACCCACAAAACATGGTGCAGCCTGTACAAAGACAGACCTGCTGGTTACAGGAAGAAAAAGCTCAAGGACAGGAATCCAATTTCTCCTTCTTCCTAGATTTGGAACCCCCTGAATAGCTCATGCCTCTCCCTAGCTGTACATCCTAGCCCACATTCTTTTGTTCAAAACTACTCATGGATAGATGGGGAGGCCTCACTTTTAATAAAGGACAAAAAAAACCTGTGGTGATAGTGTGCTGACATTCAGTGATCTGGATATTCAGCTGTGAGAAGGAGGATTTTCTCCAGTGACAGCACACTGACTGCTGTTCACAGAATCACATAATCAGCTAGGTCGGAAAAGACCTGTGAGGTCATCAAGTCCAACCAGTGACCCAGCACTTCCTTGTCAACCAGACCATGGCACTGAGTGCTACATCTGGTCTTTTCTTAAACCTCCAGGGACAATGACTCCACCACCTCCATGGGCAGCCCAGTCCAACACCTAATCATCCTTTCTGTGAAGAATTTTCTAAAGTCCAACCTAAACCTTCCCTGGTGCAGTTTAAGACTCTGTCCTCTTGTCCTGTCACTGCTGCCTGGGAGAAGAGACCTACAGGAGGCTCCAGCCTCCTTTCAGGGAGCTAGAGAGAGTGACAAGGTCTCCACTGAGTCTCTTTTTCTCCAGGCTAAACAACTCCAGTTCCCTCAACCACTCCTCATAGGATTTATGTTCCAGACCCTTCACCAGCCTTTTTGCACTTCTCTGGCCATGCTCCAGATCTCAACATCCTTCCTGAATGGAGAGGCCAGAACCGGACACAGCACTCAAAGTGTCCAACCTCCTGTCAAGGATAAGCTGTGACTCTTGTTGAGAACATGGATCTTATCTTAGGGCAAAAAGAAGTCCTTCTCTTTTCCCCTCTGACCATGAGATCGGCTCTCTGCATGTGAAGCTCCATGTAAATAACACTTGGGCTGCAGCCAAAACCCAAGATCTGAACTTCTCTTTTATTTATGAATGTTTGAATTTTGAAAAGGGCTCCTGTCTCATAAAAATCTGGATATACACTCACTTGTTTACGATCCCAAAGATATTCAATCAATTCATCATCATTTATAAGGTATAGTTGGTCAAACCAGAAATCCATGCAAAAACACTCCCCAAAATAAAATCTAATAGAGTAAACACAGCAGTCAGTCAGGAGGTTGCCACAGACTAAAGAAGGCTTTAATTCAGGTCCTCAGGATTTTCAAAGCAGAAGTCCTGTTTCATATATTCCATGCTCCATAATTTAATCTTTTTCCATATGAGGAATATTCTTTATGTAAATGAATAAATAGTTTTTGAAAATATAATCTATATATATTTACCTTATTAATGTTTGTTTAGTTGTACAAGAAACTCTTGAACTGTTAATACAATTGTCATTTGCTTTCTCCTTATAGATTTTGCAAGGGCAAGTGCAGAAAGAACAGAATGTGTTTTTTCTCTTTGGAGCTGGTGTTGCATGGCCTGTAGGATCCCCTGCAGTTTCCCCACAGCAGTGTAGCACACTTGAAATCACAGCCATCCTACTGTAGGGTATGGGAAAGCATTTGGCATTACCTGTCATGCTCTATCAGCAATGACAAAATACTACCCAAGATACCTTATCCTGATGAACTGTAAGAGATTTCTTTCCTGGTCTTCCATTATGTTAGGTCTGCTGAGTGTCAGGCTAGTTTCCTAAAAATATGGCAGCATTTCCTTCAAGACAGTTTTTTAGTGTAGCCCATGGAAAGTGTCTCAGAAAGTCATCACTTCAAGGGTTAACATCTGCCTTATGCTGATCAAAAACTATGACTTAGTTTTTTTGAACATTAGGAGTCACTGCCATTACGCTGACAATTCCTATCAATTTCTTATTTTCTCCCATAAACTCATATTAATTTTTTCCTTTAGTTTTAAACAAAGCCAAGCATTGTGGCCGCCATATGCTCTCCTTCCACGTGAGATTAAAGAATTTTATCAGCACTGACACTGCATGAAGGTTCTGACACTTTCTTTTTTCACTTAATTAAGATTGATACAGTCCATAGACATTTATATGCTTGCTTCCCAACAGGGACTGCTCAGATTAATTCATCATTAGCAAGGTCATCTGGGCCCAAAGTTGGGAAATGAGTAAATAGACAAATTGGAAACACAGCTCTCAGCAAGAAGCGCTTCACATTATAGCATGTGTCACCATGGCAAATGATAACAGAAATAAACACTTGCAGGAGTGGATGAAAGAAGAGCAAACAAATGCTTTATCAGCTAGAGTTTCTTTCCCTGAAAAATCCTTACGGTCACTGTTTTTCTTACTTGTTGTTAACTAGGCGATAAATTAATTTTGAATGAGATTTGGTCTACATATGTAGCCTGATGTTTGGTGTTATTGGCCTTGTATACAGTGTCCAGCAGGGGCTGGGACTCTAGCCCAGACAGATCAGGGCATCTAGACAGGGTTCAGTTCTTGAAAGGTCACTCCTTGTCTCTGTCCTGTGGCATTACCTGGAAAAAAGAACTGTGTCATCTTGTAGCCTCTCTGAATATGATGAAGGCAGCGGAAAATGATCCTCAAGCATTGTGTAACAGGAAATAGCTGCCTTGAAGTGCTTAAGGTAGTCTAGCAGACATCATGCAGCTTATTTTGAAAGACTTAGAGCACTCCTTCCTGGTAAAGCAGAGATCATTCAAGAACACGAATAAGTGTCTTGCTTTCCTAGAATCATCAAGGTTGGAAGAGACCTTTAGGATTATCCAGTCCAACCACCTGCCCAGCACCACCAGTGAGCCCTTAAACTACTAAACCACATCACCTAGAACCACATCCCAATCCAGATCCAGATTCCTCATAAACATCTACAGGGATGGTCACTCCACCATGTCGCTGGGCAGCCTATTCCAGTGCTTGACCACCCTAAAAGGAAAACAATTTTTTGTTTCTTTTATCTAATCTGCACATCTCCTGTCTCAGTTTAGGCCATCTCTTCTTGTCCTCTCACTGCAGGCACAGCAGAGCAGACTGGTCCCCATCTCACCACACCCTCCTTACAAATCGTTGTAGAGAGTGATGAGAGAGTAGAGAGTGAGGATTTTCTAGACACTCCCCAGCCTGTAGGACTGCATGGGGTTATTGAAACTGAGTGCAGGATCCAGCACTTGGCCTTGTTGAACTTCATACCACTGGGCTCAGCCCACTGATCCAGCCTGTCCAGATCCCTCTGCTGAGCTCTCACTCTCCAGCAGATCAACACTCATGCCCAGCTTGGTGGTGCCTGCAAATTTACTGAGAGTGCCCTCAATCCCCGCTTTGATGAGCTGATCTAAGAATTCAAATTAAAGTTTGTTAAAAGAGAAAGGATCTTTCATGACCAAATTGGATATAACTAAATTTTTTTTTTCTATAAGTAGGCTCTTCTTCAGATATAAAATACAAGCCAGGTAGAGCATATTAATCTTCTGAATTTGTCTGGTCATGCAGGAGAGTAATGCAAACCATATCAAATAGAGCTATGAGTTCAGAGTTGGTTTTAAGTCATAAAACTTTACTTTGAAGAAAATATTTTGCTTTCCTGAGATAAGTGGCCAGGACTAGTATATGCAGCTACTATTTGAGATTGGAAGATTCAATTTTTTAATTCATCAGGACAGATAGGGAAAAAAGCAACTTTTGAAAAGGCAATTATTGTAAAGACTGTTGTGTAGGATAACATGCAGCAATTTGGTTTGGAAGCATTACATAAATGTGGAGAAAGCTTTTGTTATGTGATACAGCTTGAGTACAGTGCTTTCAGAAGGCCAGTCATCCTGGTGTAAATGTGGTGATCAGTTTTTCAAATCACCTCTGATTTCTCATCAGGAAGATGAAGACCCACCCAAGATCCACAGCACCATGCTGTTTCTGATCACCCCCACGCCTGGTGCTAACCCCCATCTCTCTGGCTCACAGCTGAACACCAGCACAATCAATACATTCCTGCCAGGTTTGTCACCCTTTTGGAGACTGTCCTTCCCCCAGCTGCAGGCTTGTGCCCTTTTGTGAGCACATCTGGGTTACAACAACTGGATCATAACCAGGAAGATTCAGTCTCCAGATTATTTCTGGGTGCCAGCCAAAGCTTCAAAAGATATAGGTATTTGGCCAGATTCTCACTTGCACTCACGTCCTTTTATTCTGCTGTTATTTCACTTTATACTGTCAGTGATGCAAATGGGAATCGGGCCCTTGGCCATTATAAATCTACAGAATACATCAAAACATGGGGAATGGTAACCGGAGGCCTTGGCAATTAGAGTTGTGAGTCTGTAATCTGTTTCTTTGTTCATACATCACAGCCTGTGATTCTTCAGATCCTGTCCAAACAACACCTCAGACAAGCATTTCTCTAGACACAAGTTTGTATTTCTGATCTAAAATTTATAAGGAGGCTGCTGAGTTTCAATGTGACTCTTCTGCATATACTCTTTAATCTCCATTCTCTTCTTTATGCTTCCAAAATATCTAAACCTGGAGTATATCCACATAAAGGATTCCATTTATATATGTTGTCCTTAACTCCCTATTGCTCTCTCTCAAAGCCCTGAATACACAGATGTGACTGAACACCTGGCATAATTTAAAATTCTGGCTTTAATTACCCTAACCTTGTGAATATTCAGTGTGGCATCTTTCCACTCATTTTTTAATATGATGTCTGTCTTTTCAATACTTTCAAAGACACTAGAGTCTATGCAATAGTACCAGAAATCCTCTTACCTCTGTTGGAAAATGCCATGCTTTTCCCAAGTTAGAGAAAAATATCTTTGGGACACAATGATACAGAATCCAAAGGGATTAAATTACACAATCACAGAATGGATAAAGTTGGAAGGGACCAGAGTGGGTAATTGTAAAATGGTTTGGGTTGGAAGGGACCTTAAAGACCGCCTAGTTCCAACCTCTGCCATGGGCAAAGACCTTCCACTAGTTCAGGCTGCACAGAGCCCCATCCAACCCAGCCTTGAACACTTCCAGGAAAAGAACACAACCTCCACATCCACTCTGGGCAGCCTGTGCCAGTGCCTCATCACCCTGATAGCAAAGGTTTTCTTCCTATTATCTAATTAAATTCTTCAGTTTAAACTCATCCCTCCTTGTCCTGTCACTACAAACCCTTTTAAAAAGCCTCTTTCCATTTTTCTTGCAAGCTCCCTTCAGGTACTGAAAAGTCACAGTTAGGTCATCCCAGTGCCTTCTTTTTCCAGATGGAACAATTCCAATTCTCTCAGCATTTCCTCACAGGAGAGGTGCTCTGTCCCTCTGAACATCTTTGTGGCCTCCTCTGGACTTACTCCAAAAGGGCCATGTCCTTCTGTGCTGGGAACCCCAGAGCTGGGTACGGGACTTCAGATGTGATCTCATCAGAATGAAGTAGAGGGACAGAATCACCTTTCTCTACTTTCTGGCCACTGGGTTGGTCAGACAGGATTTTTCCTTGGTGAAGCCATTCTGGCTGTCCTGAATCACCTCCCTGTTCTCCATGTGCTTTAGCACACCTTCTAGAAAGATCTGCTCCATGACCTTCCCAGGGACAGAGGTGAGGTTGATGGGTTGGTAGCTCCCAGGGTCCTCCTTTCTACCATATTTTAAGCTGGTTACAATGTTTCCCCCTTTCCAGTCATATGGGACTTCACTTGACTGCCATGATTTTTTGGATATCATGGAGAGTGGCTAGGCAACTACATCAGCTAATTCCCTCAGGACTCTGGCAGGCATCTTGTTGGGTGCCACAGACTTCTGTATGTTCAGGTTCCTCAGGGGGTCATGAAACTGATCTTTTCCTACAGTGGGAAGCCCTTTTCTCCCCTAGTCTCCATCCTGTTGTCCATCCTCTCAAGAGGTGTGGGAAGAGAGGTTGCCTTTGAAGACTGAGGCAAAGGGTTGTTGAGTGCCTCAGCCTTCTCCTTATGGGTTGTTACCAGTGTTCCAGCTTCTCCTTGTCAGAGGGGATACACCTTCTCTGACCTTCCTTTTCTGCTTAACATACCTGTAGAAGGCTTTCATTGGCATCCCTTGCCAAGTTCAGTTCCAGCTTTGCCTTCCCCTTCCTGACTGTGTCCCTACACAACAGAACTTCATCTCTGTACACTTCCCAGGTTACCAGTCCATGTTGTTTCTGCCTGTGCATTTGTTTATTTCCCTTTAGTTTGACCAGCAGTTCCCTATTCAGAAATTCCATCTCTTGCATTTCTTGCCCTATTTCTTACTCCAGGGATTGCCAGCTCTTGTGATGCAAGACTTTCTTAAATATCTTCCAGCTCTGTTCCACTCCCTTGTCCCTGAGGGGAGTCTCTCAGGGGATCCCATTGACTATGCTCTTGTCTTTCTCTATGGAAAGGGCAGGAAATCTTCAAAAGCAGGAAGATTTTGGTTCTGCAGACTTGAGACCACAGGTAGCCAGGCAAGCAGCCATCTGCAGGTCCCTCTGTAGTGTGTCCCAGTGCTGCAGTGTTTGGGTCGCCTGGATGTACTGTATTTTCTCTTCCTTCTCTAACTGGCACTTTTAGAACCATAAATTGTGGATTCATCCCTACCCAAATGGGATGATTGCACAGTGCTGATCACGTGCCTTCTGTGTGCCTTCACTGTGCCTTCTGATGCTGAAACTCCCTAATTCCCTTTAGGACACTGTCCTGACCAGCTGAGAGCAGTTTTACTTCATGGCCATTCCAACTGTGGCTACAATGCTGTGCTTTGAGCAGGTCAATGCCCAATTCAGATGGTGTGGGATGACACGCATCCTTCTGGACGTCTCTAACACGTTTCCCAGCATGCAGATCTTCCTACATCAGTAGGAGTTTAGGCCTTGGAAGGATTCATAGCTGGTGCTGGGGAATATTTTTGATTACAAATTAACCTGCTTCAGCTCCTGAAGGCAGGCTGCTCCCAGGTGGCAGGAACACATCACATATAGGAGAGAGCAGTGATAGGAATTCACATCCACAGCATTCACAGACCACTGAATGGAGCCCTTGCTGGGGTTTGGGCAGGAACTCCAAACCCCAGGTTAGCAGACTTCAACAGCATTAGATTCTGGAATAAATGGAAATCTTGGCTGCATTTTGAAGTTTTTAAAGCATTTGGTTCACTTCTTTGTGTCAACACTTATCCAGGAGCAACCTTCCTATCTCCTCACAGAAGAAAGGATTTCTTTTTTGCAGCTCCTCTTGGTTGCCAGATGAAAATAAATTGGATTCATGTCTCTTACTAAGGGCCACAGAGAAGCCAAGTCATTTGAAAGGGAAAAGCAAAATAACTTGCACCAAAAAAGAGAGGTTTTTTAATTAAGAAAAGGTTTTGAAGTATTGAATAAAGAATCATTAATTACTCCAGCAATTATGTGATATTATGTCCATATGGAGGTTATTTGCTGTCATTTAAGTCTATGGTAGGCTATTTGCTCTGAGGTCTTTCCTTTTCTTTTTGTTCCCCTTCTTCTTTTAGAAGAAGTAAATTAAACTATCTCAAGAAGAGGAATTTTTCTATTTCCTGTTCATTTTCTTCTTCCTTTTTCTTTCCTTTTTTTTCCTTTTGGGACACAGAATTCTAATGATCACGTTTGACCCTGTACATCCTCCCACCTGCTCCCTCACCAAGCTCCTGCCAAAAAACCTGTTTTGTAACCTGAAGTAGTAACTCATCATGAATTAAGTCAGAACAGAAGTTATGGTGTCTCTGCCTGCCCTGATCTGGACTGTATTTATGTATAACACATTTTCCTCCAGAGGATGCAGCAGATCAGGCACTACCCAAGGAAGAGGGGGCTGCTCCAGACGGTAGCTGCAAGGAAGTGCAAAATGGTGAGACATGGAAAAATGATGAGACGTGGCAAAATCTTATTGATTCTTTCTCTCTGAGCAGGCACAGACAAAAATCACATATTCTATATTTCCTGCTTATCTCAGGAGCAAAATTCTTAAGACAATTTAGACTGTACAGTGCTCTCTATCATATGTGCAGGGCTAATGGCATGGGGGTTTCATCCCAGCCAGACAAGAAATGCAACTTTCAAAAGTCAGAATCACAGGGACAATATCACCTAATGGAAGAAATAGATGAGTTTTCTAGATGGATCTCTGAATTTTGAGATGTATTCACATAGCCATAAAGAGAGACTTGAGAAAAATGTCAAGTTGAATTTAAACACTTTTAAAACTGAAAATTGACCAGATGGTCCCAAAGCATTTAAGAAATCAGCCAAGTGGGAACTTTGCTTTTTCTTTCTCCCCCTTGTTCAAGGCAAGTGGGACTGGTTTAATTTTTTACAGGGAACTTCTACTCTCTGTAGGACACATATGACTGCACAGGATAGTTGGGGGCATAAACTGACTGATACCTCCAGCTATTTATTTATATTTTTTCCTGTCTAAGGGGCAGAATTACTCCCAAAAGTTTATTCTGTGTAGCCTCAGAGTGAAGATGCCTAAAGGGTCCCTGCCAGAGCCCTTTCAAAGGTGGCAACCTTATGAGACCACTTCCTCTCTTGATCTGTCACAAATAAGTACTCCAAAGAAGAAGGAATTTTTTTTTTGTTAGTTTTATCAAATTCAAATTTTCCAGCACTTCTGCACTGAAGCTCTCTGGGCTCTAATTTACTGGGAAATTTGTCATCTGTTTTATTAATTGTCTAGGTTAAAATTTTATCTCAAGTGCAAAGGTGATTTTTGTTCCCCAAAGCCTTCCTTGGCTCAAAGAGCTGAGCCATTGACGAAGTGAAGGTGAGTGTGAGGCACTTGTCACAAAACTGCCTCTCCAGGGCCTAACCCAGAGCATTTTCAGCAGTGGTTGATAATTCTGAGTACCATGTACAGTAATTTCATGCTTATAAGGAGCACCTTTTTGACTGATGTTTTGATCCAAACCCGGAAGTGCCTAATATGCCGGTGCACCTTAGATATGGACAAAGTTTGGAATATTGCCAACGTGGAAGTGCGAGCCGGCCGGGCTGCTGGGTGGGCTGCCGGGGGGGCTGCCAAGGGGCTGGGCTGCCGGGCAGCCAGCCATCCCCCATCACCTCACAGTAAACCCTGCGATTCTAACTCATTACTTTGTTGCACATGGATCCTCGCCTCAAGAAAAAAAGTACACCTTATACGCTGGTGCGCCTTATATATGGACATTTTAGGGCGACTTGCCGGCAACGGGGAAGTGCGCCTTATACTCCAGTGTGCCTTATAGGTGTGAAATTACTGTACACATCTGTTCCAAACTGTCTGAAACAGGGTGCTTATCTGCAAGAAGGGAAGGGATACTTTCTTTCCATATGGATTTGTCAAACTCTTCCACATGAATTAAGGTTGGTTTGATATCAAGCTTGATGGGAAAATCCCAAGAAATTCATATTAAGCATTTTGCTTTTTAAAGACAGCTCCCCTGTATTATATACTACCAGTCAAGCTGCAGAAATTTAGCCTGGGCAAAACCATAGTATGTCTCTAGATAAAAATCTGTGCTCAGAAAATTATTTGCAACAGTTTTGCTGTCAATGCACATCAGTGAGGCTCCAGACTTTTGTCTGTTGTGTATTTGGGACTATTCAGTATTTTCATAGAGTGCTGTAATCTGTTTGGAAGCCATCTACTGAATTTGTAGTTAACAAATAATAACAACCACATTGTTGCACAGACAGCTGTGAACCAGCAAACAGCAGCACTGCTGGCTGGGAGGCAATTCTGCTGTGGGCTCTGCTGTGTCCCCACTGGTGCTGCCATGAGCTCAGAGGACTCTCTGAGGTACAAACTCTCTCCAGGAGAGTGTGGCAATAACAAGCTTTATGAAAATGGGTTAAAAATTCACTGATAATGGAATCTTCTTGATCCTGCACTCTCTTACTGCTCCCATTTTATTTTTCTCTTCCAAGGATGCTTTATGCTGTTGGCAGGAATGACAGTGATTGCCCAGTAATCCACTGCTATTCAACTTTGCATCCTGGAAATTTCTGCCCTCCCAAAGACACCCTCCTTTGCCCCCTTTGGTCTACCATGTATTATTTTCTTCTGTCATAATATCTGTTTTATTCTGCTTTGTCACTCCTTGTTTTAAGTAATATCTAAATTACATAGCTATTTTGGCTTGATTTTTCTTTTTTTTTTCTTCTTTTAAACTTTTTGATATGTGCTGCTTTTTGTTCAGGCTTCTGAAATACTTGGCAAAACACCTTCTCCCTGTGGGCTTTTCATGCTGCCACAAGATTGACAAATCAATGGAGTACCAACCTGCCTTAAGAGCTGCAGTTTTGTGTCTTCATTATTTGGTAGCAGAAGTTTCAAAGAGATAGGGCTAGACTTAAAGAGGATTTAGGCATTGCAATTCAATAGCATTTAATTTTAAGTGCCCCAATACATTTAAGGTGAGAAACACACAGCAAAAGCAATTTCAGGGATTTCTACATATGCATGGGAAAATTTCCAGGACCAAAACTGAGAGAGCAGAAGCCTAATTGATTTTGGAAAATGTTAGAATGGCTAGCATGTAACATTTTGAGCTGATCAACATAATTCAACCTTGCTTGGTCTCCATTGCCTTCTCAGTCCAGCACTGGGGCCTCTTACTTACAGGGAGTAAAATATGAGCAGCTAAGTCCTGCCATAAACCATCAGCTCCAATAATCCTTTCTTCCAGGAAGGAAAACACTGATATCCCTTCATGTCTGAAAGAAGACCACCTGACCTATTAAGGCAATCTCCACTTCTGTGAGCATGCAGACAACTGCAAAGAGGATCAGGTTTCGTAAATGATTATTAGATGTAGAAATGTCTCCTTCCCCCTTCTTTTGTCAAACTGACTCATTTCACTTACTCCTGTCTTTCTGAAGTGCTCCATAAATTTGAGGTTACAGACACTCATATAATCCTGGTAAAGTTGTTCCTGCCTTGTATGGATTGCTTAGCCATTTTGGAAACCAGAAGGCGAGGTTTTGTGATTTTGTATTTTTCCTAAAAATTCTGCTTATTTTGTCCTGAATAGTCATCAGGAAGGTGACTGTTCATACAACAAATCTTGCAATATTATACCAAGTTACTGGAGCAGGAACTAAACTATTTCCACAGCACCTGGTAAATGGGCTGAATACAACACTACATGAACTTGCTCTCAGATGCATATTTAGCCCTCAACAAATGAATGTTGAAGTGGAATAGCCTGGGCAGAGGAAAGTCCTACATCAATTCCAACTTCCTATAGCCATTTACATCAAGGCGTAAAAAATTTATTTTTTTCATCATAGCACACATTTTTGCTTTCCTGACTCCCACATTCTGGATAAGGGCATGAATTGCTGAATACATGAATCATGGATTATGGATCATGGATCTTGGATCTTGGATCTTGGATCTGATTTGTCTCCACTCTGAGGCTGGTGAAAGAATTATTATTCTTCTGCGGTTCTTCAGGCTTACATGTGAAATAAATGCCATGTAGGTTGTAGGTGTCAACAAAGCATAACCTCATGCATCTCTGGTGGGTGAGCAAGCACTGAGATAATATAGACTTCAACAGGGCTCTGCTGGGATGTCTCACATATCAGTGACCTCCAGGTTCTGATGGTCACTTATGAGCCTTCCATGCATAATTTTTGCTCTATATTAAATAAAAATTCTTTTTAGAAATCTGATTCTGAGTTATTCCCCACTATTTTTCCCAAATTAATTCCTTGGGGTATATTAAAGTTATGAGAAATGAGACATTTGTCATACTTAAATGGAGATAAATAAGGAAAGAGGGCTGAAAACTGCAACATTTGCTTCAATGGGAGTGAGTGGTGGCACTGGCCATTAGTATACTTCAGGGAGATCAGGTTTTTGTTCCTGTTGCAAACAAAGGAAGTGTGTAAAGTGTTCATTAAAGATTTCTACTTTCTGTCATGGGAGAGGGAGGAGGTGGGAAAGACCCTTTTTCCATCACTGCTTTGTATGATGACAAATATTTTACAATAAAGCTTCACAAAGCCAACCATTCTAAGTGATGCACTCTCAAAGGGGCGATCTCCCTGTCCTATTCTTGATTGCTTTGTGTAGAGTTCAACCAATGTTTCATTGCTCTAGGATGAAATCTGGATGTGTCACCCAGAGGGACAGCTCTCACCCCATCTCCCTGCCTGGATGCCTTTTCCTTCCTCCTTGTGACCCAAGGAACAAGGGCTGCCCTTGGCACTCCAACTTCTTGCTATTTTCACTCCTCTGAGCCCAGGTTTGCAGCTTTCCTCACTTTCCTCATTTGAAGAAATTCAGGGTAGTGGTAAAGCTCATCACAATTTTTATATGCATTTCATTGTTTCTTTCACTGTAGTTTTCAGTTCAACCTGGAAGAACTTAGACACCTTTGAAACCTCTCCCTTTCTATTAAATTTATTTGAAATTGGCAATGTGTTCAAAATTGAAAAGAGGGATAAGGAGTTTTATAGTATCAGCCTTTTTCTCTCAGGAAACCGTACTTAGAAAAACATAATTAGTGGAAATAGAAAGAAGTCATCCAATTTGGTTTTTTTCCTAGTACTTGTTATGTTGCAAACAGATGGCAATTGTTGCATATTGTTTGAAAATATCTTATTTTATCAAGTACATGTAATTTATATGGTAAACAAAATTATATGCTAACATATTTCTGTGACATTTTCTGTCCTCTTTTTTAAAAATCCAAATAAATAGCATGCATTTAAAATCCTTCAATTAAAAAAAGAAGCATAGATAAAAAAACCTCTAAGAAACTTTGAAGAATTTTTTTATAATTTTCATATGATTTTATAATAACTAGGAAGGCAGGAAATTACTCAAGATAGAGCTTTCTCCTTCTGTGCCTGACTCCTCCCAGGGTTTGAATCCCTCATAACATCTCTGGAGCTCACCCATATGAGAAACAGCTGCAGTGTAGCTGTGCAAATTCTGCACTCCCTCTAGCTGGAAAGTGCCTTTTGGTTAACTGTTTGGGGAAAAGGAAAGAGAAAATCCACCATTTTAGATACTGTTTTCAAAAGGCAGTATGGGAGTAGTTTACCTCATGAAAATACAAGGAAAAATGTCAAATTTCATATTGTACTCAATATGGACATGGTGAGAGTTTTAAAAATGTTCAATATACAGAGCATTAATGGACAAATATGAGCAAGCTGTGCCTTGATTAAGACACAAATGCAGAAGATGGCAATGAAAACCTAACTCACAAATTCCATGGTTTCACAGCTTGCTGTGCAAGTAACACTGAAATAAGAGGCACTCTAAAAATGCCTGGCCAGAAAAGGCTTTTTTATCCAGGAAAGACAGTTCTATGACATTGCTGGTAATGAAGCTTGGCAACACCAAGGCATGGGTTTTAAGGACTAGATGTTTAGATAGGATTAGTAGAGCTCCCTCAACAGTTTTAAAAGCATATTCCTATAATAATTTGTTTTATGGAAGTTGTCTGAAAGAAGATATTGAAATACTGAAAGATTCCCTTAAAGTCTTTGATGGACTGATCAATGTATGACTGCTACCAGTGAGCTCCTTTCTTATGACTATACCAATAATCATTTTTGAAGGAGAGTTGAAGACTGTGGGAATTGGTCACTCTTTAAAACCTGCGTAAGCAAAAAAAAAAAGAGAAGATGGTTGGATATTTTATGTGCTTGGTGCCCTTTCTAGGGACATAGGGGTCCAATACTGTTCTTGAATCCAAATAAAATGTACTGTCAATTCCACTGCTTTTATCCTGAAGACGAAAATGTCCAGATTGTTGTATTTATTTCTATACTTTTAATTGTAGTAAAATCTATTTATAATCTACAGCTAGAAATAACTTACAAATTCATGAGCAATTCATTATGTTACAAATTGTTCACTATTATGAAATGGTACCTGCAGGAGTCTCTGCTTTTAATGGATATTTTCATTAATGACACAGATGACAAAACAAAGATCAAACTTAATAAATCTGCAGAGCATATGATGCTTCAACGACCCAAAATGTCCAAATAATGAAAATGAGGGGAAATTTCCACATGGTATATTTCCATTGAAATGGTCTATTGCATATAAAATGCTGATGGGAACAATCCATTAGCTGGTGGCCCTTAAGAAAAGGATCTGAATGTGTAGAAGGTCACACATCTTCTACAATAAAAAATTCATGCTATTGTAAGGCACATTAAACACTACCCTGGGCTGTACAAAGAACATGGACAGGCTCTTGGCTCATGAAGTAATCCTTCACTGTACTCAGCACTGGTAAGACATCAGCTGGAATGTTGTGCTCAGTTTGAAGCTCCTCACAATAGTATTCGAGTAGTTCAGAGGCATTAAAGTTCTAAAGTTCTAAAAAATAATAAATTATGGGAGAAATGGAGAAAAATACTATGAAGCACGAAGAAAAAAGGATTGAGGAGGAGCAAGGAAAGGAAAGTTCCAACTTCTGAGATACACACTCAAATTACTTGCCAAAAGAGATAGTGGAGTTTTCATCATGCAAGGATTTTAAGTATCCTTAGATGGATGTGTCAGGAAAGCCAAAGAGATAACTGATGGATTTGTTCCAGAGAAGAATGAACAAAATAGCTGTTGGGATCCCTTCCACAATCAAGCTGCAGGTAAACTTGGAAATTTACTGATGATCTCCTTGTGTTTTAGACCTGGAAACTGGCTGAGCACTGAGAACAAGGAAAAAATCATGAGCAATTTATTCATGAGGAAAAATTAGCTGGATTTTTTTGGATGTGTTCATGGTTCACAATTGACTGTTATGTCAAATGCAATTTGTTCAGTAAGCTGGGAAATGGCTATTTTGCAACCAGTCTCTACTGCATTGATGACTGCCAGCAAATCAGAAGTGAGCAGGTGGAGGAGATAATGTTAGGCTTAATATTTTAATGTTTACTCTTCTCCAATTCCTTAGGACTTTGACTTATCTTTTCTTTTTTTTTTTTCCCAAAATTTTTGAGCAACTTTTTAAAAATCTTGAATGGAAAACATTGGGTTGCAAAAGTCATCCAGCCGGGCAACTTTTACTGCTGGAGCAGTAATTCCTTTATGTCTTTTCATGCATTTAAGAATGTACAGTAATTTCACAACTATAAGCTGCACCTGATTATAAGCTGCACCTCCTGGTAGCAGGGCAGGCCACGGGATTTGTCCATATATAAGCCGCACCTGAATAAAAGCCACACTTTTTTTTTTTTTAAGCAAGGATCCATGTGTAACAAAGTAACGGATTAGTAACAGAATCACTGCCAGCTGGGTTTGGTGTCAGGTGCTCAAGTTGCAACAGTTTTCATGGACCAGCAAAGCCTTTAAAGGCAGCCCCAGGCACCCTCCCTGGCTGGCTCTCACTTCTGGGTTGGCATTTTGCTGGGATTTGTCCATAGATAAGCTGCACCTGACTATAAGCCGCACTACTGGGGTAGGCTGGATTCTTCAATGAAAAGGTGTGGCTTATAATTGTGAAATTACTGTAATTTAGAGCATGAATACAGAAAGATCACAGTTATGTTGGCCAAATTATCCTTCTCCTATTCCTTCCCTTGTGAAACTTCCTGGCCAGTTCAGTCTCATTTGGGAGCCTGGAAACACGGCAGATGCAAGGCTCCAACAGTGCACAGCTCAGCAACCCCAGCCCCTGCCCCAGCTCCTTCCACATTCCTGCAAGGATACTCTGAGGGGTCTCTGCAACCTCTGCAGCCTTTCTTCCTGCAGGAAACACAAACACAGCACATTTGGGATCTTATTTCTAGGCTTCCCACTTGTACCATTTTATGAAAAGATGTGAATCCAGAGCTAGTTACTTCTCAGGTAAATGAAGGGAAATTCAGCTAAGGAATCAGAATAAAATAATTTCTTCTCTTTTATAATTTTAATGTGTTTTAAAATATTTTTTTCTACAGAGGGAATAGGTTTTTAAAATTTAATTTGGTGGGATTATTCAGTACATTACTCTAACATAGCCCAGGGTTTTCAGTCAAAATGTGGAAGATGGCTTCTGTCCCAAAGGATTTTCAGTGAAAATGACAGAAATACACAAGTGGGAAAAGAACATGTGCAGGAAAAAAAGATTCACTCACAAGGAAAAGAACAAGAGTAGAGGTAGGCGAATATCTAGCTGACTGTATCCTGATAATTATTGATAATTATTATAGCCATTAATTTTTAATTAATTCTCTAATTGCATTTAACATTCCTAATATTATTTCATTTTGCCTAATTGACTTCTAGAATGAGATACATTGCATTTTTCTATTTAATTCCAGAAATCCTAAATCTCACTTAGATTTTCTTAGACCCACCTTGCCATTTCTATTTCACATTTTGCCCCTTTCTTTTTAACAGCTTTAGTTCCCCACACACCGCCTAAGTGGATCTTTTTCTCACTAACTGTGAGGAATTTCCATTATCCCAACTTCCCCATCACCATAAAAGCACCCTGAACCTAGGGCAACTTGGAGTAAAATAAAATAGGGAAAGTATTTACAAATTGAAATAGAAATGACATTGTTGTGGATGTCTTGGGAGGAGTGAAAGTGAATGAAGAGAAAAATCTCTGTATCCTACACGCCCTAACACTCTGAGTACCTTACAAGTCTCTTTGCAGCTGAAAAGCATTAAGATATTATTTAGCTTTCTATACATGAATCTACCTCGCAACTAACTCCTTCATCTTTGCTTTCTTAGAAGATGATGTCACCTTGGAATCAGGTTTTCCTTTAAGTATCATGCTTGGGGATCTCTTCAGAATCAGAATTTATTGCCTCCTCCTTATTCAGCATTTATTTATTACCAATTCATATTAACAATGCCCTGAAGCAATCCCACCTTCAGTGTTGGAAATGCAATGTCCTTTTGGCTAAGGATTGCTTCTTTGGCTACAATCTGAATTGCTTGTCTATTAGCTGTGAGGTCAACCTCTCTTAGGTGGGGCAATTTAAAAATCCCAAGGTAGTATTTTTTTTCAGTCAGAGAAAAGTGTAGATTGCATATAAAAGCAGAATTTGATAATCATGCTTTGTGAAAGGATATAATTGTCATGACTGTATGCAGAATTTTATTCCCTCTTGTTTCAGACCAGCTTTCATGTCAAGACCAGTTTGAGCCAATGATAATTTAGGCATAGTTGCTCTTTAGACCTGTTTAGGACAGATTTGTTCTCTGTCTTATTTCTTCAACTTCTACTTTTGATGGCAGAACCTCCTCAAAGAATCCTTCCCCCTCCCTTTTCTCTACATTGTTCCACCAGTAAGTGCCTGCTGCCCTAAGACACATGGTGCCTGTGCCTGGCATGGCTTTACAGGCTGCCTACAGGGTCACATGTGCTTGGAAGTCCCTCAGGCAGAAAGGAAAACATATCAAAGATTAATTGATAGTAATGGAACCATCTAGATAAAATCCCTTCTGATGAGATCCACAAACATCAGTGTGTGTCATGGGGAGTTTGTCCAAAGTATTTGCACCACTGAGCACAGAGAGCACAGAGAAGATACAGCAAACCAACTGTAATCTCTATAACTCACCCCAATACCCACTGTCATTACTTCAAAGTCTCTTTAATAATGTTTAATGTCTGTGGCTTTTTCAGGCTTTACCAGGAAGATATCATCTAAATTTTTCATCTGTCAGTGAAGTGGAATTTTTAAAACAATTAGTTAAAAACCAATTGTATTCCTGGGCAAGGGAGCCAGTCTTTTTTGGACAGGCACAGCTTCAAGGGAGGGGATGGGATTAACTCTTCTCCAGGCTTGCATTCAGCCCAGGACTTAGTGCACCTTTTTTGGGGAGACACAAGCAGTGAATTCTGAAACCCAAAATAATGTATTGCTGAGATGTCTTAGTGGCTGAGTGAGATTGTATCCTAGAAAGGCCAGCAAAATCTGTCTTCATGGCAGAAAGGGTTGTCTGTGGCTGTGCTGAGTATGTGCTGTGGGCAGTGGGAGCTTCATACAAAATTTATTAGAGAAACTTTCCTCTTGAATCACAAGGTGCAGAAAGGTCCCCCTTGCTTCCTAAACTCCTCAGAGAGAAGCCTGAGTGCAGCTGGATCCAATCTTAGCCCCAGACTTTGTCAATGGTTTATGTGTAAAGGATTACACAGGTGTAATTGAACCTTCATACAGTTTTGTCCACAGGACTAAGGATGGCAAACTTAATCTATTTATATAAATATATTAAAATATTCATTTTAATTGATAACAGTTATAAAGATTAGGGAAGAAAATAGCTTAATCAGAATTATTTGCTACACAGTATGCATAGCTATAACTACTAGTATAATGCATTATTTTTTAAGCAATATGGAAGCAATTATATTAAAGCTATCAAGAAAATTATTAAGGAGAGCTTGATGTTACTCATCCCCATACCCACACCATGGGCAAACACCTTTTGCTCAGCCTTGAGGAGTAACCTTCAGAGGTGCTCCCCTCAGGGAAGGATCTTCACACACCTTAGGGTGATATGTTAGAAATCCTCCCTGTGTAAAAGTGGGACTGGCCTTTTGGAGTATAAAATGATTGATGGTCTGTCATATGCATTTTTTACATTATGTGATATCAGACTTGACAAGAAAATATGCCTTTTGCTGAAAAAGGTGTTAGGAGCTCTTCAGCTTATTTTGTTCAACACTCCTGGCCCTCAGTTCTATGTCAGGGCCAGCACATCCTTGCTGCTGCCAGCCTCAGTCAGGGAGAGTGTCTTGCATCCCTCATGGTAGTGTCTGATAGTTTGGTTGGGCTGCTCTCAGCATTCCTCAACACTAAGAAGAGCAGACCCTCCTTGCTCAGGCCATCACTGATAAACTTCCAACACAAATTTCAAGTTGCTGTATCCATGCTTAGGCACAGAGTTTTCTTACAATATGCTAAATTGCTAAATGCAATTTTTAGGGCAAAATTTCAGATGCACTTTCCTTTTTGAATTACCTGTAAGTGAGGCCTTTGTGCAGTATGCCTGTAGGTGTTGGTGCCTAAATCCTCTTTACAGCACACATCATGCTTTTCAGGAGGAAGATTTTCCTTTGCCTGTGATAATATCCCAAGGTGCCCCATGGTAAGTCAGCATGCTGTAACTACTTGGTTTGTATGTTCAATTTACTTGCCTCCTCAATTTTCCAGACAAAAACTATTTTAATAAGGTAAGAACAGGGAATTTGATGTGTTTGTTTCAAAGTTTTGAGAGGAAAATATTTCAGCTGTTATGGCTAACCAAAATTATGACTAGCACTAAATTGCATTTAATGAACTGGCCCTTGATTAATCATTTCAGAAGGAAAAAAACTAACATGTTTAGGCTACTGTACATACACATTCATTTCTATTATACTTTATTCTTCCATTATTTGGGTGTTGGCTGGTTGATAAAAGTACATTTTTCAGAATGTGCACAAATATTAATGTTTCCTTACATATTATATAGGTGAGTTTAACCACACATATTACATGCTTTTGAGATAGTTATCTGAGCCAAATTAGTCTTTGTAATGTGGCTCCAAATCCACCAAAGGTGCTCAGGGGAGCTACACAACATCAAGTGGGGAAGTTCAGTGCAGTACTTGAACCATCAGCCATTTGCAGTGCTATTAATGATCTCAACTAATCTTTGGAAAGAAAAGTAAAACAAGCAGGAAGAGAGTCCCTGCACTGGAAACTGCAGGCTTTTGAGCACATGTATATGTATATACAGTAATTTCACGACGATAAGGCACACCCTTTTGACTAAAATTTTGATTGAAACCCAGAAGTGTACCTTATAATCCAGTGCACCTTATATATGGACAAAGTTCAGAAATTTGCCAACCCAGAAGTGCGAGCCGCGGCGGCAGCCACCACAAGGGCAGCCACGAGACCCACAGCAGCCAGGGCTGGGAGTGCCAGGGCCCACGGCACAGGGAGGGTGTCTGGGGCTGCGTTTAAAGGATACACCAGTCCGTGAAAAAATGCTTGCAAATTGAGCACCTGCCAGTAAACCCCGCGATCATGTGATTCTGTTACTAATTCGTTACTTTGTTGCGCGTGGATCCTAGCTACAAAAAAAAAGTGCGCCTTATAGTCCCGTGCGCCTTATATATGGACAAAGTTCGGACATTTGCTGACAACTCGGAAGTGCGCCTTATAATCCAGTGTGCCTTATAGTTGTGAAGTTACTGTAATTTATTGTATGTTACTGTTATTTATTAGCTCTGTAACCATGACACAGACATACCCTATCACGGTACGTGACAAAAGTTGATTTTCTTAAAGATGTAACATTAGAAAAAAGTTACTCTAGTTTAATTAACAGAGGATTCCTAAAGATGCATCATAATATTATGAGTTCAGTAATAGGGAATTACTGATACCTTTCAATCTGCTTTATGGGGAGAAACAATATGGCAAGTTATATTTAGCTACCTGAGAGCATTGGCTAGGCATAAAACCTTAGAAAACCAGAAATAATGATAGAATGATTTGCAAACAGCAGAAAATATACCTATTTGGGAAGTGACAAATATGACATAATTTTCTGTATATATTGCAAAATACTGGGAAAAGTACCTACTGTTATCTTTTCTTCAGCCTAGATACGTAAAAATAGCTAATAAGTATTTCTGCTTGATGGAGATAAGTATGTTTTGAAGGACAAAAGATATCCAAGTTTTTAAGACTGTTTTAAAAATATTTAAATTTTTTAACTGATTTATGTATTTGTTTTGCCTTTAATAGTGGAAGAATAAGCATCAGGAACAACAGTAAGGAAAAAGGTAAGAGTGTTTTTTCCCTAAATCCTCCTTAAATGTGGAGTTTTTACAGCTTTTTCCATTGAAAGAAGAAAAATCAAGGGAAGAGAAGAAAAGTGATCTCTGCTCATGATTAAAGGTTGTGTTCTTGGTGCTCCTCCAGGCCTGCTTGGTCCTGACTCAGAGAGATTGATGCTCTTAAAGTTCTGGTACAGTTGTGGTTCTGTGGTTGTACATTCATGAATTGTGTCTGTTGACTCTTTTGTGAAAATGCCTCTGGGTAATTAGCTTGGGATAATAAACAAACTAAAGCGACCACTGTTGTTTGCATCCCTTTTTCAAATGAGTCTTTATTGTGGTTATTTTTTTTCAGGAAAGCATTTGAAAGGGTAAATTTCATTTGAAAATGCAACATGGAGTGCAATTATCACTGGCATGTTTCATAGCATAGTGCAATTCACCGCTTCATTTTATATTAAGACTGGTTAATTGCACAGGATTCTAGAAAAAAAAATGCAAAAGAACCTGAAGTTAGACTCCAAATACAGGGAAAATATCTATCATGAATACTTGACAAATCCCCCCTGTCCCCATCAGATTGGAGAGAGAATAGGTGAGACAATAGGTGATCTTTTAGAGAACTTCCTGTTTTGTAGTTTAGCTTTAAGTCTGAATAAGAGATTTCATATCCTTTAATTGTAGTAATTATATCATGGGCCACTGAATCTACAGGAAGTCTTTATTAATGTTAATGGGCTTTTCCAAAGTGATTTCATGCTGATAGAAATAATCATCACTGTGCTGTTTAGTCAGACACAGAGTTGAACACCAGTGTTAGCAATGCTGGCTTATTTCTGCACCAGAACTCCTTCTGGGATAGAAAATCTTCCAAGAGAAAATGTAGAGGTCAAACCCAGAACGTATAGAATCTTTTACAGGGATGACGAAAAGTATAGTGATATTCAACTCAGGCAGTAGCTGAAAATAATACCTACAGCTTTTAAATCTGAAAACAGAGGCAGGCAGGGAGTTAAGTGAGTCAGGCCAAAAGTCAAGGAGCCTGGAGGATGGGAAGTCTGAGCAGGTTGTAGTGGAAAAAAATCAAAGGGTAAAGGAAATTCTCTCTTTTTTGTGGAGATTTCTGAAGCTTGGTTTGTGCACGTAGTCCAATTAGGATCTCAGCTGTATTTGGGGCATGTGAGACCCCCTGTGCACAAATGAATCCTGCAGTAATGAGCCTCATTATTATGACCCACTAAAACTTTACTTAGGAAATGAGGACAAATGTATCCTTATGGCCCTGTTCAAACATTAGCCAAAAATAACTCCCAGTATGTCTTTAATTCCTTATTAGTAATTTTATTCAAAATTGTCCCCTGCATATGATACAATGAACATCAAGAAGAACAAGGAAAATTATGGAGTTTAAAATACCACTTGTAAAGTGCTGTGCATACATATTCTATTAGGTGAATCTTTTATTATAGTCATGTTTCATTATTGCATATTAAAATAATTATAAAAATGTGTCCTC
The DNA here is from genome assembly GCA_009812075.1 of Sialia sialis. Lineage (NCBI taxonomy): Eukaryota > Metazoa > Chordata > Aves > Passeriformes > Turdidae > Sialia > Sialia sialis. The sequence continues at coordinate 11,720,783 of VRYO01001463.1, read as the reverse complement.
TGTGAAAGAGATACTCCCATGTGGTAGCTTAGACATACTTCACTTTCCATTATAAATTTATAATTGTAGTTTAAAATTATAAGTGTTAACCTATGAATTGATCCAATGCAGTAAATGACTATTTTTACTTAATTATGACCCACTTATGGTTTTCTTATTTGGATGATGAAACATTTTGGTCATGGACACCAGGCTGCCTGAAAGAGTTGCCGTTTTTGTGAGGACTAGAGCAAAATTTGCATAGAGTAAGGTGAAACCTTACTTCTCTACTTTTTACAGAGGAATATTCTGTTTTATAGTTTATGGACAAATCTTAGGCACAAAAATCCAGATTCATGCAGAGATTTGCACATAACAGCCCCAGCACTGCTACATCACTGTTGCTTTGGCAATGGACTTACAGTTCTGCACCAAAGGCATAAGTTTTCTTTCCAGATTTTGAAAGTGTTACCCTCTTTTGGCTCATGTACCTTCCTACAATTTCCCCCACATCTGCATGTTTAAATTAAAAAACAGCTCAGGTCAAGCATAATTACTGGAAGACCTTGGTTCCTCCGGGGTAGCTGAGGGCAAAACTCAGCTAAAATGATTAACTCGTAATTTAAATTTTGGTGACACCCCAGCCCCAGCAGAGCTGATGCTGGCAGTGAAAGCTAATTAGCCATTCCTTGGCAGCATGAACACTTGCAGACAAGAACGACTGCTGATTTTTACACTCTTATGGTGAAAGAGCTGCTGCTGTCTCATGAGAATAGGAACACAGATCTGTGTGGCAGTGTGGCAAAACATTGTGTAGGATTTCCTGACGCCTCTTGTGTGCAAATGTGAGCTCCTTGATGGGCAGGATGAAGTGTCTGAAAAATAAAGGGATTTGGGAGTCAGGTGAGTTTGTGTAAGCTCTTCACCAAGATAATGGCACCTCTGGGAATGTGCCATTGTAGCACAATAAAACTTTCCAGGGAAGGCTTGAGGTCCCAGCTGTTGGGCAGGAATTCTGTGAAATGGTCCTTGCAGTTCAGTTGTGCCTCAGCTCCAGCAAAGCACCTTGGATCTTGTACAGATTTGCTGAACTCAGGTTATGGAAGAAACTGATATTTGAGTACTAAGCATGCTGTTTGCCTGAGCAAAGTCCCCCCGTTGCTTAAAGCACCAACTTCAGCAGAGCAGTGCAGGCTCTGCTTACAACATGTTATCAAATCCTCAAACATGTGCCAGGAACACTGCTGTTGGAAGGAAAATCTGTCTTTGCCCTCTCTTTCATCATTTGTGGTCACTTACCCATCCAAGGAGAGGTTTCTAAGGGAATCACCAGCAGTTCTTGCCAGAGATTCCAGGCATTTATGTGATCACACTGAGGAAAGCCAAATCTGTATAGTAAGTGACAACTTTCAGAGCTGGAAGGGAGAATTTTATAGCAGGATGAGTGAGCCAATCCATGGGGATGTGCTCCATGCAGTGACTCAGGATTTTGCACTTTGGAAATATTGCACTACCCACATATGCTATATTGCACTGCATGTAGCTTTAGAAGGACGAAAACATTTATCCTGTCTACACTAAAATATTTTGTCATTTAAAGGATACCACTGACATATTTTCCACAGTAAAAAATCTCTCTGCCATTTGAAATCTGTTTGGAGCTATCCTGTGATCACTTAGTGCCCAACTGGCCTGATTATTAGGGTGGTAGTGTTGAAATATATTGGATTATTGAAGAAATGTTTCATGCTAGATCTGTTAATGTGGGAAACCATAACTCATCTCAGAAATCCCAGAGAGCATCAAGATTTGTGAATACACATTAAAAATCTGTTCATGTGGGGATTTTTTGTGGGGTTTTTTTTGTTTTGATTTTTTTCGGTTGGTTGGTGTTTCATTTTTGTTTGTTTGTTGTTTGCTTGTTTCTAATTAAGAAAAAAAAAAAAAGGAAAGCAGGTTTAGAAGCCAGCTGAGGTGTAGGAAAAGTCAGTGTGAGTTTTCAGCATTATACAGGATAGTTGGAGCTTCTAGGACTGCTCTGGTCATGAAAAGTGATATCACATAGGTAAGTCAGGTGTGTGCATTAATTGCACAGAATTATTGATATCTTCCATGGGGCCTTATATTTGACAATAATTTACATGAGCTATACATTTGAGAGTATGTCTGGTAAAGTGCTTGAATGATACAATCCTGAAATTTCAAATCCTGAAAGGGTTGGAACCCACTCTGCACAGGTGGGATTTATCAGCAGAGATTTATCATTTTGTGTATCTTCCAGAGAAGAAAAACACCAGGCACTCTAGAAACACTTCTGCTGGGTGGGACAGATGGTTTATTTATCTCTCTTTCACCTGCACAATCTACTTGTCTCTAGTAAAGCTGTCATATTTGCTAAAGGCTCCACTGATTCCCTTCCCTCCTCATCCCCTTTTTCATCTTATTCCCTTGAGGGGAAGATTAATTTTCTCCTTAAAGCAGCAAGTCTAGGCCTTATACCTGCTACATAAGCAAGAGATAAAGTCCTTTGTGTCCCATAATTCACAGAATAGTGTAAGGATGGTTGATTTTACATTGGTTATACCAATAAAATATGAACATTTTTTCAGTTTTTACAACTGTACATCATAATCTCTTATACAACACTTTTTTTCTTTAATGGGACATGAAAAGTTTCATTATGAGTAAAATTATGTTTGTTTTCAGGCCTAGAAACATTAAACTCCAGAGATATGAAGTGGCTTTCTCAAAGTTCCAGCTTTCATGGGGTGACACAAAGGGTCCCTGTGCCATGCCCTACCTGTTAGTATGAATCTGACGCTTTTATCTGGCTCTCTCTTTTCTATTCTTTCCCTTACTCCACAGAATAATTATATTTTCACTCAGTGGGGCACATGCTTTTCACTAAAACAGAAAGTTTAAAAACAGCACAGAGAAGTAACAGCACTACATGAAGTGACCCAAATGAAATGAAAAGGCAGCAGCACTAAGAGGATTGGGAGGCTTTCAAGAAACAAGGTTTGGAGAAATTGGCTGGAAACATTGTTTCTGAGACCAAAATCAGTCTTTGTAAGGACAGCAATTATTCTCATATCACAAAATATCTGTCTAGAGGGCTGAGCCATGCAAGGAGATGCTGAAGACTTCTGACAAATATCTACAAAATTGCACGTGCAGTACAGAGCATTAGAAACCAGGATTTGTGCAAACTCTCCATCACTGTTGGATCTGCAATCAGTTCTTGGACAGTCTGATTATTTCCCAAGGCAGGACACAGCAGAACCATTGCTCTGCCTCAGATTTTTTTCCACCATAATTTTTTCCTGTCTTTTTTTTATTTCTTTGCCTGGAATCTCACAATACACACCATGTATAATATTTTTGGGGGGGGGGTAAAATGGATCACTTGGTTCAGAATAATCTCAGAACTCTTGTAACACTGTATACAGCTTAGTACACTCGTAAAAGAAGCTCTCTAAATTTACAGCCTAGGTTATGTGTTACCCTAGAAAACAAAACTCCAGTTACTACAAATAACTGATCATAAAGTAATTACAATTCAAACTCTAAGTACAACCATATCACTCTTTGGAGCAGGATTGCCATTTAGAATCTGCCAGAAGTGTTTATTGAGACATGAGGGATAATTTTTTTTTAATAATTCTGTATCAAATGCACCTCAAATTTTCATTTTCAGAGGCTGAAACAGGAAAAATGTTGTTCAGTAAACATTAAATCAAATATTCACACAAAATGAACTGGTTAATGAGATATAAAAAGATACTGATTCTCTGAAGTTAGTGGAGGTGTCTGACACCAATGATTCCCATTCCCTGTGTTATGGAAAGATGCATGAAAACCCAAAACTGCTTATTTTGGGAGCGTCTTTGGAGAAAAAATTATACTCTTGGGAAAGAAGTATTTATTTCCAAAGAAAAGATGAGTTTTAGAAGTAAAATAAACCTTCAAGGTTCAGGACTTGAAGCCTTGAAAAAGTTCTCCCTCCTCACAAAAAGAAAAAAAAAAAAAAAAAAAAAGCATGTTGGAGAAGCTTGATCACCTGAGACAGGGAAATCTCAGCTTAGTCTGAGAGTTGCTGAAGGAGAAAAAAACAGGGTACAGGTCTCAGGATGGGCTGAGAGGCTCCTTCTCATTGATGAAAGGGTTAAAGGGTGGTGGGGTTGAAGCTGGAAATCTTCAGCCATAATAGGAGATCTGTGACGATCTCAAGGTAGACAAATTGGAATAATAATTGTGTAGCTTGAGGACTATAAAAATACTGAAAGGAAGCCAATGATAATTTAAGAGTTGGATATGGTTTGAAGATAAAAAGATAGTGGAACATTTCCTGGAAGACAAAAGAAGCAGTGGTGGGAAGCTGAAAGATAGTCTGGGGTGGGATCCCCTGGGTTCTGTTCTCTAGGCCCTGTCATCCTAATTCCATTTGATAAATGAAATTAATTCTGTCTTAAAAACAGATGATGTATATATCATAAATTTCAATTTTTATTTTTTCTATGACCTTTCTAATTGCTTGCTAGAAAATCCATTTTCTAACAGTTGGGAACCTTCTAAGTTTTATTTCTTCTGATTTCTAATTTCTGGCGGCCAGTTCTCCACTAGTCTTTATGTCATTGTTCTTAAAATGACGCTACTTTTAATGCAAATATGTCTTTTCACCCAGTGTGTGTGTGGTGTGTGTTATTTGGGTTATTTGGTTAATTGGGCTTTTCTTTTACAAGAGCAAACTTTTTTAACTCTTTAGGCTGCCACTTGGCGTTCAAGCTGAATATTCCTGATACCTCCAAATTTCCTGCTTCCTTTTATTTTTCACCAAATCTCTCTCTGAATAGGTGGGTGATAGTTTAGGACACTGAAGTGCTGGAGCATGTCCAGTGAAGGGTAACAAGGCTTGTGAGAGGTTTAGAAAGGGTGTCTTATGGCCAATGGAGCTGGGTTTGAGAAGTCTGGAGAAGAGGAGGCTCAGGGGGAGCCTCATCACTCTCCACAACCATCTGAAAGGAGATTGTAGTGAGGTGGGAGCCAGTCGCTGCAGCTGTACCTGCAGGGAGAAGACCAGAGGAAATGGCCTTAAACTGAGACAGGGGAGATGCAGATTAGATATTACAAACGAAAAGTTCGGGTTGGGTGGTCAGCACTGGAACAGGGATGTGGTGGAGTGACCATCCCTGGAGGTGGTAAAGAGGAACCTGGCTCTGGTTCTGGGTGATGTGGTCTAGGAGTTGGGGTTTTAGTGGTGGTACAAGTCTGATGGTTGGACTGGATGATCTTAGAGGTCTCTTCCAACCTTGATGATTCTCCACCTCTAGTCTCCTAAAGGTGATGTCTTCAGCAGTTTAGTTTTGTTAATACTCCCTTATGTGTGACTAAAATACTAAAATCCTCCATTTGTCCTAGGGTTGCATCTCTTTTCCACAGCAGCGACCCACCACCTCACTGTAAGCCACTGATAAAAACTGTACACATTTCTTCAGCTCTCCCTGAATGATGCATTCTTGATGCTTAATTTAGTTTCAGTACATATCTGTGACTCTTACTCTCAACCAGCTTTTGGTGTGACTGTATTTATACAAAATTCCAAGGTCTCACCAGCAGATTTTGTAAAAATTCCTAACTGGCATTTCTTAAAATATTAATTCATTCTGTGATTAAGCAAAGTTCTAGTTGAATACAAAATATGCTGATTTCAGATTACATTTCCCAGCTTTCAAAACTCTCTTACTCTCCCTCAACTCTCTCCTCTACAATCCACTGTTACTATGGCCACTAGTAATTTCTCATTAAAAGCAGCTTACTGACATCCATGCAGGATGAGGAATGTCCAGTTTTGTGCCAGTATGTGTCTGCATCTTGATTGAAAAACTGTGAAATTTATCAATTTTTTTTCTGTATAGAACTGTTTAGGCATGCTTCTGAAAACATTTCTCATCAACACAGTGGTGGAGAAGCTGCAAACATGACAGGACTCAGTCTCCTTCCAGAAGAGCTCACACAAAGAGGGAGGATCAGGACTTGGTGTACACACAGAAAAGGTTAGTAACGAAGCCAAGAGCTGAACTCTCAAATCCCTGCTGAGTGCTCTTTCTTCTCAAGTTTGCTGAGCATCAGGGGAAATATTAGTCACACCTGTACACAGGCACTGAGACATCTGGCCCAAACAAGGCATCTCTGATTCCAAGTTCTTTCACCATTCTACCCCTAAACTGATTTCTTCAATAGGGCTTGGGGTTTTTTGACATTTGAGCCTCCCTTCTTCTTTCTCTTGGCATTGCTTCAGTCACAGTCCCTTGTAAATTAGTTCAGTGCTGGATTTACCAAGCTTTTAAGCTGTGTGGGAAACATTCCCTCTAGACTTCTTATTCTTCAGCTACACTCTTTCCCATTATTTTATATCTCTTCTTCCATCAAAATCTCAGTGAAAACATTTTTTGTAAAGGGTCTTTGTTTTGTCTGCTAAATCCCATCATATAAATTTAACTCTACAATGCAACTAATTCAAAACCAACAGACATCTTGTGAACTGACTGCACTAAGCATTGCTGAGCCAAGAAGCATATGTTTCTTCTCCAATCAATAATATTTTATGCCTAAACTTTTTTCAAAGGAATTAGAGCAATAAAATACATGAACTTAAACTCATAAGCAGTCTCCTTTCCTGACTGTATTTTAAGAAAAAGTAGGATGTGTTTCTGTTGTTGTTAAAAAATTCTGATTAAAAAAATAAGAAAGGAAAATGTGTGCTGAACATCTGGCTTTCAGTGAGGTCTTGCTCTCTCCTATTTTTTCCAGCTGTGTTGGCTCTTTACTTTGATGGGTCCTCACTCAAGCATCCCTGAAGATCATTTTCCTACTGATTGGATGTCCCCTGGCTGTCTTCCCATTTTGAGAAGAGAAAGTAGGAGCGGATACCACACATGAACTTGGCTTAAATGGGACTAAGCTGTCCCCTCCACTTTCAGGCACAGCTGGAATGAGGAGCTTGAAAGCATAAATAAAACCCACAAAAAGCAAACAAGAGGACCCAGTCAGGCAGCTATGTCTACTTATTCTGGAGAAGCAGAGCTGTCTGAGTGCCCTCACCTACTCTTTAGAGCTCTGCACTCTCCTGAACAGGGCCAGCCAGGAGGAAATGGAACCAGGTTAAAGATCCATCAATAAGCAGACTAAGAGAAATGCAGTCTGCTGAGCAAGGGGCTGGAAAAGAAGGTGATTCCATTTGGGTTTTTTTTTTAACTGTTGAGTGCTATCTTACCTCTCTAGTTTATGCTTCTATAAATGACATCATGCTGTCCCCAAAATTTCTGCTGTGTTCACAGAATAATTCCTTTTAGTCCCTCACCTGTGGCCCTTTCTGAAGTCTCAGGAAAGTTTCTCTTAAAAGGATAGGACTGAATTAAAATGTCAGTTACCTAAGGGTGGAAATAGCTGTTATGATAAGTGTTCCCATAACTTTGGCTGGGATTTCCTCAGCAGAAATATACATTCTACAGCATCTGTGAACGTGACACATCTGGGAAGATCTGTATAAAAAAGGTATTGCTGACCTGGGGCTGTCTAGTCAGACTTCAATGGGGTCTCTTGGGTTTATGTTACATGCTCAAGTTATCAGTCTTCTCCATGTGCAGCAGGGTAGAAAAAAGGCACAGATCCTTTCATTACAAATATGATTTTACTTAAATTACAGGTGGAAAATGGCACGTATTTGGAAAATGTAAACATATGGCAATTGTATTTAGTCTCCTTTAATCTGACTTCTGCCAAAAAAAACAAAAAAAAAAAAAAAATCAGTTTCCTACACCAGAATTTTGATTTGACCTACAGTATGTTTTCTAAGAATAGCAGCTCATCTTGATATGAACAGATGGATGATGCACAACCAGTTTGTAAGCTGTTCCAATGGTTATTCTTGCTAGAAATATTCCTATAATTCTAAAACTGCATCTGTTGCATTAAATCTCATGGTAGTTGTCTTTTGTTCTTGCTAGCTGGGCTTGTGGTGGACACCAAGTGACAGAAAATGCTTTCTGACTGTTAGAGGATGACAGCAATGCTCTTAGCCTGAACAGTGCCCTGGGAAGAGTAGGTGTGGTACAATATACTCCTCCTGAATTTAGGGCTTGTTGTAGGGATGGTCCTTGACAAACTAGCTTGGATAACAGTGGCTGCCAAGGCAGAAGGGCTTGTAGATGTGACAGGAAAGGGACACCCACAGCTGTCCAGACTGACAGGGTGAGCTGACCCTGGCTGGACACCCAGGGCCCATCGAAGCTGCTCTACCTCCCCTCTCCTCCACTGCAGAGGAAAGAGGAAATGCAACAAAGAGCTCATGAGTTGACACAAGGACAAGGACAGATCACTCAGCAATTACCATCAAGGGAAAAACAGACTTGATTTGGGGAATTTAACTGAATTTTTGCCAAGCAATTCAGAGTAGAGTATTGAGAAAATAAAATCAAACCTTCTCCCCACCCTTCCTTTCTTCCCAGGCTCCACTTTGCTCATGATTTTCTCTGTCCTCTCTGCAGTGGTGCAGGGGGACAGGCAATGACCAGCTCAGGTTTCCAGTGCATCAGAGACTCCTTTGGACATCATCTGCACTGTGGGCTCTCCATGGGGTGCAGACGGGTCTCTGCTCCCCTGTGGACCTGTGGGCTGCAGGGAGCCAGGTGCCTCACCATGGGCTGCAGAGCTCTGCTGCAGCACCTGGAGCACCTCCTGCCCTTTCCTCACTGACCTGGGTGTCTGCAGAATTGTTCCTCTCACATGTTCTCCACTCTTCAGCTGCAATTGTGCAGGGATTTTTCCCCCTTCTTAAATATCTTATCCCAGATTTGCTGCCACTGCTGCTGACGGACTTGGCCTTGGCCAGGGGCAGATCCATCCTGGAGCCAGCTGGCATCTGCTCCATGGGACGTGTGAGAAGTTTCTGGCAGCTCCTCATGCCAGTCTCCCCTGTAGCCTCCCCTTACCAAAACCTTACCTTGCAAAACCAACAGTGCTCAAGAGGAGGCTGATTGTCTGGTATACAAAATATTAACCAGGAAAATGCAAAGAGGTTTTTTTGGGTTTTGGAGTTTTTTAAAACAAAGGCGGTTCAGTGCAAAGAGACATAAGGATGAATTATTGCTATTTTTTGGTATGGAGAGTGCCCTCCTAGCAGCAGCAGCTGCTTTGACACTGCCATGGGGTACCTGTCCAGACACTGCACCTCCTGTGAGACACTGCCAGGGCTGGGTGCCCAGCTGATGGGATGTGGGGATGGGGCTGCACATGGGGACCCCTGTGCAGGACCTCCTGGGGCTCTCCTGCCAGGCTGTGGGCACAGAGAGCAGAAGGACCCACACTCCTGCTGTCCATGGCCAGAGGGGTGTGCAGAGCTGGGTGTGTGTCTGTGCCATCAATTACTGCTCCTCACACCAGTGGTTAGCAGAGTGGAGGTTGTTAACAGCCAGGGTTAACCTTGCAGGGCTGTGATTTCTCTCCTGAGTCTTACTCCATATTTCCTTCAAATGATTGCTGCTTTCTGCCATTAATATATCAATAGATTATTTTGATCTTGAGCTAGTTTTAAAACTCTTCCTCCTAGTAACAAGCAACAAGACCAGAGGAAATTTCCTCAAGTTGTACCAGGGCAAGATCAGGTTGGATATTGGGAAAAAATTCTTTGCTGAATGGGTGGTCAAGCATTAGAATAGACTGTCCAGGGAAGTGATGGAGAAACCAGCCATGGAAACATTTAAAAGGTATATAGATGTGGCTCTTAGGGACATGGTTTAATGGAACAGTGCTAGGTTTATGGTTGGAATTTGTGACCTTAGAGGACTTTTCCAGCATAAATGATTCTATGATTCTGTGATTTTATGAATATAAATCAAGATTGAGAAGATCTGACCTACTTGATCAATAGGTGGATATCACACAGGTGATGGACATCAGATGACTCTAAATAAATTTGGAGACTCTGAAGTGTTCAGTGATGTAATGCAATGATAATAAACTTCTCATTCCTTTCTAATGTCTGCTGTTTGAGTTGAACACATCATGTAAGAAGGAAAGCATTCACCTACCACTGTTGCCTGATTTTTCTGCAATTTTGTATTTTAATAATTTGATTGAATGAATGTGAAGAAAGAGAATAAGGAAAAAAATGTAAGGTAAGCAGAACTGTGCTCAAGCAAGGACTCTTTCCTTTATGTGACAGCCTCTATGAATAAAGTTCACACCCAGTGTGAACAACACTTTGCTGCTGCTATCGGCTCAACTCCACCCCCCTTCCCCTGCCAGACTGTGAATGAGTCCTGCTAGAGGGATGTGGATTCTATTTCTAAACCTCACAAGAGTTTCCTGGGGTGGATGACTGGCTAGAGTCCTGCAGCAGCAGCAGAAACCAGGGAAGGTTCCTGGGCAGGCAGGACTCTGAACATTTCTTCCTTTTTTACTATAGGAAAGGGCAAGATTAGAAAGCGAAGTAAAGATATTTTGAAATCCATGTACAACATGTCTAAAGCAGGCCAATGAATGCTGTATTCTAGTAAACAGCCTTTGGAGGGCTGATAAACACTTGTAGCCAGCCTAGGGAAGGTCTGCTCAGAAATATGGCATCAGAGAGTCTGTGATGGCTTTTATATACAGAAATAAAGCTGAGAAATGTCAATACGTCAATGTCCAATCAAGATAATGAATTTAAAAACCCAAATCAGCTGAAAACAGAGTTCAGCTCGGTTATGGATCAAGAACAAGGCAGATTTCAAACCTGATGAAACAAAAATAAGAGGTAAATGCTGTTTCTTCATTCCACATGAATCGGCTGTATATTTTATTTTCATGTTACATGATGCAAATTAGTGATGGCAAAACTTCATCATATTAGACATTTACTGTGTCATAATCATCACAAAGTTTGGATGCAATTCCACATCCCATTATCTTGGCTTTGCACTGTATAACACTTTTCTGATTTTTCAATTTTGGCTTTAGATGAGCTGGAAAAATTGAAAATGTGGTCAAGGAAATCTGATTTCTTACTTGTTTCTTACATGAAGAAATTGCTTTAAGTCAACATTTCTTCTTCCAAGAGAGCAATTTTTCTTGGCATTTACCCTAACATTATTCTAATGTTACTTATTTGTCTTCAAAATCTGCCAGTCTCTTAAAGATGACTGTTACTAGGTCAATTCTAAAATTCACAATTTAAGCTATAGAAAGCAACTCAGTAACTTAACAAGCTAAACTGTACCATTACCTCCTTTCCATTCTCCCCATAGATCAAAGGAAGGAGTTATGAATTTTGCCTGAAACTTGCATAAATGTTTTTTTACCTCACTTGGCTTCATGAGTTTATAGTATCTTTGGAAGAGGATGTGCCTCTCAAAGTACCAGTTGCACATCAAAGGATTTGGATAACAGCCTGGGAAAGTGAAAAGCTTTCACATGAATATGCTGATGTGCACTCGGGTGCAGATGTTGAAAGATGTCACAGGCTCCTTTTGAGGACATCTCCCCTTTGCAGTTAAAAGGTGAAGAAATGAAAGAATAAGGGGGCAGATCCCTGCTTTACAGGCACTGCATGGTTTTTGTACTACCTCATCCTGCAATTTTGGTTTTGATTTCCTGTCCACAGGTGACACTGTGCATCAAACTGTGACCTGCTCTCCCTGACAGATGGTCAGTCCCACAGAGGGATTTGGGGTTGAGACCAATAATGACATTTCAGAGCAGCAGCAGTGTGTGGTGTATTGTTAGGCACAGTGTAACACAGAGGAGTTGTTTATTACAAACTGAGGTCCCTTGTGCCTTTTTTCAGTGGTTGTCCAGGAGGGAAGGTTAAAGACGTCATGTGTCCCCTGTCTACCCTGTGTGTCCACAGTGTAAGAAAAGATTCATCTAGTCAGTGCTTCTTTTCTTAAGAGAGGAGCCTTTTTGGCCAGTGTTCTCTATTGTTCTATGAAATTACCAGTTTGGTTGAGGTATTGTTTGGAAAATACACAGTGCAAGCTAGTTAGCAAGTACAACTCTTGATTTTTCCCTTCTGAAAATCCAAGCGAAAATTACCTGATTCAGGTTTGTGTGATGTGTGCTTAATTACACTGTTTCTTCACTTGGCTTCCAGACTTTTGGGTGAGGGAATATGACTTGAGGAGTCAAATCTGGCCAAAGGGTGAGGGGAAGAAGTTTATGTCCTCATATTATGCTTTAGTTCACCAGCAAGTGAAAAGGCTTTGGATAATGCTTTGAGGCCATGTATGCATGGACTGGATATGACCTCAAATGTTTATGTGCTACCAGCTGGTTAATGAGTTGTGCACAGAATATTACAGTTTGGATGTCTCCTTGCAGAGGGTGCACTACTCTCTAGCTCTGCTAGAACAAAAACTTGGTGAGAACATTGGAAAGTATGATGTACAATGAAGGGAAGGAAAAGAGGAGCCAGTGAAAAGGAAAGTCAGTAATTGACATTTTGGCATGTAACGAAGATTTTTATAGATTTCACATCTGTACAAAACAATAACTTAATTAATCCCTCTGAACTGTGTCCTCTATTGTTCTCATCTGTAACTAAAACCTTCGCCTAAAGGAATTAGTCCAAAAGATCACAAGATTATTGCTCCATTATGGACTACAGATTGTATGTGTAGATTTATATGTTAAAATTGCCAAATTAATTGATGTGTTATTATTTTTTAAATCTCAAATTGGATGTTTAGTCTGTGACTTGGGATAACATCATGAGGTCTCTAAACACAAAAGGGAGTGCTCTGGAATGCAAAGTGCCTGAATACTGACGTCAGACCATCATGTTTCAGGTTGCAAATCAATATATCTTTCTGAAGTGACCTGCATTTGAAAAAAGGTGTTATGAATTTAATTTAAATAAGGAACTGTAACGGAAAGAAAATGGCAATTTCATGACTGAATTTTCACCAGGTCCATAATGTTGGAACTGAAATGGTATATTTCAGCAAAAAAACCTTTTTAATGCCTATGTAACATAAGAGAGATTAATTTACTGGAAGCAAACAATGACATTGTTATTTCTTATCGTGTCTTTTTAGAGTACATGGGAGAAAGATCTCAATCATTTTGTTCTTCTCCTCGTAAACACAGTGACTGCTTAGATAACAGTCCTAGTTCTGACATTCCTTAGCAACACAGTGTGAAAACACAACCATGTTGCTTTTTCATCTCAATTGTGTTGCAAGTGCACTTGGAAGATATGTTCTCACACAATCATGGACATAAAAGAGGGGACATGCAGAAGTCCACATCTGGCATATACAGCTGGAATCTGCCCTATCTGCATCTTAATCACAAATTTTGACAGAGTTTGGGCAGCATGGGAGCTGCCCACCCAAAAGAGTGGGCTCATTGTGGTGCATGTGATAAGGAAGAAACATTTTTGATAGAAAGGTGGGCAAAATTCAATTTTAGTTTTATGAATAGCTCCATTCGATTTTTCACAAGAGAGAATCCTGATGGTGAAAGTTGTTTTGTTGTAAATTGAAGGGGAATGGCTGCCCTGTGTATGTAAGAAGCTAAAATTGAGGATTAGAGATATGGTACTCATTACACTTGAGTCATTTATGGAGCAGAAGTCAAGGAATGGAAACTCTGCTGGGGTTCAAACATTTACATTTGCATCTTTACATTTAGTAATGATGGCCTACTTTCCTCCAATTCTTTTAAGGGAAAAATGACATCCACTCAAGGCAATATGCAACATTTTTTTTCCACTAGAAAAGAAGAAATTACATAATTCACAACAAGTAGGCATGCTCAAAATATTTTTTGGAACACAAGTCTTAAATAGTACACAGATATGTTTAAAATACATGAATTTAGACATAGCTTTCATTGCAAAAACAGGGTAGATACTTTGCATGCATTGAGATCTATTTTGTTTCAGCTATATTGGTAGCACCATTTATACCTCTGGCATATTGGCAAAACCCCAATCATTAGTCTACTTTTCTAAATCATATTAATTTCTTTCAGCTTTTGAAATGTAATGAGTGTATGGCTGCAATAATAAAACCACTAAGATAAATTTCTTTGTTTAATTTGTCTTTATTTGACATGTTTTAATAGGGTATTATTTTGACTTTTAATAAGTCAGCTTTTGTTCTTTTTGAAAAATGTTTTCCTCTTATCTAGTGTCAGCATTGATTAGTCTTTGTTGTATTCAAAAATACTGTTTCTTATTACCTCCTTCAGATCTAAATGAGAAATATGCAAAATTATGATCTTAACTAGCATCAAATGCATGAGGCTGGGAGCCAAGACAATATTTCTCTCTCTCTTATTGACTTTGGACAAGGATTATTTTTCATGTAAAGCTGAAAGGCATAACCAGTGTTTGCAAAGTAACTCATGATACTTCTATACAATACTTATATGATAGTTATGTACAATAACTGTGAAGTGTTTTAAACAGAAGGAGCATGAGCTGGCAAGTTCAGTGGGGCAGGACAAAACTGTGGAGCACCAAAATGCATCAGTAAAGTTTTGACAGTCTGACAGGTTTTTTCACTCATTTTGTTTAAAATCTGTACTTTTCCCTCAAGAGGGAGTCTCCTTGTGACTCCCACGTGCTATGGTCCCTTTCCTGAGGCAGGGGCAGCCACCTCTGGGCTTTCTGCCTTGAGAGAACATGAATTCCTATTGCCTGGGCTCAGGTCAGTATTTCAGTAACCAAGGGCCAACTTCTGTCCACTGACAAGAGTGAAAAATGGATAATGGAGAGCATAGCTGTGGAAAATCCTTTTCACTGCAAAGACCAATGGTCTCTTTGGCCTTTCTGCCCCAGGAAAATGCTATCACTGCCACAATTGCTGATGTTCCTCTTCAGTCAGAACTGTAAATTGCAAAAGATCTACTGCTAAACAGGTATATAAGCATTGATCTTATTTTGTAATCTCAACCATATTCAGGCAGTTTCCAATTCTGTCTCAGCCCTGCATGCTGACCTTTACCAGCACATCAGTCTGGTACCACTGTGAATTTCTGCACATGGACACTGCTAGGGAACAGGTAATGGTTGTGCTGCCACATTTTGAGTCATCCTCTGCATCACTTCCTGAGACACCTTGAGAAGAGAACATGGCCAGGTTTATCAAAGGTTATGGTCCTTTTTTTTCTTTCTTGTGCTCAAGAGATTAAGAAATTTTTGTAGGGTTTATCGAAGGAACTGGCAGTATCAAGCCCTTGATAAGTTAAAGACTGTCTAGTAATACTGGCTGGATTTCTCAGGAAGACACAGACTCGATTTTCGAGGAAATATACTTGTCCAAAATTTTAATTTTACAGTTCTGTTAATGTAAATATTGACTTGAGATGCACTGCTTTCAGCAGTACAGGATTAATCTTGCTTTATTTTAGTTACCCACAAAGTACCTTTCCACATCTGGCTCATCTCTGGTGGGATCTGTGCCATCCATATAGGGACAAAACTCTCCCAATAAACATTTCTTCTGACCTATTGCAGTGTCTGATTTAGAATTATGGACTCAAATAAAAGTTTGGGTTGAAAAAAACTTTACAGTTCATCTAGACCAACACTCTGCAATGAGCAGCGAAATCTTCAGCAGCATTAGATTGCTCACATCCCCTGTCCTGCCTAACCATGAATGTTTCCAGCGGTGGGACATCTACCACCTCTCTGGGAAACCTATTGCAGTGTTTCCCCATTCTCACAGTAAAAGATGTTGTCATTATATCTAGCCTTAGACTGTCTTTAAGTTTGAAACAACTATCCCTTACTTAGTATTGGATATTGTTGGTATTAAATAAAATCAATCTGGCAGAGCAATGCAAATCTTACCATCAATTTTTGATCAGACAAATCCCACTGTTAATATTTAACAATTGCTCTTTTACTTTATAGCAATTGTTCATATTGTAGGGAAAGCTGCATAGCGTGGAAATGTACTCATATATCCACATTCTATAAATGCACACTTTATGGGCATTTCCTGTACACACAAAAGATTGTAAATGTCAAAGAGAACATGAACATGTTGGAGCACTAATAAGAAAATTAATTGCTGTATACAAATACCCAGATAAAGGACATGATATTCATCTAACCCAAGATCTGCAGAGGTTGTTTTAGCTGCTTATGTTTCTTGGTAATATTTCATTGTTTCCTATAGTATTTTCCTGGAGAAACTGGCTGCTCACAGCTTGGATGGGTGCACTCTTTTCTGGGTAAAAACCTGTCTGGATGGCCCAGCCCAGAGAATTGTGGTGAATGGAGTTAAATCCAGTTGGCAACTGGACACAAGTGGTGTCAGGCTCAGTACTGGGGACAATCTTAAATAATATTTTTATCAACAATCTGCATGAGGAGATGAAGGGCACCCTCAGTGAATTTGTTGCAGCCAGCACCAAGCCGATCAGCTGGAGGCTCCATGGGGGAATCTGGACAGTCTGGATGAGGTCAATTACATGGGTTTAATTCCAGGTCCTGCAACTGGGTCACAATAACCCACAGAATTATAGGGGCACCTTCTGCTGTATCAGGCTTCTCAGAGCCCCATCCAACCTGGCCTTGAACACTTCCAGGGATGGGGCATTCACAACCTTCCTGGGGAGCTTCATCACTCTTGGAATAAAGAATTTCTTTCTAAAACTTAATCTAAACCTGATCTTTTTCAGTTTAAAACAATTGCTCCTTTTCCTGTGGCTATTTGCCTATATAGCATGCAAATGTACTCAGCTGTGCGGCATCTACAAAGGCACCGATTCCCAGTGGCTGGAAAGCTTTCTGGCAGAAAAGGGCCTGAACACAAGCTGGCTGTGTGCCCAGGTGACCAAGAAGGCCAACAGCATCCTGGCCTGGATCAGAAACAGTGTGACCAGCAGGACCAGGGCAGGGACTGACCCCCTGTACGCAGCACTGGTGAGGCCACACCTGGAGTGCTGTGTCCAGTTCTGAGCCCCTCACTACAAGGAAGGGGCTGGAGTGAGCCCAGAGAAGGGCAGTGGAGCTGGGGAAGGGTCTGGAGCACAAGTCTGATGAGGAGCAGCTGAGGGAGCTGAGGCTGTTTAGCCTGGAGAAAAGGAGACTCAGAGGGACCCTCTACAGCTCCCCAAAAGGAGGCTGCAGCCAGGTGGGGCTGGTTACAAGTGATGGGAGAAGAGAAAATGGCCTCCAGTTGTGCCAGGGATGATTTAGTTTCAATATCAGGAAAAATGGCTTCACTGTTAGGGTGGTCAGGCCCTGGAACAGGCCACCCCAGGAAGTGGTAGAGTGCCATTCCTTCAAACGTTCCAAAGACATGGAGATGTGACACTTAGGGACATGGTTTAGTGGTGGATTTGGCAGTGATAGATTGAGGGTTGGACTGGATGATATTACAGGTGTTTTCCAGTATAAATGATTTTGTGTACCCAGCATCCTGGCCATGGTGACACAGCTCACCAGTCTTAGTGTAAAACTGTAAAACCCTTCATTTAAAAAGTGCTGCAAAGTTATGTTTTGTAGGGCTACTCCTTGCTTTAATACAGATTTTTTTTTCTTTTAGTCAAGAATAAGAAAAGCTGAATGTAACAAAGCTCATAGCCTGAGTTTCCTGATCATGTGGGTTTTTAACCCACTAACTATGAACTTATTTACAAATCAGATATTTATTTCACTCTAGTCTCAAATTTAATTGTTGTAGACAAGGACAGTGTCTATTTGATAATTTTTAATTGGTTTTGGTCTTCTTTTCCCTAAAAAAATACCTCCAGACTCCTGCAGTTGAACATAACCTATGTAGATATGATTTCAACTTCATGCATGCCAATTTGAAAATGGAAAACAGACTACTTGGAATCTAAAAATTAGTTTTGATCCTTATAAACAAGAAACTGATTTTTCTCTATTCTAGAGAGATTGCTTTTTATTGACTTCGAACTTGCTCATTTAGTAGGGCCTCTAGAGGGTAAAAATAGCTGATGCTGATGAATTATCTGCAATGTGTTAAGTAATAAATGTGAAAACTCCAAGTTCTAGAAGATGTGCCAAAAAAACCCAACCACAGTTGAGGCCTCTATACTTGGTGTCATTGTCACCTCTATATCTGACTGTTTTGTGTTCTTCTAATACCCTTTACTCGTCATTGCATGGCCCATGAAGTCAGCTTTGGAACAACCTTTATGCTTTCTTTAGAGTATTCTATATCATTTTCTGAAGATGTTGCAGATGTGTTAGCAAATGCCATCACTTCCATTTTCTGGACAAGTTGCATGGTTTGCCTGAAGGATACTGCCCAACCTGGTTCAAAAAGATGCTTCAGCAAGGGCTACAATCTTCATTATCTAGTAGTCACAAAACAGAAGCTGGAAGACATTTTCCAGGCTTATGGTCTACCTGAAAATCTGTTTCTGTAGCCTGAGAGTTTCAGGATTTCCATAAATCCACTCACGATAGCCAGGAGCTAGAGACTCAAGTGCAGGTACTGAATTGTTGTCTGCATGGGGAAATGGGCAAATGCAAGGTGCAATGAGCATCATCTCATGCATGATTAATAAATAAATCAAAGCACCCCCTGCATTCTTCATGTCTTCTTCTAGGCAACCAACCTCTTCTCCTAAGCAACTAGCAACAGGTCAAGAGGAAATGGCCCCAAAGCTGTGACAGGGGATGCTTCAGGTCGCACATCAGGAAGAATTTCTTCTCTGAAAGGGTTATGAAGTATTCAAACTGCTGCCCAGGGAGGTCCCTGGAAATGTTCTAGAAATGACTGGACATGGCAATTTGGTTTAGTTGACAAGGTGATGTTCAAAGGTTGGACTTGATGACCTTGGAGGTCTTTTTCAAATACAATGATTCTGTGATTCTGCAATTAATATATTAGAATGAAATTTATGTGCTGTGATTTGTACCTCCCTTGCCAAAGACTGGAGTTTGCTCTTTCCCACAGCAATGGAAAATTACAGAACAGGTATTTCATCTCATGCATGCTGCTCTCCTACCTTTGTTAACTGATTTTATCCTTCACTTTGCACAAATGGGAAAGGGAAATTAGCAGCAAAGCAGTTGTAGACTGCCCCAAGAGAAAAGTCTCCAAAGAAATTATTGCTTCAGAAACTTCAGGAAAAACACTTGTTTCCTGTCACTGATGTGTATTGGTAATTATGGAATGTTGTTTTGGCTTATTTAGTGATTACACATATTTATAAGATCTCTGCAACAGTTTCCATCTAAATTTCAACAACCTCTAAGCACTTTAGGTGTTACCTGCAGACATTTTAACAAATCCTTCAATAATTGCTGAAGTCAGTGACTATATCATGTACACACATTCCTCTGTTTAACTCCATGTTTACTCTAAGCAAAGAATCATCAAAACAGTTCTTGAAATTCTTTAATATCAGCTTCAGTTCTTCCTGTCATCTCTCATCTATGCTTTAAAAAAGGATTATAATAATTTTCTGATATTTTAATAATTTCTGTCTATTTTGACCCTCAGTTTCACAAAAACCTGGGGAAAAGCAGAATTTATTTTTGAAAATTCTTGTGGAAACAGACTTTAAGCATACAAGTTTCAAAGCATAACAAATATGAAATTAATAATGCAATATTAACCCAACTAACTTATTGTAAATAAAAGACTGTACAGAGTTTTTTTTTGCAATCAAAATAAATGTTACCTCTAATTTGAGATTTATGACTATAAATGATGATGTGAAGAATATGTCCTAAGCTCCATAAACTGAGCTGATAACCTTAATTTTCAGCAAATAAGATAAAAAAATAAAAAACAATGTTTTCCTTTTCTCAGAATTTATCCTCCCAAATCTGTATGCTGCAATTCATGTTGGGCTTATCTTCATGCTCTTTCAAAGTAAGATCTGGGAAAGACTTTAAGTACCATGAAGGACATTCATGTGCAGCAGATTAATTTCCTTTTGTATCTTTGTTCCACTGATCAGAGAAAGCAACTTAGAAGGGAAAAAGGAGGCAGATACATAACATATGTGGTTTGTGTCAACATAAAATATTGAACAAGGACAGATAGGTCTGAGCTCAAATGTTCAAGTGGGACTCCAGAACGGCTGCATGGTTTGGAGAGTGTTCAGATCCCATACAGTCTTTCCTGTAAGGAAATGGAAATTTCATGTGAGCTTAATGTTCTGATGACTGTGTTTTCTCTCTGTTTAATGAAAGTCCACAGCTTCTACATAACAGGGTAGTTAAAAGAGATCTCAGATCTGTCATGGATTGAAGAGATGGCAGTAGACTGACTGTGGGTGGGTGCAGGCGTTTTCTCAAATGCTTCCCTGACTTTCACACAGTTTTGGGGGAAAGCTGAGATTATGTCCTGGGGCAATAACAGACGTTTTTTGCTGCTTTGGCTTGCCAGCTGGTTAAGATGAGACCTGCCTTTCCATATTGAATGTTACACATTTGTGGGGTTTACTGACAAGTAAAGAGAGCATTGTGCAAGTTCAGCTGTCTCAGCATGTTTGGAAAAGTTTTTTACAGATACTCTTAGCTGTTCAATACCAATACTTCTGTAAAAGTAAAAACAAGCAAGACTTGACATGATCTGCTATATTATTATTGTGTCAGTTGCCTACTTTCTGTGGAAAAAAGATGCTTTCTCTGCAATTCTCAAAACCATGATGGTTTTAATGCACCTGGTTTTGGTTTTTTGTGTTAAAATGGCTTAAAAATAAGACTTTTACTGCTTTTATGATTGAGGGCCTAGGAGAGGACAAAACACTGAACTGGTCCACTGAAAGAAGAGTAAAAAACTTTATGTCTAATGTAGTTCACTACCTGAACCTGTGGAAAAAAAGCACTGAGTAGTGGGAGGGATGATCAAAGCTGGAAAACTGGAGCAGAGAAATTGAGTCTTGCTTGGAAAATAAAATATGTAGTGGTGACTGTTATTGGAGTGCTCAAAATCTTCACCAAGCAGAGAAAATGGTTTCCTGAACCGCAGGACAGATCCCACAGTACAGCGGGGTGAAGGCACTTTTTTCTGAGTGTTTTCAAACATGGAAATGTCTTGAGCCTTGTAAAGTCTCCATAAGTTATAGCTACAACCAGGAGCAATAGCCATTGCCTACAGAGCAGCTTACTAAAGCATAAAGTTAGGCACTGTCCATTTCCTCAAGGCCAGCACCAGTTTTGGACAAATTCATGCAGAAGGTTTAGTGTGAATCATGAAATTAAGACTTACCTCTACTTTGATCCTGGTTGAAATCCACCTCCAAGCCTTTTTCTGGCTTTATCAATGCAGCACAATGCAAATTGTAATGCTGAAATACCTGAGCTCAAGTTGATCTACCTTGGCTATGCCTGCTAGAGGAAATTTGGGTTCTTAAGCAGTTAAAACTGACTTTTAATACTTGTATTTGGAATATCTGAAGGTCCCCTGCACTGCACTTTCTCCACACACCTTGGATTGTCAAGATTTCCTCTTCAGTGACCTGAGGACTCCCCACTGCTTCCATTTTGTTATCTCCACCATCTCCACTTCTTTACAGTGGTGTTCCAAAGTCTCCTTAGCACCTAAAACAGGTAGGAATAAATCCTAGTGGTTAGGGGGGATAAAAACACACTTTAATTACTCCAAATTATGGAGTTATAATAGGCAGCTTGGAAGGAGGTGGGAGGGAAAAGGTCAACTGAGAGACATAGTCTATAATAAGAAATTATTATCTAGTTATTTTAAGGTGATGAAGAGAGTCCACATTATATTAAATCAGAGAACTATCACTTCCATATGGTCTAACAAAATATGTAATTTTTCTTCCCCATAGCATCAGCCACAGTTTGCAAAAGCACTGCTTGTAAACTGGAATAGCATAGGTATAAATGGAAAAGTTTCTATCAAAAAATTTTCAGGATGTGACCTTTAGAATGTGTGGGCAGTCCTCTCTGTGGATAATTATTTCTGTAAAACTCCAAATCACTGGATTTTCTACTCATGCAGGAAACTGATGAGAGTTTACAACATGATACTAAATTGAAAAAAAAAAAAGTTTAACACAGACAAGTGCAACAGAAGCAGAACAACACAGAAGATTTCCCTCCTGAAAACTCTTACCAGGTGAGACACTTTCTTCACAAAGATATCACAGACTCTATCCAGGTAAACCTCACAGATCAATTAAAAGTAAAAAAAATCACATAGTTGTTCTTCTGTGGTGCAGTTTATTGCCTTTTTGAGAGCAGGCACAAGGGGAATTCCCTTGACTCTTTTTTCTCTGAACATAAAATCAGATATTAGCAAGCACAGGCTCTAAGTGTGTTTCTGTTCATACCACAGAGATTTGAGGATGATTCATAGTCAATATTAGATGACTCTTTTCCCAAGTGGTTAAATTGACAGTAACCAGGCTAACTGTGAGCCTGTTAAAGTGGCTGTTACTGTGGCTGTGGCAGGCAGGTTTCTTATTAAAAGATTTCTAAAACCTATTCTAATTTTGCAAAGTACTATAGAAGAGGGACTGAAAACCAATCATTTCCTTAGCTTTTCATTGAAATTATCATTAAAATGCAGAGGATGAATAACCCCCTACCTTCAGGCTAAAGAGTCTGGATTTTTGTCTGCCTGCATTTTCTTTAAATCTGAAAGTAATTAATCTCCTTGAATTTCTATTTGATTTGATTAGTTACAGGGTTGAGGGTTGTGGTTTTCTGTTTGGGTTTTTTTGTTTTGGTTTTTTTGTTGTTGTTGATTCTGTTTTAGTAAACCGCAGTACAATTTTTTTAAGTGTGCTTGAGAGAGTCTTGAGACCAAAATCAGACTCTGAGTGCTTTGCTCTGGGTCTGACTCTTGAGTGGGCAGCAGCACCACAAATCTCTGTCAGGCTCTGAAATATGTTCATGTTTTAAATAACTGTTTGGAGATGTTTCTTCTCAAGCTTTCTAGGACACTCAAATGCAGAGACCAATGTCCCCAGTGCATTGACATCATTGACTAGAACTTCAATTTTGATACTAAAGATTTCCTTTGAATTCTTAATATTTAAGATGTCAGTAATTTCTATAGTACTTACATTCTTAATAATGTTTTATTTTTTATATTTAGGATCTCAGAATTCATTGTAAGTGTCCTGACTGGAGGGAGAAGAAGCCATTCTGGAGGCAAAAGGGTCTGTGCTGGTAAAGGTTGTTTGTAACAGCACTTGCTGAAAACATGCCTGGTTCCTGTTCATCTTGTTCAGGCAAGAGCTTCTTAAGGCATAAATGTTGATGGAAACCTTGCTTGTTTTGGCTGGAAATACCATCATTTGGGATCATAAATGCAATGAATAATTTTATAATTTGAAAATATCATGTTGAATCTGTAACTTTGTGTAACAGAGAGTTAAGCGATGTTGATATGGCATGGTTTAGACTCACCTCATTTCTAGGGAAAGGGTCAAGAATTAAAACATATGGTTCCTGCTCCATGTAACACACACTATATTCTTGGAAATATTCAGGTGATTGCCCTAAAACGATATACAGTAATTTTAACAACTATAAGGTGCACCTTAAAACCTAAAATTTTGATTGGAACCCGAAGCACGCCTTATAATCCAGTGTGCCTTATATATGGACAAAGTTCTGAAATTTGCCAAATGTCCACAAGTGTGAGCCGCGATCTGAGCAGCAAGCAATGAGCCAAGCAGTGCCGAGCCGCAAGCCACAAGCCGCACCAAGCTGAGCCGCAAGAGCTGTGCCAGCTGTGCCAGCCGCGAGCACCTGGTGCCGGGGGCAGCTGCAGGGTGCGGGATAACTGTGGGTGGGAGTGCCAGTGTGCAAGGCACAGGGAGGGTGCCTGGGACTGCGTTTAAAGGCTACGCCAATCTGTGAAAACTGTTTGCAGATTGAGCACTTGCCAGTAAACCCCACGATCGTGTGATTCCATTACTAATTTGTTACTTTGTTGCGCCCGGATCCTCACTGCAAAAAAAAAGTGCGTCTTACAGTCTAGTGTGCCTTATATATGGAAAAAGTTTGGAAAATGCCAACAACCCAGAAGTGCGCCTTATAATCCGGTGCACCTTATAGTCATGAAATTACTGTACATTTTTAAAGGAGGTATCAGCTTGGTGAATCTTTCAGAAAGTAGTTGCTTGTTCTGCAGTTTCCCATGCAGGGAATGAAGATTTGCCTTTTCCACCTCTCTGGATGTAAAACTACTTTAGGAGGTGCTCACACACTACTGTGGTAGAAATTGTGGGATTACAAAAACTGTAATTTCAGAAGACATCCTGGTTTATCAGTGCATACATGCACAGATCCACCCAGATTATTTTGGCTTCTGATGTGCCTGCAAACATTGTCATGGTAAGTCCTGAATTTCTTTTGCTACTCTGTCTTAAGTTATGGAGGAAAATTATTTTAAATATAAATTACTTCCTGTAGTTTATGCTACTCATTTCATCTTATATTCTGCTTGAAAGAATCCAGAGAAAATGGTTGGTCAGACATCAGTGACAAATCCTATTCTATCAGGAGGACTTTACAGCCCCTGCAGTACTCTGTCATTCTATGGATAATATAACATAATCAGGCATTAAATAGGTCGCCCAGGGAGCTGGTTGAGACACCATCCCTGGTGGTGTTTAAAAAGTGTCTGGATCTGGTGCTGGTTTAGTGGTTTAGCGGTTGCAGAGGCAGTGCTGAGTGAATGCTTGGATGGTCTCGTAGGTCTCTTCCAACTTTGATGAATCTATGATTCCATGATAATTAACTTATTTTTACAGGGCAAATGAACATGAATCTTAATTAATGTGAAAATTTTATCTACAACTTTCATTTTTTATTTATGTTTTTGGGTTTTTTTGGGTTTTGTTTTGTTGGGTTTTTTTAATAACATACTGTGGCCTATAAGGAAATTAAATGTCTATTTAAGCTGATCAAGAATTCAGATCCTAATCTGGCAAAGAATTGCTATATTGAATGTAGAAAATAAAACAGGAAAACAACTCATTTTAATGTCTTCCAAAGGTATTACAGGGCTGTGTAGAAGTGGATAAGAAGCATGATCTGCCTGGGGCTGGTGCCTGGGTCATGCCTCCCGTGTTCTAGTAAAGTCTGGTCTTCTGACACCGAGCAGAGAAGCAGCATTTTCCTACTTTGGCAGGAAACACATCAGCAGTGCTTGGATTATTAACATGTGTTACAATCACAGAAATTTTACATCAGCTTGAAAAGAGATAAGCCAGACACTGACACTGCCAGAAACCGACTCTGTGTAGAAGATCTTTTGTTTCTTCTGTGACCTCATAGTTTATCCACATCAACTCCTGGGTTCCCATGAACAGCACCCTCAGCATCTTTGTATGGTCCATTGTCATTAACAGAGCTCAGAGTGTAGTTGGAAAAAAATACAGAGCACTAATGAAATTATTTGGTTTTGTTTGACCAGTAAATACTGTTATTTGTGGATCCAATGATACTGTCTAAATACTGTGAAAAAATGTAGTTATTATTTTTTACAAGGTTATAATTTTGGATTACCCTAGAAATAATTAACAGCTCAAATTTTGTTGCAATTTTCTTGTTTATTCATTACTGCTTCTTAATATATGGGAAACAAATCTTTTACCATATATATTTTACCAAAAGAGTTAAGCCATGAAATAGAAAATGGATTTACTTCATGATATATTTTCATAACTTACCTTAGATAAATCTTTTTATTCTGATTTAGAAAACATGTTTTATTGAATAAGGCCATTATCTCATCCAGTGACACTTACGAAGTGGTAATTGTAAAGGAAGAAACATTATCTTGTGGTAAAGCTGCTCTCAGCCCAGCAATAATTTAGTTTGGGGAGAAAAGTGTTTGCCAGGCTTGGAGCTTAACCAACTCCATCTGAAGCCATAGAAATATTTTCAATTACAATAATTTCACAATTATAAGCCGCACCTGATTATAAGCCGCACACC
>VRYO01001463.1:11668858-11693898 GCA_009812075.1 Sialia sialis | reverse complement strand
ATTCTTCAATGAAAAAGGTGCGGCTTATAATCATGAAATTACTGTAATTAAAATATGTTTTTACTGAGCCACTTAATTTAAGCAGAAGGTTTGTTAAGCCTTGTAATGATCATTAAGGTTACCAAAACTGCAGGTACTGGTCCCAATACATAAACGCTTTATCTTTGCTTGGATCTCAACAAATAATCTCTCACACAAAAAATATGCCAGAACATTTGCAGATTTTCATTAGCCTGGGAGGAAAAATAAAGTCACCTTCTCAAGGAATTTCATGTGTGGATATTCTCTTGATTCTTCTAAAGAAGTATAAAACCTTAACAAATAAACACATGCCTAGTACTTGCCATGCTCCCAGGGCTTATACATGTAATCCAGTTACTTTCTGAAAAGGGCTATCTAAAATAATGAAACTCATCTAGAGGACCTTTATGTTAAAGAGACCCACATTTTTAACTTACATGAAAGTCCAACCATTCCAGTTGGAAATTTGCTTGCTGTATTTATATATATGCAACACTGAATCCTCCTCTGAATCTGTGATAACAGAAACTGTGTCAGCACTTCTCTGATAACAGGCTGTGCATGGAATCTGCATTTGGAAAGGAGAAATTGCACAAAATGACTGTTTAGTCAAAGCAAGTAAATGTGTTCAAGAGTAATTCAATTCCTAATGAAAATCTTTTCAGGTACAAAGGCCTGGCTTGGCTGCTCCTTTGGCTGCAGCTCCCAGTGCACAGAGGTGTCTCCAATTCAATTGCTGGCACAGGACTTGCTAATGATGTTTGGAGACTATTGTATTTGGAAGATGAATAGTATCTCAGAAGCTGAGTCTGAGCTCTGATGAGCACCAGGACTTTACAGACAGTGCTGTTAATGTGCACACTTGTAAAGGATCCGAAGTGCTTTGCCTGCTCACTGCGCTACATTGCAGATGAGAGTATTCCCACTCTTCCTGGCCAAATGCAGAGCACTGCCTTGATTTCAGAAATGCATACTTACTGCTGTTTCTGCCCCTCTGCAGTCTTCATTTAGAGAGGGACTAAAACTGATGGTTGGTTGGAGGAACCTGATTTTCAGATGCTTTTCCCTCTGTTCCCCAAGGCTGGGAGTGGCTCTCGGGGATCAGAGAATGAGGTGGTGCAGAGCAGCTCAGACCTGATGCTCTCAGGTCAGCCAAAGGCAGCAGCTAACACAGAACCAACTGGGAAGGGAATTTCTAAACAGTTTGGTTTTTATACCTAAAAAATCTGCTTTAGACACCCTAGTCTCACTTCAGACCTTCTCCCACATTTCTTTTATGTTTAGAAGCAAAATGCAATGACTAAGTAAAACCCATGTTGCTGGTTCAGGTATCAAGTTCTTTAAACATTAGGTTACATCGTGTCTGCCCCTAAAGAAATCTGATTTGTACTCTGGTATTTTTCAGTCTGCCATAGGCATTACAAGTAAAAGGCAGCCTAAACCTCAGAATGTAACCTGGAATCTTTTGGAAAAGGAAATTTGGATTTATTCCACTGGATTTAGGACAGAACCAGATATTGAGATCAGTTGGACTGCAAAATCAGCCAAAGTCAGGGTGTGTTGAAAACAGTAGTTTGTGCTGAGACTAGTTTCTTATTATGAATTATTCATGGGACTGGACCATTAAGAAGATTCTGATTCTTTTCTATAAGATATGTAACTTTAGGGATGAAGTTACAGAGATTTTCAGTGCTTGCAATTTCTAACTGTCCCTCAGACAAGTTTTTTCCTTTTCTTTTAAAGCTTAAGTTCTTTAAGTTTTTTGAGAATCTGGTGGCTTTTAATGCTGTATAAATGGAAGCTGAAGCTTTTGTTAATGGTCATTTACACCAAGGTAAAATACATGGGTCATGAAGCAAAAAATGGATAAATTTTAATTTTAATTGTATCCTAAAATTGTTTGAACTCTCTGGGCTGGGCTAACTGGAAATCCAGGGTGGGATCTGACCTTAATGTATAAGTTTGGCCTGTGTCCTCCCTCTGGAGGCTGGCAGGCCATTCCTCCTCTGCTGGCTGTAAGGGCATGCAGGCGTTAACTTCAGACTTAACTTTCAAACAGAAAGAAGCAGATTTTGGGTTAATTTACAGCAATAGACCTTGAAACCTTCCAGGCAGTGTATTTATGACTTCCCAATTGAGTTTCGTCCTGCAAACAAAGAAAAGTGTATAGAAATATATACAGAAGAAAACATGTTCTGTCTAAAGGCACGTTTCCTGTACCAGGCAATGCCAACTCTGCAAAAGAGCACTTGCAGATTAATGTGTCAATGGTAAAAACCTTAATTGGGGATTTGTATTCCTGGCCTCATAGGTAGGAAGCCTCATGGGACTGGTAACCAGGCATTGAAATCTTCATGCTGAAGGAGGGAAAGAAGAACAAAATTGCAGTTTTGTTGTTGTTTGTGTTTGTAGTTGTTTTTTCATTTGGTTGTTTCAGTTTGATTTTTGTTGGTTTTCTTAAAGAAAATTTTTTTAAAAAGAAGAACTGAACATGCATTAAAGACTTCTGTAATGTCTTACATTGACTCCAAGTGCTTCCAAAATTTTGTCCTATATTTGAGAGAGACCTGTGCTGAAGGTGGTGCCTCATGCTCATGCATGTAAGCTGTATTTCCAGTCTTTTTCTAACTGCATAGCGTGCTTTGTGAAAAGCAGTTCATTGGTGGTTAACTTTCTTATTTTCTTTGAAAAAGAGCAGATCTGCCAAATTAAAGTGAGACCTGCTGAGATAATCACGTTGAACTGGAAGGGGACTGTACCCTTCAAATCCCTCCTGGAGCTAAAGGAGCTGCTCTGGAGTGAGGTGGTGGCTGGCAATCAAAGTCGGGGAGCCCTTAGGGGACCAGGACGGCCATTAATTTCAGAGCAGTTTTGTGATGCTTAGATGGCCTGTAACTCGTTCCTGCAGCACAAAACACACATGCACAACATTACCTCATTACCTGCTGTGCTCTGGGCTGCTCACACAAGCACAGCATCACACCATAATGTGGCATCCACAATCATTGAGCACATCCAATCACTCATTTTGAGACTGCTCATCCACCCTGTTTTATCATCAAACACTGGTTCTGCATTGCCTCTTGGGGGAAGTTTTCATTTCTTTCTGTTTTAGACCTCCAGCTCTAGTACCTGCATTTAAGGATTATTTCACCAGAGGAAGATGTTTCTTTTTAAGCTATTAGGAATTGGCTTTATTTGAAGCTGTGAGAGGAACATGGAAAGTACAGGTTGTGGATGCTGTCTGCAATGATTCCCCTGTGGTATTGAAGGGGTGATAAGAACAGATAAAAGTGGTCCAGAAAAAATGAGCAATTAATTGGGAGGTGCCTTCAGAATGGAGAGTAAACAGCTTCTCATTTGATTCTCTGCACTTGTATTTTTGTATCTTTTTCCTGTGCAGAAGAAAAAGAAGTTAACAGTGTAGGTCTCCCAAAACTGTGAAAAGGATCTGGAATAGACTTTTCTGCAAGTTCCAGGTGAATTACCTTCTGCAGGGGATGATGTGGGGACCAAATGGCCTCCTCTTCTCCTCCTGTAGTTGTGAAGGGTCAAGGAACAAGTTTGATAGGTGAAATATGCTCCTCAGTTCACAGAAATAGGGCACGAGATGTGATGAAAGGAAACATCAAACCAAACTCAAAACCGACCAGAATGTGTGTACATTTGTGTCCAGTTCTACAGACGTTCCTCTGGAAAAATCATGCAAGACTCCTGCAAGACCAACAGGATTGACAGATTAAACCCAAGTTCTCTCCATTCCTGACACTCCATGAGTGCCCCAAGGGAGGAGGGGATCTGTCCTGGGCTCCTCTGAAAGGTATCCAACTCTTTGTTAGAACTCCTTTTGATTTTGAAGAACATTGAAGAATTTTATTCTACTTCATTCATATCCAGTCATTGCTATTGTTTGTATTGGACACCCACTTGTAGAGCTCCAAAAGTGGTCATTGTGAGCACATCTTGGGGGAGCTCCCTGTCATGTGAAGGACATGAAGGCACTGAAGGATAGCCTGCACCCCTTCCCTCCCCAGGGCATCCCAGGCCAGCTGCAGCACAGAAACTACCAGTGCACTCCATTTACAGTAATTTCACACGTATAAGGCACACCCTTTTGACTAAAATTTTGATTGAAACCCAGAAGCGTGGCTTATAGGCCGGCGCGTCTTAGATATGGACAAAGTTCAGGGATTTGCCAACCTGGAAGTGCAAGCCCGCAGCAGCCCTGAGCCGAGCTGAGCCCACACCTGCCAGTAAACCCCACGATCCACACGATTCTGTTACTAATTCGTTACTTTGTTGCCTGCGGATCCTCGTTGCAAAAAAAAAATGCTCCTTATAGTCCAGTGTGCTTTATATATGGACAAAGTACTGAAAATTGTCACCAACCTGGAAATGCGCATTATACTCTGGTGCGCCTTATAGGTGTGAAATTACTGTAATCTCTGCAAATTCTCTTGAAGGTTTGTGCTTGGCAGGATGTCAACGCAGGATGGTTCCAGTACATGGTTCTGCTGCTGTTTCCTTACAGCACAAGTGATCACTGCCAGCATTTGGATCTTTGCTGTCTCTCTGTACCTTCTCTTTTGATCACACTGGTCATTAGTTTGTACAGTAATTTCATTATTATAAGCTGCACCTTTTTCATTGAAGAATCCAGCCTACCCCAGTAGTGCGGCTTATGTTCAGGTGCGGCTTATCTATGGACAGATCCCAGTGAAATGCCAACCGGGAAATGAGAGCTGGCCAGGGAGGGCGCCTGGGGCTGCCTTTAAAGGCTTCGCTGGTCTATGAAAACTGTTTGCAACTTGAGCACTTGACACCAAACCCTGTGCTGGCGTGATTCTGTTACTAACTCATTACTTTGTCGCACATGAATCATTGCTTTAAAGAAAAAAAAAATAAAATGTGGCTTATATTTGGGTGCGGCTTATATATGGACAAATCCCGTGGTCTACTCGGCTACCCGGGTGTGCCGCTTATAATCAGGTGCAGCTTACTGTACTTGTTGAGATTTTCAACTTCTGTCACTAATTGAAGTGGTATAATGATATAATTGTTTGCCAGATCTCTTTTGTTTTAACTCAAATTTATATTTATTTAACCACAGCTTCTCTCAATTTTTTTTCAGCAATATCCTTTTGTTTAGTCTTGGGCCTAAACTATTTTTTTTCTGGAAAGCATTGAAAGAAATGGTCCTGGCTGCCTGCTTTTGATAAAGGATAATAGGAAAATATAAGATTTCTTACTTTACTGAAAGGTTTCCAACTCTTTGTAAGAACTCCTTTTGATTTTGAAGAACATTGAAGAATTTTATTCTACTTCATTCATATCCAGTCATTGCTATTGTTTGTATTAGACACCCACTTGTAGAGCTCCAAAAGTGGTCATTGTGAGCAACAGCATTTTTTAAGTATCAATTAACTTAATTATTTTAGTTCCAAGAGAATGTTTAAAACATATTGGACTTTTCAAATATTCTTTCTTTTCAAATATTTTTCTTTTTCTTATTCTTTCTTTTTCCCCTCTCAGTTTTTTGTTTTTGGGAGAAATAAAGGTACTTTTAATTTTTTCAATTTTCTCAATTTTGCTATATTAGAAGAAAACTTACGGAGAGTTTGGAATTTTCACCTAATAAAGAAAGATTTTTCTTGACAAATCAATTTCTAATTTGACTTCAGCACCTGTAGAAACTTCCCAATTCACATATAAAGTATTTGTATTAAATTTTAAAACTTCTCCCAAGAATATATGTTTAATACCTCAACATTCAGATTTCAAGAAACATAACATCACCTTGCCTACCTTGCTTCAAACAAAGCTTTGAAAATATTTGGAACATGGAAAATATTATTTCCAAAACGACACTGAACTGGAAAAATTATCATTCTTTATTCAGAGAATTTATTTTTTGTCTTTAGTGGACAACAAATTTTGTTCCCATTACCATTAATTTATACCTGTGTGAGGAAGAAACATAAATGTTCCAAAACAAATAAGTAGACTAAAAGGGAGATTTGGACTAGGGCTAAAAGGACAGCTGAAACCATATTAAAAATTTGGGGTTTTATCTCCTATAAATCTCTCACTTCTGCCATGCATCATTGGCGGTGATCATCCCTTACCACCCTGTGTCTTTTTTGGATTGCGAGGTAGAACTGGATCCCATCTTTAGAATTTGCAGGCTGACATGTACATCAGTAATTCTGTATAAATAAAGCCATATGATTATGGCTGCCTCTTTGTTCAGAGGTGTTATGGATGGTAGTCTCTGGCTTCTGTGTCTGCCATGTGACTTCAGAAACAACATCCAACAAACACCAACAGCTGAGGAAAACATTTCTTATTCACCTATCAAGACTGACCTTGCCAGCTGGACAAACCCAGTTCCACCCAGCAGAGAGAATGTACACTGAGAACAGTTATAAAAAAACACAATAAGAAAGTATTCTTATAAATTGTAATTCATATGTATGTGTAATAGCAAGTTCTTTGAGTGAAAATGAAGAATGGGCAATTTCAGGTCATGAAGGAGAAAGTCAGTGGTGCTAAATTCATGAAACTGGACTGCAAGGCCTGGGAATGTGAGCTGATAAAGGAATAATAAACCAGACAGACAGATAAGAGGTGCTTTTTTCTCAGAGCTCTGCAACCCACACAGCTTAATCTTTGCAAGGGAGGGAAGGGTTGCAAATGCTGCCTAATATTTTTCTGAAGCTCATGTCCTCTGCAAAAAAACCTAGTAACCATGCTGAAATGATTAGAGTGATTGTACCATGAAATGGCTTGGATTTGCTCATCTGGCTTCAAGTTCAGAGGAATGACCAACAAGCTGACTTATGTTCTTAGCAGTGTAGACCCAGAAGGGTTCAAGCAGATGTTGCAGGCTTACTCCAGGCAAATACATGAAGTTTTGTGGTTTCTCTTAAGTGTTTGCTAATATCTACCACATTGCAAAGTCAAATGTCCTTTCTCAACAGAGCTGACTATTCATAATACAATACAGATGATTTAATCTGTGGTTAGGACTTTCCATTTCTACTAGAGCTGCGTAAAGTCTGAACTGCTCAAGCTTACATTATACCGACATACAAAGCAAAAAACAAAAAAAAAAAACAAAAAAAAACCAAACCAAGCTCAAAAAAACTCTGAACCCATATATCTGCAGCTGGGTTATGTAGTGATGCTGTGACCCTGTGCATGTCCATCTGCTACTGGGACATTGCTTCTTCAATTCCATAACTGAATGAAATTGAAGTTTTTGAGGCAATTAGAAGCAAGTATATTTCAGAACTAGAAGCACCAGGATTTCAAATGATTCTGTTGTTTGCATCAAATATTCATCCATTCGCCTCTCTTATTTGGGACTCATATGAAAAATAAATGCTAACTTTTTATATTGAAAATATGATATGTAATTAATTATCAGGTAAGTAGTTTTAATATGATCATCCTGTCAAAGCTGATTTAAATTCTCCTTGCAGTCCTAACCATGTTGTAATCCTGAAGAGATTTCTGTTATTTTGTTTTATTTCGGTTTGTTCCCAGAAAAGGGGTTTATTCAAAAAATTTGATGTTCCTGAAGAACACAAAGGAATCTCTTTTGATATTAGTGAGTGGTTTTGGACAAAAGCATTGGGTGATAAAAGAAGATTCAGAAAATCCTAAACAATTTGTTTTGACATCTTCAAACAAAGACATTTATTTGGTTTTGCTGGAAAAAGGGGTTTTGGTAATAAATGAAGACAGAAGAGAGAGATTTGAGTTGCACAAACAATAGATTTTGTGTTTGAAGAAATACCTCTGCTGACAAAAAATGTATTCTGAGTTTCTGTTGGTTTAGCAAAATAAACAATGGGTTTTGGTTGACTGAAGATTATTTTCTTTTTATTTTTTCGGTTTGGGCAGTGCATCAAAAAAAATCATTAATTTCCTCCATAGCACTGCTCCTGAGTAATTCCCAGAACGAAGCAGAACAAAAAAAGTTTGTATCTTGGTTGAAACACTGGCCACTTTGAAATCAATGGCAGAACTCCTATTAATATCATTGGGGTCAGGCTTTTACCTTCATCTTTAACTAACAGCTCAGTTTTCCTTCATTATAGATTGCAGAAGTGAAGGAGATTTCTTTTGGTTCAAATCACTGCTGGTGAATCTGTCCCAAGAGAAACATGCAATATACACATCTCATTTCTGTCCTAAAAGAGCACTGGAAAAAGCACATTTCACTAGCTTTTACAACATATATGGGCATTTTCAAACGTATCTTAATGTCTTTGTCAATAGTAAACCCTGTTAAAGATGTTAATAATTTTTGACAAGCACTTCCCTTGTGTCTGGATTTTGAAAGGAAAACCTAGAGCATAAAACAGCCTTGTTCTAGTCATGAAATGGATTGAAACCAGCAGAAGCTGATAGCAAACAGTTTTTCTCAAATGTAATTTTGGTTTGCTTTCCCATGGATCTCTACTTTGCCTTCTGCTACAAGCTGGCAGCACTATTTAAAAAGACAGGAAAACAATCAAATTCAGAAATCTCCTTTAAATACTAATTTCTTTTCATAAGCTGTACTTTCTGTCTGATATTCAAAAGCATGGGAAAAAAAGTTGTCTTTAAAAAAGCCTTCAGAGATCTTTCTTTAGAGCATGGAGCAAAACAGAGGATCTCCAAAGTGGGATTCTGCACCTTGGAAGGTCAAAACAGCTATTCCACGGCAGCGCAGCATCATGCACCTCTAGTTCCTTCTTTTTAATTTATTAAAAATATTTTTTTTCTAATTGTTTATTGAGTCAGTGGCGAGTCATAGGAAAAATGCACTTTTCATCCTGGGTGAGAATAAAACAGCATTACAGCAATTTCACAACTATAAGGTGCAACAGACTATAAGGTGCACCTTTCTTTTTTCAGTGAGGATCCGCACGCAAAAAAGTAACAAATTAACAAAGCAACAAAGTAACAGAATCATGATCGTGGGGTTTACCAGCAGGTGCTCAATTTGCAAACATTTTTCATAGATCGTAGCCTTTAAACACAGCCCCAGGCGTCCTCCCCAGTGCAGACGGCCCTGGCACTCCCGCCCGCCCCCAGCACTGGCTGCCACGGCTCGGCTCACACTTCCAGGTTGGCAAATTTCCGAACTTTGTCCATGCATAAGGTGCACCAGATTATAAGGCTTCTGGGTTTTGATCAAAATTTTAGTCAAAAAGGTGCACCTTATAGTCATGAAATTACTGTGATTGGATCACAGTTTTATTTTTGTGCAGCTCTATGGCTGCAGCCTATTTGAAAGTTTTCGAAAATTATTTAAAGCTATTTTTATGACAGAGTTGGGAATGCAATTACTTTTCTAGGTCTAGCAAGTCACCATATACATTAAGCCACAGTAGCTCTGTTACTGTCCTCTCTGTTGCTGAAACTTGACTGTGTACTGAGACATTGGGTGCCTAGATATGTTAGTGTTGCATGTCTTCCTGTCTTGTAAAATAGAGCTTTGTGAGAAAGCAAAAGTGAATGTGCTGAAGGGGATGTAGTGGGATCCATTACATCCTAACCTGAACACCCACAGATGGCATAGCGTCCCACCCCAGTCTGCAGTGACACTACTGATGAGATCTTCACTGGTGGTAGTGAAGGATAAGTCTCTTTGCACTCACCTGGACACCCTCTGAACTTGGGGAGGGTTTTTTCACCTTCATTATGCCTGCTGGCATTCTCAAAGTTAAAATTTAAATTAGGTGTAGATATTTATTTAGTTTTCAACCTGTTACCTATATAACTGTGATTGTCACCAATTTTCTGCTGCAGTCATAGGTATATTATTCAGGTCTTGCCTGTTTTCATTTGCTCATGGTAATATGTGTTTACGTTTTTAAACAAAATCTCTTGCTGCTTGTGATTGGAGATTCCCCAGGGAGGCAAAATTGATAACAGCTTTAACCTTAAACCAAATCAGGAACATAAGTTTCTAACACAGTGTTAAAAAAAAAAAAGGAAGCAAATAAAAAAAAAAGAGAAGAGGAAGTGAAATTCTAACTTCACATTGAGTGATAAAGATCCTGAATTTATGAAAACACAAGGATCATGTTCAGGCATCAATCTATAAATGCTAAGACATAAAGCATCCCATAATTAGAGAGAAAACAGTTACAGGACTGAGCAGAACATGTCTTTGATGTGGAAAATTAAAGGAAGAATTTTAGCTTTGTGAGGAGTCATTTGTAAATATATATGTGCATCCTCTACCACATGTTTTCTCCTCCCTTCCTCCTGGCCCAGCCTATCCCTTCTTCCCATTTTCTGCTGTAACAGCAGCCAGGCTTTTCCTTTCACTTGCTCTGGCAGCTGCAGTCCCACCCTCCTCCCAGCAGTGAGAGTACACAGTGATTACACTCGTCTACTGCAAATGATCATTTTCCCTTCTGCCTCCCAGCTATAAATTCCCATCATGGTATACCCCTTTTTAAATCTCTTCTTTATTGAGTTTCATCAGCATAAGGCCATTGTTAATACATCTGTTTGAAATAAAAAATAATTTCCCTGTGTCTGCCACCCTCTCTCCACTATAGAGTCTTACCCTATCCCAGGTCCCAGGCATGATTAAGCAGCACACATGTGTTTCAAATAAAAGCTATCTTCTCTTCACACACTCCCTCCCTCTCACAGCTGCAGATTTCCCTACTGCATTATCCTCATTTGTAACTTTTCTGCTTTGTTTTCAGCCATGCTCGCCTGTCAGTTTTTTCCCTGTTATTTAGATTTCCTTATGCATGTGTTTAGTACCTTTCTTTCAAATAAGAGGCTCAAAAATTTATATCCCTATTGCAGTCTTCATTTTAGACCAGGAAACTCAGGTCTGCAGAGTTGAAGAAATGTGCCGTTTGCTCCAGAAGGGGTACAGAAGGCTTGGGAATGGCATCTTGGATTCTCTACTGGTGTAAACCAGGGCTAGAAGTCCAGACCTTTAGGGATATGACCTTGGCTGGATTGGTCTCTCCCTCTTTCACACTTTTTGGAGACAGGTGCCCCTGGGAAGCATTACTTACCTGTGCTTTATAGATAAGATTTATTGTAGGTTATGGAAGCAGTGGCTTCAGACCTACAGGCACATCCTTTCCTCTGTCATTCAATGACCAGAGACAGTCTTAAATTTGTGGAAGATCAGGGCACGGGCCCATCCTTGCTCCCATCTGCACAGCAGATGCCTTGTGCATGTCCCTGGTTTAACCCTGGGTTATTATCCTGGCTGCTTGTGCCTCCAACTGCAATTATTCACACCCAAACTCTGTCTCAGTCTACGATGCAAAAGCTTTCAACACTGAAATACTTTCCCCTTCCTTGCCTACGCTGCTATGAACATAAGCAGAACATGATGGTGCAGACAGACCTTACACTTGCTGCACTTATATTTTATCCCAAAACTGGCATTGTCAGCCCCAGCTACTTAAAAATTACGAGTTTGTTCTCCAAAGCATTGCCAGCGCAAAAGAACTAATTAGCAAGCAGTTGTGCTTGTCTGGCTTCTTGCCCTGAGCCAAGATTTTCAGCTCTTCTCTGTGGCTGTAGTATCTAGATATGTAAATAGTTTTTTATTCCTTTTGTAGATGAATGCTGGAATTCCAGTTTAATCTCCTGGTTTGGGAAGGTGATGTTTTAGGAAGGAATCACACCCTTTCTTGTTGGTCTCACTAAATACTTAGAAATGCTGGGAACATGTTGCAAAATTTGCCTCCAAAGGAAAGTTTGTGTACATACCAGATAGCATTCCACCAAAGGTAAAAGTTTCTGGTCATCTGTGTTACCTGTTAAACCAGTACCTAAATAACAGCAAAAACAGTGAAGAAAACCATTCAGAGCATTGTACAATTTTGTTTCTAAAACATTGCTTTGAATAAAAATGTCTACAGGATTGACAAGTGGTTCATGTCTTAAATAATTTCTCTATTGTGAAATGTCTATTTAATTTTGGAACAATTTTCCACAAAAGAGGAATGTAGAGAGGACAGTTATCGGGAAGCAGATAACTAGAACCACAGTATCAGAAACAATTTTTCTGACTATATTGGTAGAAATGCCTCTGGTTTTCCTGATTTTGCTTTTACTTTATGACCTTCATGGCTGACAAGCTCACTAGAATTGGAATATTTAAATATTAAAGAGTTGAATCTAGAGATGATTCATCTGATATAATAAAAAAAATCTCAAAAGCAACTCAGAAAACCTGTCCAAAAAAAATGAAATAGTATTTCTGCAAAATATTGTCTTAGCCCTTTATAAAAATGTTTAACTATTATGAAGTCATAGAAAAAAACTGAGGGAATGCTTGAACAAAAATATGTTATTTTCTGGTTAAGACTCCGAACCAAAAGGGCACCAAAGGAGTTACATTCAATGTTGAAGGCTGTGTGTGTTTTCACAGAGAGCTTCTATATCTATCTAATTTCTGTAAACATGATAGGCCATATAGTGAAAAAATATATAAGCAGATGTTGGAGACAACAAAATCCCTTACCTGGAGAAGTTAAAACTAGATAATTACATCAACTTTCATGTGAAGCAGCAATCTCCAGTCTGTGGCATGCTGGCCATTTGTCCCTGTGAGACCATCTTGACATTGTGTGTTCACCAAAGGAGCAGAAAGGTCCGAGCAAAGCTGTAGGGAGAGTAAGTCCTCTGCAACCCATTGGGCAGAAAGGTTCAGTCAGACCCAGGCAGCTGTGACAAAGGTCTGGCACCATGAGCACACCTGGACTGGGATAGACTGCTGGCCTAGAGAAACTGGAACAGATGTTGTGTGTGTGCCATTGACTTATAAAACAGCAACAATTAACAAAATCCCAGACAAACCACCCAAGTAACAAACAACAGAGCAACAGTAGGTTCCCTCTTTAAAAGAAAAAAAAAGAAAAAGGGAGAAGTTTCTGTTGGGAAAGTGGAATTTTGCTTCCACACATTATCATCATCATCATCATCATCATCATCATCATCATCATCATCATCATCATCATCATCATCAGTAGTAGTAGTAGTAGTAGTAGTAGTGGTAGTAGAAAAAAGGAGTATCTTAAATGTGGGACCCAACTTAAACATTCTTTTGCTAGATTTGTCCCCATGGCCTCAGTCAAACTGGATACTGATAAACTGAATTTGTCTGAAGCAACAGACCTTGATTTACCTCTCTCATTTCTTCACACTCTCCTGCTCAATTGACCTAAAATCCTAAAAGTGTCTCTGAGGGAATGTTGTGATGTAAGAGACCAAACTAAAATCTGAGATTTTTATTTTATTGTTGTTCTTACTTTTATTAAAAGTTGTTAGACAAAAACAGGTTGTAGGTGATACTTACACTGAGAAGTTTACAACAGAAAATCCACTTCTGGATAATTTGTAATTTTCTGAGTTTTGGCCAAGATGGACAATTAGTCTTAGGTGTAAAATAAGAAATAAGGCAAAGTTATTAATGACTTTCCCTTTTGTTGCTGTAAAGTAGGGAAAGCTGTAGTTTTCCTGTTCAGCCTTGCTTGCTGCAGATTCTTGAAGTTCTTTGTGGACACAATGGAGTTTAAAGGAAAATGTAGTTTGAAATGTTACCCTTCCATGTATTCCTCTGAAAATGCATTTCCTCAGCTCTGCTTATGAAATCAGTACTCATGAGTGAATTCCTCAGAGCTCTCTTTATAACACTGTAGAAAAGAAAATTGTGGATATGGCTCATTTGTTGTTCAAAGAATTATTAACAAGTCGTAGATGCAAGGCCAGATACTTCTCTGACTTGGCACTCTTCAAGGACAGAGAGTTTCTTGGGATCAGATCAAAAGACAAGAAAGCAAAGCAAGACTTGTAGAAGTTATAATTTTTCTCCAACCACCTTTTATTTTTCACTGCTAGAAGTGGTAAATTGGCTGGGATAATACCAGTCTACACTGACTTCCAAACCCCAGTGGAATTCTCAGGTCTGGTTGTAGAAGTGCTTTATCTCAAATAACCACTCATATCAACCCCTTGCTGGTTCTGCAGCGGAGTTGTGAGAAGCCATTACATGCAAGCAAGCACATGTGTGCATCATGCAGGAGGTGTGCTGCAGGCTCTGCATCATCAGCAAGCATTTGGCAGCTGTCAACTTTAACAGCTTCCTCTTCACAAGTCCAATGAATGCCTTTTCTTTTGTACTCCCATCATTACTGTCAATGTATTAAAGAGCTCAGTGCCTTCAAGCTTCCAGGTATGAATATTTTCATACTGAGCCCCATATTCCTATCCAGTTAGTCCACATACATGCAACTGGTTTCATGGCTGGACTATTCCATTCCTTCAGTGAAGCAGAAATATTTTGCATATTTTTTTCTCACAGTTGTTCATATATATTCTACAAAATGTGTGCTCTCTGTCTGGATCTGCTGATAAACAACAAGGGCTGAAGTGCTGCTGAAGCCTTTCTGCACTTAGAATTACCCTACCAAGCTGTCTATTTTCTTTGAACTAATACTCTGCTGCCATGTTTTCTTAAAAATGGCCAGTCACTCTAAAATTAGCTGTGGGGACAGACACACACAGAGTCTGATCAAACAAGACTTGTTCCCTTGGAAGACTGGACTAAAATGACAGCAGTATGCTGCACACTCATCCTTCTTCCTGCATGGGATCAGCTATCCTACACTGAGCCTGGACCATTCAGGATATGT
The DNA here is from genome assembly GCA_009812075.1 of Sialia sialis. NCBI lineage: Eukaryota > Metazoa > Chordata > Aves > Passeriformes > Turdidae > Sialia > Sialia sialis. The sequence continues at coordinate 11,679,199 of VRYO01001463.1, read as the reverse complement.
GCACACAGCCACTAGCAACACAACCATGTGAAGAGAATATTTTGCGCAATACAGCGTGGAATTTCCCAGTGCTCTTTGGTCTTCTTTCTGTTTGTCTGTGCAATAGATCCATTCTGCCAGGGTCAAGTCTCTGTGGTCAAAAGCTAGGTAATTCTCATTCAAGCTTGTTCCAAGATGTCTCCAGGCCATTTCACAGACAGAAGATTTAATGAGTCTTGAAAATCACATCACCTTTTTCAACCTGTTTAAATGTTAGGTTTCTAATCAAAGGTAACTGTTGCCCATTCTACAGTCTACATAAATACTTCCAGGAGAGTCACTCATCCTGAGAGAAAGAAGAAGTGCTAAGAGCAGGCAGTGCTACATTTTCAGTCCAGTCAGATTCATCTGTGTCTCTCCAGTGGCTGGAGAAAAGTAGATAGGCAGATATGTGTTGAGATGAATTTTGGATCCATTGGCTTCACTGGGAATTGCTCACAGCCTCTGGAGGTGAAGAGCTGTCCCCAGGTAACAAAGTCCACATCTTGAATTCCTTGCTGGTGGTGTGATGCAGATACATGTAGGGACCATGTTATGGCCATGAAAAGTTCCATTCTGTTTGTGAGACAAATAGGGGTTTAGAAGAGGTAGAAACTGAGTATGTTTTTTAATGTGGTCTAGTCATTTTTCTCCTAGTAGGAAAATTAGGTGGGTTATGGTTTTGCCTTGTTGCTGCTTCATTGCTTCTCTCCAAGCCAGTACCAGAGGCAGGGCAATAACATAATTTTAAAATCAGGAATTAGTGTGTTAAAGCTGATCTTGCCTTAACCCTCCATATGTTGCTATGCAGTAATGAGTGATAAACTGCACAGAAAACACAGTCTCCACGTTCTCTGGAAAGGACTGCTGAAATATTTGACAAGCTTCAGTCAAACCAAGCTGTTTTCTTCATCTTGATGCCAACTTGCCAAACAATCTTTTGACACTTTGTGGTATTTTATGTTGGATTCTTCAGTGTAAGGACGTGTTAAAAAAGGTCATTGTTAAGTTTCACCAGTCCTCTCTGCTATGTTGCTGTAACAGCACCCCATGTTGAACTTCTCCGTTTTTCAGCTTCTCATCAGAGCAATTCTCTGTCATAGCTGTGTAGTGACTTAAAGATATGCCAGATATTAGATATGTTTGATACAAGGCAGCACCAACACAGTGTCTTTTGAAAGTATTTACCGTGCACATTTTAATACCTCAGCTCTGGTCCAATGGTTCATTTGTTCCAAATATTTTGAAACTACCCTAATGATTTAGATTTTCTTATTTTTACGAAGAGTCTGTTTCTTTTCCCTCAAGTTTCAACTGGATCTGTTATATACAATTTTGTGATCTGATATCTGTTGTATTCTGAAACACTGAGAAATTCCCAAACACTCCCAAAGCACAAACTGAATGTACCAGGTCCTGCCAGTGGGATGAATTATTATGGTGTTCAGTTTATCAAAATTAGGGTTCATGTCTCTCCCACCTTTTGCTGTGAAATCTGCAAGCTTCCCAGACCTCTGCTAACCCATCCTGTGTTCCCCATACTCTCTCATTTCCCTTTCCTTCACTATCTACCTACTTTTGTTCCATGTGGTAGCCCAGTAGCCCTCTCTGCCACAACCCCAGAAGTCTCCTGATGCCACTTGCCTGCCTTTTTCAGAGGACATAATTCATTACATTTTATATGGAACAGCTGTTCCTCAAGAGTAAACCAGCTCTAGCTGTCCAGCTAGACAGCTAGAATAAACACAGAATAAAACAATGGTCTAGAATAAACCAATGGTTTGTACCTTTGCAAATCACTTTTCAACCACCCAGGACTAGAAAAAAAGAGAGCTTGGGCTTTCTAGCACATCACTTCATTCAGTTCTCTCACAGGACATTTTTGCTTCTATCTATTCATTGCATAAGTGAAAATAAACATCTTTCACTGCCCATCTCTAAGGTTATAATTTTCTCTCTCTCATAATTTTGTGCTTTTTCTCCAAAATAATGTGAAAACAATTACCAGCAAAGCTGTTGAAGTCTAAGTTTCTAAAATTACAGTAATTTCACGCGTATAAGGCTTTTGACTGAAATTGTGACCGGAACCTGGAAGAGCGCCTTATACACCGGTGCGCCTTATATACCGACAGAGTTCGGAAATTTGCCGATCCAGAAGTGCAAGCTGAGCCAAGCTGTGAAGCCACTGCAGCTGTGGAGCCCTGCTGACCCTGTATCACCCACCGCGTCCCAGCCTAGCCCGTGCCCAGGGCTGTGCGGAGCTGCGGACACGCCAAGGCTCCACAGCCCTGCCTGCTGCGACTCTGCTGGGCTTGCAGGCCCCGGCACGGCGCCGTGCTCACCCCATGCACACAGCGCGGCCACCAACACCAGCAGGCCCGGGTTCTGCCCTCCCACCCGGTGCTGCGCAGCATCTGGGGCAGGAGCTGGGCAGCAGCACCTCCGCTCGCGGGGCCTCTCTGGGCGGCTCTGATGGGCTCCGGGCAGCCCTGTGGGCACGGAGAGTGTGCGGTGCTCCACCAGCGGCTCTGCCCGAGACGGTGGCTCTTTGGCCCTGCCCCGGCAGGGTCTGCCGCCTCGCCTCCCACGTTGTCCACCCCGCCACCCCCTGCTGCCCCCTTGCTTCTCTTGCGCAGCGGCCCTGGCCGGCAGCTCCCCTGTGTCCCACACTCACTGCATGGAGCGGCCCCGTGGCCCCGCTGGGCACGCCCACCCTACCCTGGGATCTCCATGGTGGAGGCTCCGCTGCCTGCTTGGCTTGGCTCCGCGGCTCCGCGGCTGCCAGAAGAGTGCGCATTATACACTGGTGCACCTTGTATATGGACAAAGTATGGGAAATGGCCAACAACCCAGAAGTGCGCCTTATACTCTGGTGCGCCTCATACACATGAAAATACTGTACTTAATATTGCTCCTGCTTCCAGAAAATCCTAATACTGGTTTGATTAACTTGAATTTAAAATTTGCAGACAGCTTGATCTCAATCTCATCTCTTGCAAGTCAGGCAGCTCTTCTGCAGACCCAAACCAGAAAACTCCCTAAATCTTGAATGTAGTTTCCCAGATAGGAGAAGGTGGCTGTGTCACATTCAGCAGAGTGATGTGAAGGCCTTGCTGTCATTGCAATTTGCCTGTACCCAGGTGTTCTCTCTTGCCCTTTGTTCAGTCTTACTGTGGGAAGGGTAGTGGTGGTGCTGGTTAGGGATTGTCCTTCTCAAATCCATTAGTTTATCATCTGTAATCATTTGGCCCACAGCTGCAACTGAAGGGCAACTCCATTTTGTGGTTTAACAGAAATTGCATTAGAAATGCAAAAATCCAAGTCCCTATGACCTATTTTCTGTATAGTAAGTTCTCAACAGACAATTATTTTTGGTTCTTCTTTTGACATGAATTCGAGAGGAGCAGGACGAAGAGATGGGTGATGCTGACACAAAGCCCAGAACTGCTTGGCAACAGGAAAAAGAAGGACCTTCCTTTAGTGACTCTGGTTGTTACAGCTACTTTGGGCTTCCTAGAGCTCAATGGAGATGTCTGGTTTGTAAATAAGAAAAGTTCTGCTGACATTCATTGGTATCATAGGAAGTGTCCTCCACAGTGTCCCAAAGATCTTTGTTGTAGAAACAGGAACATTGCTTTTGTCCAGCCTTGGCCCAGCTGCTGCCTCATGGTACAAACACCTTATCTCTGCTCTGTCAGACTTCCCAACAAATGCAAAGTGAATTTCCACTGCAGGGAGGATTTCCTATGAAGCTGTTTACAAGATCTGCCCACTGTAATTTCTGGGGGATCTGAAGGGTTTCTCTGAGCTGTGTATGCACTGTCTGGATACCAGATAAACTCAGTACAGCTTGAGGCTTCACGTGGGAATTCTTCATTGCAGCTCTGACTCCTCTCTTGTCTCTTCCTGCACTCTTGGATTCTCACCACAGATTTTGCTCATATTCACTCAGAACTTGTCTCCTTCCCCTCCTCTAGTGCAGATGACTAACAGGAGGAAAAACTGGACTATGTAAATAAATGTTTGTCTAATGCATGATATAGTAGCCATACTTCAATATATTGTATAAATATTAAATATGGATACGGATATAAATATAGATATGAATGGATATGGATATGAATATGAATATGAATATGAATATCCTGTTGGTTCACACAAGAATTAGAGAGAAGCTACAAATACAGAAGATAATCCTGACCCCCATTACCACTAGTCTGAGCACTTTCTCCATCACCATTCATCACTCTGCTGGTAATTCATAAATGAATGGCCATGAAGTTCAGCTTTGTATGTTATTTTAAGGGTACTTGTCATTGGGGTCTCTAATGTGAGGATGAGGATTGAAGGAAGATCAATTTTAGGAGATCTTAACTCTAAGAGCTTAAGAGGTGATTAAACACATTCTCCTATTTGTATGACTGACTTCTGTCAGAGTTTCCACAAATATTTGAGGACCTATACAAGAGCATCTCGGGTTCAGCCATGACTACTTCTAATTAAGGAATAATCTGAGCTCTGTTCTATCTTCCCTTCAACTCTTTTTGTTATACAGACCACCTCCTGATAGCCCAGAGCTCTCCTAAACCATCTGTTTTAGTGTTTTTCATTGAACATTTGAGGAAGGTATGTGATCAACTCTCTATGAAAATCATGACCATGTCCATTGAACCAAGTCCCTCACAACTTCTTCCAAAATTATTACACAGATAAGTTAGTGCACTTTATCATGCTTCATGACAGAATAAATGGGGTATGAGCAGTGTGATTTTGGAGTAACTTTTGTTAACTCTACTGATATATTTCTGATATTTTGGTCTTCACTTTTAAAAACATGACCCAGAATTTGCAGGAATGGCCATGAGCATAAAGAAACAGAGTTTTTCAGAAGTATGTATGTATATATTTGATACCCAAAGAGGAAAGAACCCCATATGGAATAAAATTATAATGAATTTGCTGCAATTTCCCTCCAATTTCCTAACCAGCTGTGGACTTTTGTACCATCTTCGGGATTTTTCAAGAAACATCCTGCTTTTTAACAAGTAATTTGTAAAGAAATACAGTCAGACAATTTTTCATCTCTCTTCCATTCTACTATTGTGTCAAAATTTGAGAAATAAGCAGAAAGGAAGAAATAAAGAAGGAAAAACATGCCAGTGACTTATTATTCTGTCCATTGCACATTGCTAGTGAATGGGAAGTGTCATAATTTTTTTTCATTTGATCACCAGCACTTTCTTTTTGCAGAAAGCGGAACTGGAAAGGAAACCCCTGTGAACATCCTAGGGCTCCTCCAGACTCTGGATGAGGATCTGAAGGGCTCTGCTGCCAAGCTGCCAAAGTGCAAAGGGCACTCTTGCTCTCCCTTGGGACTCATCTGTTTCCATCTCCTACACACACAATGCAGAGGAGACTTTCAGCCTCGGACAAATGGCAGGAGGCCTAAGGAACAGAAATGTGAAAAAAGAAAAAACCTGGGGGCCTCTTCAGAAGCGGGCGCTCTGGTCTGGAGGCACACAGACAGGCAGGCCAGGTTATCAAAGTGCATCTGGCAGGGTGCTTCTATGGGCCACAGTGCTGGGTGTGCTGTCTGGCCCATTTGTCTTGGTCTCTTTTGGCTTTGTTCACTGAAGAAAGACCTTTTCTCTGAGGAATTCTATCCTTGAAGCCTTTGTCTCAGTGCTTTGCCCTGTGACTGCCAGCACCTCTGAACAGAGGTAGGTTTACCCCAGTCATGGGCAGTGCAGTCTTGCACGGATCAGAAATATCTTGGCTAGATATCTCCTGACTGGAAAAGTGGCAGAAAATGCTGAGCTTCTTCTCTCTTCTCCTGAACGTGAGAACCAAAAGACTTTTTGGACTACCCTGGTGTGTCTATCTGTCTGTTTTTTCCCAACATGAATTTTCACAGAGTATGTGTGACAATTGTGAGGGTTATCCTGTCCCAAAACTAAGACATACTGACTATCTACAAAATATGGAATCATAGAATTGTTCAGGGTTCAAAAGACCTTTCAGATCATTCATTCCAGCTCCTAACCCAGCACTGCCAAGTCCACCACTAAACCATGTCCACTGGTGCCATATCTATGTGTCTTTTGAACAGCTCCAGGGACACTGACTCTGCCACTTCCCTGGGCAGCCTGTCCCAGTGCCTGGCCATCATAACAGTGAAGACATTGTTCCCAATATCTAATCTAAACTTCCTCTATTTTCTCATCCTGTCCATTGTTAGCTCTCAGAAGAGACCAGCCCCACCTGGCTCCAGCCTCCTTTCAGGGAGCTGTAGGACTGATAAGAACTCCCTCGAGCCTCCTTTTCTCCAGGACAAACAACCCCAGCTCCCTCAGCCACTCTTGAAGGAGCTGTGCTCCAGACCCTTCAGCAGTTTTTTTGCCATTCTCTGGATTTATCCCAGCCCCTCAATGTCCTTCTTGTAGTGAGGGGCCCAGAATTGGACACAGCACTCGAGGTGTGGCCTCACCAGTGCTGAGTACAGTGGGACAATCACTGACCTGGTCCTGCATTGGGTTTTCTTCTGAAATTGTATTGCTTTTTCCATCAATCTATCCATCTTCAAGCTCTGGATGTAGAGTTGATGATTAATGAAATTCAAGAGTTTTCCCTCATCCCTGTCTAGAAGACCTAAATACCAATCTGTAGTGCCTTCACCAGAACAATGCTCCTGAAAGCATATGCACAGGAGGTCAATAAGCTTGATGTGAGGTACCAGCACGTGCATCAGATATGACTACAGAAGCAAAAATGAGATCATGATTTGGCAAAAATATGTGGCCCTCAGGATGTCTACATTGATATATGACCATATAAATCACAGAGCTATGAATGCCATGTGCTTTTGTTCCTCAATCCTTAGAAAAAGACACTGGATCAACTAATAAAACTTATTTTTAGCTTCAATAAACTTTATTCCCTTCTTTATTGTGTCCTGCAGCAAAATTTCTTGCTGTTTGAGAAAAAAAAAAGAAAAAAAACCTGGTTTATTCAAAGTAAGGTCAAAAGCTTTCTATGCTATTTGAATCTTTCTTATTGTTTAAATACAGACAAAATAAATGATTGCTGGCACTTCTAAGTTTTGCAAGACTTCTGCTCATAAAGGGCTCTGGATCTATTCCCAACTATCAAATATACTTCTATTAGATCCCTACTTGAAAAATAAAAGTGAAAATACCCTGTTCCTCATACCCTTACACTATAACCCTCCACTAAAATGAGTGCTGACAAGATGTTTGTTTGAAATGCATCTGAAACCAGAGAGCAATGCTCTTGAAGAGTACTTCAAACAATGAATTATTTATAATTTCTGTCTCTAAGTTTTTTCTATTAGATACAAAGCTTGTTTCTTCCCACCAATGCACTTGATTTATTGAATGTTTCATAAACTGGATACTACAAGTTGTGAACTATAAAGATCCCCATATTAGCCTTGAAGAAGCCAGCTGTGAAACCAGCTGCACTCTAGCTCTGACAGCACAGAGCTCACTGCGGGCTGAATTAATGCTCCAAGAAACAAGAAAAATTATTTGATGACTACAGATGCATTGTTGTTGTGGTTTAACCTAGCAAGCAGCTAAACACCCCAGAGCTGTTTACTCTCTTCCCCCAGGAGGATGGGATAGACAATCAGGAAAAAGGCAAACCTTAAAGAGTTGAGATAAAAATTATTTAGAATGACAGAAAAGGAAGGGATAATAACAATAATCATGATAGAAAGATAGACAAACCAAGTGATGCACAGTGCAGTTTGCTCTGCACTCACTGACTGATGCCCAGGCCATCCCTGAGCGTGTCACCATGTCACCACCCCCAGGCAGCTCCCCACAGTTCAATTGTTCAGCATGACACTGTATGCCATGGGATTTCCATGGAATATCAGATGGGTCAGCTGTGTCCCCTCCCAGCTGCTTGTGTACCCCCAGTCTCCCTGCTGATGAGGTGGGTGAGGACAGAAAAGTCCTTGACCCTGTCTAAGAACTGCTCATCAGTAACTAAAATATCAATGTGTTAACATGATTCTCACCCTAAATCCAAAATACAGCACTGTTCCAGTTACTAGGAACAAAAATAACTCTGTCCTAGCCAAGATCGGAGAAGTTGTCTATCAATTCTGCTGCTCAAAGAAACTTTTAAAAGTGAGCAGAAGCAACTATCTTGCTGACCACCATGTGACTATATGTAAGCCAAAATACAATTTTGGGTTAGGAACGTTTCTTTTCTGGTTCTTATGCTAAATCTCTTTCATATCTTGAGAAAAGCTATGTTTCCATTCACTTCTATAAAAGCACTCAACTCCTTTGCAATGACCATCAACATAAGGAGCATTTTTATTTAGGAAAAAACATTATTTCTTTATTATTTTGTATGCAAAAGGTTTTGAAAAGGCTGATCTGAGATACAACAGAAGTTGGTTTTTGTCCTTTCCTAGATCCATCTAATATCTGGTCTGAAAGCATGGACTGAGGGTGTGAGAAGACAGCCCATGCTTCTTGTTCTGCATGTCAGGAGTTCCTTTTCCCAACATAAAGAGGATTTGCAAAGATGGGGCAAGTAAAAGGATAAAGGACAAGAGTCACAAAATGCAAGAGGAAAATTCAAACTGGATATAAATGGGGAAATTTTTCAACAAGAGGGCGGTTCATCACTGGAGTCTCACCCTTGGAGCTGTAGATGTGTCCCGGATGTCAGGTCCTGGACAATGTGACAGAGTCTAGAAGTTAACTCTGCTTTGGAGGGGGTACTGGCCTAGATGATCTCCTGAGGTCTCTTCCAACTAAATTTTGCTAAGGATTTATAATAACAAAGTTGTAAAGTTAGCTTAAGTAGTAATTTGAAAATGACTAATGCTAAAAAATTCTGAAAATTGCAATTCCTATTTTGAGGGGAGGTTTCTCTTTGTTTCACAGTTCTTTCTCTAACATCTCTATTAAGTTTAATTTCTAAGTCATAGGGACCACATATTATCTTTTATGATGCAATACAATAAAATACCTGATGGGATGTAGACAGATAATGGGAGACCTGCCATGCTCTCTTGGTCTTGACTAACTTGAAGTGTTTGCCCTCAGACAGGTAGAAATTTCCTGGAATTCATCAAATATTCAGGGCAAAGGCTGATGACAGAACTAACAGTCAGACAACAGCTTTTCTTTAATTTGGTCCCCTGGAGTATCTGTTTAAGACAATTTAGGAGGTAGAGACTACGGACTGAGTTACCTTCTCTTATAGTTTTAACCAATTCCTTTCCACCAAAAAGGAGAAATTAAATACAGGTAGATGTAAGTGAAAAAAAAAAACCTGTTTACTAACAAGCAAAACAGCCACAGATGGAAAATAACAGTAAATAATCACTGGGTACAAAATTGCTAAATCTCACAGAAACCCACTGGGAAAAAGACAAACCCTTGAGATGTGGATCTGTGGAAACCCCATGAAGTTAAATAAGGCCAAGTGCAAGGTGCTGCACCTGGGTCAGGGCAATCCCAAGTACAAATGCAGGCTGGGCAGAGAAAGGATTGATAGCAGCCCTGAGGAGAAGGACTTGAGGGCGCTGGTGGTTGAAGTTCAATGTGACCTGGCAATGTGCTCCTGGAAGCCAGAAAGCCAATGGTATCTTGGGCTGCATCAAAAGCACTATGGCCAGCAGGCTGACAAGGGATTTCTACTCCTCTGCTTCTCTCTTGTGAGACCCTGCTGGGGAACCACATCCAGCCCTGGGGCTCGCAACACACAGAATACAAGGACCTGTTGGAATGAGTGCAGAGGAGAGCGACAAAGACGGTCAGAGGGATGGAATGAGGCTCAAGGGAGATAGTATAACACTGGTTCCAAGTACCAAGGGCATGTGGTGATAGGATAAAAGTTAATGACCTTAAACTGAAAGAGGATATGTTTAGATTAGACAATACAAAGTAATTAATGGCTCAGAGGGTGATGACACAGTGCAACAGGTTGCTAGAGAAGTTGTGGATGTCGTATCCCTGGAAGCATTCATGACCAGGTGGGACAGAGATATGAGCAGCCTGGTCTATGGAAGATGTTTAACCTGTGGCAGGGGAGATTGGAATTGGATGACCTCTGAAGGCCCCTTCCAACCCAAACCGCTCCATGATCCTGTGACTTGATGGTGCAACACAACCCCCCTTGCTGTCTGGCAGTACTCGGAGCAAATTGCTTTGACCCCGTTGCTCAAAGTGCTTCGTCAGTACCCGGTGCACTGAGCTCGGCACGGCGCGGGGCCGCTCTCGGGGCATGGGTGAGGTGTGCGGGGATGGGGGAGCAGAGGATGCAGGGCACAGGGGT
>VRYO01001463.1:11654753-11667858 GCA_009812075.1 Sialia sialis | reverse complement strand
CGGGGATGCAGGGCACAGGGATGCAGTGTGCGGGGATGCAGGGCAGTGTGCGGGCGCGGACCCCGCTCCGTGCGGAGCCACGGCGGGGCGCGGTTGCCCGCAGAACCGGGGCTCGTCCCTCCCCCGCCCGCCCCCTCCGAGAGCGACACATGTGATCCCTTTTTTTTTTCATTGCTATGGAAACAGAGCAAAGCAAAGGGTAAATACACGGACAATGGCTAAAGACAATTTTAATTTTCATCCCCTCTTAAATGTCACAGGTTTTTAACGCGCCGCCGCTGTAACCGGAGCCGGCATCTGCAGCCCGGCGGGCGAGCTGGTCCCCGAAGCCGGAGGAACAAGTCCTTCATTATTGCCAAGTGGGATCAGAGCACGTAGGTCTGTTTAGACACTGCGAAGCATTGTAAGAGGGCTCTCTTCAGGGACAGCCATAAAAGCCTCCTTCTTCCTCCCGTTAGAAAAGAGCAGCTGTATTCTTCTTACGTGGACCCCGCCGAAGGTTGCATGTCTGTACACTGCAAGAGTTTCGGGTCAGCGCGGAAAAGCAAACTTCATTTCAGTCTGAGCAGGGTTTCCCAGGGCAGGGCTAGCTCCGGAGGGGAGCTGCTCACTGGTGGGGAAGGTTTCTGAGGTTCTCTATGGCTTGTCTGACAAATATTTTGGCAGCTCTAAACTAACTTTACAGTATAATCCCGAGCAGTCTCATAGATGAGGGTATTCCAGGCTATTAATTACCTGTTAATGACCACTCCCAGCACCTTTGACAATAAATTAAAACCATAACCATTGCTTGTTAAACAGGAGAGATAGGCCGCTTTACAGTGCCAGCACTCCCTAATTTTGTATCTGGGGCTCAGCCTAATTTTCCCTCTTCAAAGCCAGTGACGAAGTGCTCAATCAGTGATAAAAATAAACAGGACTGAATTGGTTATTTTATAGGTACGCGAGTGCCTCATTAATTGCTGAGTGTTGCAGATGTGAACAGGGTGCTCTGAACTGTTTACCAGCTGGTTCTTGGAAATGAGACTTCCTGGATGACTTTCCTGTTGAGATATGCTGCCCCTCCTTGCAATTCCCGTGGTGGTTCCTGCTTCCCGGCAAGACCAAACTCCCCATTCACACACAGGCTCATTGCTGGCGCTGCCCCTGGAGTTGCTAGCAGAGCTCTGCTGGGGCTCCTGGAGGATATTGATTGCTCTGGGCGATTTCCCAGCCTGAGTCTGCCCGTGACACACACAGCATCCAGAAACGTGAGCCACGCTCTCTCACAGGGCAAACCCCAGGAGCACGCGGATGCTCGGCTGCATCTGGAGCTGGGGTGACCTTTCCTGAAAGGACAGGTTGGCTTCGAGTCAGCCTGCGAGTCAGCATTCTGCTGCATTTCTGTTAATTGTATTAATTGCAGCGGTCTCTGCTTGGCACTGCTTTACTTGGAAACCCGCGTGTGTTCACAGACAGAAATCTTGGATTGTGAAGATAGAATATTTTGGTTGGATTTGAGAAGGGGGAGGAAGAGGACAGCAGGGACTGACCAGCTGGGCTCCTTTCAGCGCAGTCAGGAAATTCAGAGTTGCTTCTGCTGCATTCCAGTACCACAGTGCTGTGTTTCACAGGCTTCTTGCTGCTGATTAAATATTTAACATACATGTGAAGTATGGAGGGAGGGAAAGCCCAACGACCCACTTGTGACAGTATATTGAAAAGCGATCTTGTATTGGCATGGAGAGGAACTAGAATGTTTAAGCAGTCTTTTTGTCTTTGAAACCTTGTGGTTCTGCATTCATTTGAAGGGCACAGTTTAGATACACAGAGAGCAAACCTGGTGCTTTGTGTCAACCTCCCTCACACACCGTACTCATATGAACGTGAGGCACATTCTGACTATTATTTATCATAATACATAACAGTCTGGCCAAGTGCTTTCTTCATTTATGGTTTCCTGGTATGAAAAGTCACTACCAGATGTTCCCAGAAGGAAAAATCATATGGAAAATTACTGCAAAAATAGTCTGGATTAAACGACCTGATCAGGTCTCCAATGCTATGTCGTGATATGGCATTTTTTTCCTACTCAGACTCATGAATTACAAGAAAAAAAACCCAAAAGGATATTATGCTATCAAGGCATAAAAATTCTTCTCCAGATTAACAAATATTTTAGGAGAACATCCAGGAGCTACATTTGCAATTAATATTAATATCAATTGATTTTAATACCTCAATATAGAACCATAAATCTTTATTGTAGTCTGTTGTATGGGTTTTTGTTTGTGTTGGATTTGTTTTCTCAGAAAACTGTATAACAGTATTTACAAGGACTTAAAAAAAATAAAGCAGCAAAATTAGCATTGCTCTCCTGTTTCTATACAAGGTTGAATGCCTGGTAAAATACCAGATGAGCCCAGCTGTTTCAAAGCACTTTCATTCACTTTTGACCAAGATACTCACATCTTCATTGCATATACAGAATGAATGTAAAATTTGAATTTAACAGGGTCAGACTGATGTTCCCTTATCCCTCAGGGAATCTTTGTCTGATTGTGTATGGACCATGACAGCAGGCTCTTTAGATATTTGTTTAGATCTCTCATATGAAATGTCCCTCTCTCTCTCTCAAACAAATAAATCTCTGATTTTAGGGCATAAAAATATATGTCTATAGATTAAACCCTGGTTTCCTGGTAAAACAAACCATGCATAAACCTCAGAAGGATTTTGGTAAGTAATTGAAATATTTCAAATAAGCAACTGAATTGAACAAAATCCCTTGGCAATGTAAACTGAGCTCTCTGGAGGTCAGTAGAACAGGGGCTTCCTGTAGCAGAGGGCTTGAGTAGTGATCCCAAGACCTCTGCAGATTCATTCAGGCAAAGGCAAAAAGGTCTTTCCTTCAAAGTGTTTCTCACTCTTCAGCTCCTTACTTTTATCAGGAGCTGTGGCAACACGGAAACTTAAAAATGCTGAAAGCAGAGCACATATGCCTGAATGGAAAAGAAAAGGAGCAATAAAAAAGCATATCCCTTCATTTGACTTGGCTTAGGCTTCTGGAAGACATTTGACCATCATGGACACGTTCACTCTGCAGTATTTCTCTTAGCTCGATCATTGCCATACCAGCATTGCATTGTGTCATTTGCAAAGCTGCCTAATGGCTTTCATTTATTTCAAGAAATTTTTCAACACTCTTAATTCTTCTAGGTTCTCCTCAAGCAGCCATTTGAATGATCACTCAAGACAGGCATATAGAGCTACCAATTCACCCTAGTTCTACTCCATTCCATATTTCTAAGTGGTTTTTTTTCTCACTGAAATGACATCCTAATGAATTACTCTGCATTTTCAGTATGGCACTGCTGTGTTGATCTGGAGTTTGCCCCCTGAATCTTTAGGAATGCAGGGCTACAAGGGTGCTGTTTCTGGTACATGCCTTTCCTTTCCCTGGTACTTCCCAAGCAATTAGGTTTGTAAAGAGCTTTTTATTTTTTATTTATTCGTTTTGTTTGCATCGACAAATGACATTTCTTTTGGACTCTGTTGCCATGGCAAGTTAAAATGGATTATTCTTCCAGTAGCCTGTCAGTTTGTTTCCAAAAATTTGTCTCTATCTCTACAAAGTAATTATTTTTGCTGGCATCCATGTCCCTTCACTAGTTTTCAGATGGACTTGATGTCTCTTTCTCTCAGTATGAGGGCTTTTGAATGCCTGCCATTGCAAATTGTTGTTGTTGTTGTTGCTACTTTTGTCTTTCTTCTGCAGCAGCATCCTGACAAACTTTCAAAATCTCATACTCCCCAAATCCCAGCACTCTTGTCTCCTGCTTTTGCAAATCATGGCTCTATAAATGGCAGTTTCCAAGATGGTTTTTGTCACTTTTGATATTTTCTTGTCTACAGGAATATATCAACTACCAAGGAATGTCTATGAGAAATTGAAATCAGCATTCTCTCAGAAATCATTGCAGATAATGGCCCTTGGCATTGGTCCCTTCCACTGCCTGCTCCACAAGGCCTTATTCTGTGTGTGCCATAACAAAACATCCACCTTTTTGAGGACCACACTGGCATCAGTTGCCATCAGTTCTGAAAACAAAAAATATATACCTTCATAGATAAAGCATATATGGATAAAAAGGCAGTATTTCTTCTCTCTTGTATTGTCCCATCTTTTCCCACTTATCAAAGCTCTCCCCTATAATTCGCAAACTTTGCTGACTGCAGAAGGGTGAGACCCCTCATTTTGGGGTATTTGGAAAAGCTTTTATGCACAGCCCTGTTAGATTCATTCTTCTGCTCATTGAAATCTTAGCCTCTCTGTAATTTTGAAGTACCAGCAGGCTCAGCCACATATGATGACACACAGGCTGAATATTAATCAGAATTTTGGTCAGGCTGAAGTGATTTACGGCTGCTTTGCCATGTGCATCTGCCACACTGCACTGGAGACAATTTGCTTTTTAGCCCATTGATAAAATGCCTCATGACAATGGTCTCTTAAGAGCTACATCTATATAAAAAACCCAAGTAATGCCAGTGAAAACTCCCAGGCACTGGAGGCTGACAGTGTCTACAACTAAATTCAAGATTTAATTCACCAAGAGGAATACAGTGGCTCTGACAGCCCACCCCTGCTAGTCCTGCCACCTCTACTCTTCCTGCCTGGCCCCTTTTCAGCCATGGCTGCTCCTCATCAGTGCCCAGCTGTCAGCTCAGCACAGCTCCCAACATCCTCCCTGCAGCTACCCCAGCTTTTGTTAATCAGACAAGCAAAAATTTAACACCCATCCTGCTGAAAGTAGCCCGCTGATTTCAGAGGGAGCAGGATGTTGCCAAAGCAGTTTGATTATTCACTTCAAGTAATATTTTTATTTTTCAACAGAGGTGTTTACTTTTCAAACAAAGACCATTGGCTAAGCCATGGCAACGAGAGTGTCTGTGTAGCCAGCAAACACTTATTATGTGGGTGGGTGGTTTGGATGGTCTTGAATACATAATTGAATTTGTTTTTCCTTTCAGCTCCCTGTGGTGTGTTGTTTTTTTATATTTAAAAGTTATCCCATCTTGAAGACAATTGTTTTTTATTATTAAAAGGGCAGTTTAAATGCACTTAGTAAAACCAAGTGTCTTTCCTTTTATGTCTCAATCTTGTTCCAACTAAGTAAGTCCTTTGGTGCCTATGATCAGCTTCTGCAGTCAAAATGTTCCTCTAAACATTTTCTAAAGGTCTAGAAGGCTTAATGCAATAAGGTCGTCATTTCCTGATCCTTAAAATATTCAGCATCAGTTTGTACGTGTTATACTGGATCAGTAAAATTGAGGCTATGGAGTGTTTCCCCTGCTGTAGAAGAAAGAAGCTCCTACATACTCCTGGTAAGAGGGAACAGCACGTAAATAAGTGAGCAATACTGCAACAAGCTGAACTTCTGCAGTCCCAGTGGGATGCACCAGTGACTTTGAACTATGGTTTGTCAGCGTGAGTGGACCTCATCAGTTTTGACAGCGACAGCCCAGTGGGCTTTGTGGGAATACAAAGTCTGTCAAATTGGGGAGGTAACTCAAAAGAGATGGGTAGAAATTCTCCAAGAACAAGTGTGATAGGAACAATTTGAGGTGAGGGTCAAACCCACAAATGCAAGGCTTGAGTAACTGGCAGCGAAAGCAGTACAGCCAAGTGAATTTGGAGATTATGATAGAGCTAAAATAAAATAATATTATAAATATAATATTATAAAA
Source organism: Sialia sialis (assembly GCA_009812075.1). NCBI lineage: Eukaryota > Metazoa > Chordata > Aves > Passeriformes > Turdidae > Sialia > Sialia sialis. Next base: position 11,662,128 of record VRYO01001463.1, on the reverse strand, counting down.
TGTCATTTGTTTGTGAACCAACATAATTGTTTTCTATTTCCTTCTGTTTGTTGCCTAGGTTTGAGTTGGAAGAGACCTTCAAAGGTTATCTAGTGTACCTCCACCCTGCCATGGGCAGGGACACCTTGCATTAGACCAGGATGCTCAGAGCCCCATGCAGGCTGGTCTAGAACACTTCCAATGACAGGCCATCCACGGCTTCCCTGAACAATCTCTCCCAGTGCCTCACCAATTCTCACAGTGAAGAATTTCTTCATGTCCAACCTAAACCTAAACCTTTCAGTTTAAAACCATTCCTTTTGCCGTGCCACAACAGGCCTTGGTAAATGCCTGTCTCTGCCTTTCATATAAACCTCCTTTACACATTGAAAGTTTGCAGCAAGGTCTCCCCAGAGTCCTCTCTTCTCCAGGCTGAGCAACCCATGTCCCTCAGCATTTCTTCATCAGGGAGGTGTTTCAGGAGTGTCAGGAGTGTCATAGCAAGGTTCAGATAATGCAGCTAAGCTGGGGAAGGTCAAGCCTTATTCTCAGTGATAAGGGATGAAAAGCACATATATGGAAAGTCTGAAGGAACTCGGTACCTAAAAAAAGAAGCAAGAAGCTTGAGGAGAACATGACATGCTTCTTTTATGTTAATAATGCTACAGGGAGGACAGGAAACCATTGTGTTCCATGTTCAGTGGGAGAGAGAATAAGTCTGCTCATAACCAAAGGCTTTACATTGGAAAAGAAAAAACCTTTACCTGTATAAGGACTCTGAACCTTTCACTGAATGTTTTCAAGAACAGATCACCTTCTACTGAGAAGGATTTAGTGTGCTTGATCCTGCCCCAGTCAGGTTATTGGGCTACAGTTTTTGGTGTGTGTTTCTTTTTAGCTACAAAGTTCTGTAATGTACACTCTCCTTGGACAATCTGGGAGAAATTAGAGTTGAGTCCAAACAATCAGGCTGGGACTGATACTCATGTCTAGATTAAACAACCCAAATATGAAGGAAATTCAACTAAGTAGCTACTATTAAAAAAGGACTATAAATAAATTTCCTAGAGTTTGAGACAGTCCCATTACTGTGGGAAACCATGAAAGAAGGGTTGTTTTTAACTTTCCTGTTGGCTTTTCTATGGCAGTTGATCTGGTGATTTATTGAAACACATTTGTAATGATTTCACTAATATACATGACAGGATGAAAAATGCTGTGTTTAATGAGTTTTATGTGATTCATAACAAACTGCAGACAGTAAAAGCCTGATGACATTTTTTAATTCTACAGGACAAGAAAAAATTTAATTTTAAAAGCAGGAAACTAAATTCTGAGAAGTGTTCCCTCTTTAATTTGCCAACTAATCTAGGGAGAAGTGATAATTATAAAAGGTTCTCTAATTAAATGCTAGTCTATTGAGACAATACTACAAGGAACTGAAAGTCAGTTGGGATAAAACAAAACCATGCAACTATCTGGAATCTGTTGTTCACTGTCTTTTGGTCTTTGCCAAGCATGCTTTTGCTTAAAATTACTTCTCACATAACCAAATAATATTATAACAGAAAGAAATAAAGTCAGCAAATTTAATGTTCTCTTTCTGGAATGTCATATTATGCCATAAGAGGCATTTAGTTTGAATTCTAAGCACTATTTACAGTTATTTAAAAACCAGAATTAATTTTTCCTTTGCACTCAGAGTCTTTACCCATTTTGGTCCAAGCTATAAGTCTACACAACTAACTCAGCTAATTGCCCAGCCATTTGCTCATCTCCATTAAAATGGCTCAATACTCAGATAAAATAGATAACAAATGGGCAACCCTTTTAAGGTTTTCTTCTTTACATGCTTAAGAGTGGGCTTTTGAACTTTTCCAAGTAAGAAGAAAAGAAGCTTGAATCTCTAGTGACTAGCTTACTATAGCTTTAATTCAAATCTGAATCTCCCATTAAGGTCATCTCTGTAGTGGTTTGAAGTTTTCCTTTTCGTTAACCTCTGCATTGAACTGAATATTCCTCAGATTCCCTAATTAGTTACAGTTGGAGCTTTAGAGACTTTCAAGACTTTCCTCTTTGAGCAAGGAAGAAAAAGGTTCAAACAATGGTCAGGAAGCCCTAAAACCTCTTATCTCTCAGCAGTTCGATTAGACAAGAAGAGTACTGTCTTGATGGATTGAAAGTGCTCTGTACCAGATAAGAACAGGAAAGATAAGAACATTAGGATTTTTTTTTACAGAAGAAAGGACTGCTTTCCTTTTAAGTACTGTCTTTTCTTCACTCGTTTACACATTGCAGGAAAAAACAGAATGTGTTTGCAATTAATATTTATGCTTACACACTCACTGTGTCTCAATTCTTTAACCGACACAACAGAATGATATAAGATTAAATAATGGTCAAAGCTTACTAAGTGCCTTTTTATATGTTGTGAAGCCTTAGTGATGCTGGAAAAGAAGGTAGAAAAGGTGATGGTATAGAAATAAGCAAAAAATTGCATTTGTTCAATGTATCCACATTTAAATAGCAATTAAAGTAAATATAGGTGTGAGAAAGACACTGGCTGCCCTGGAAGATAGTTGTGTAAATGTTCTATTTATTTTTCTCCATTCAGTGGGTTAGCTGTTGCTTTTCTACCAGTTGCTTTCCATTAATGACTTTGATTCTGAAAGGCCTTAGAAGGAAATTGTTTACAGATATTTTCCTTTGCTCTGACAGAAATATGAAGCCATTTTCAATCAGCTTCCTCCTGTTCTGTGTTTGTGGCCCAGCCTTTTCACCACTGAAGTCAATCAGGACCTAGACATCCACTTAAACTGGAGCAGATGAAGTTCTTTACCTACCAGTGACTAAAGAGCCAGGGAGATGAATGTTTTCTATAAGCAAAAGGATATTTTAATAGCTCAGCCTTTTTTCTAGTTGGTTTAACTATGTCTTCCAGTGCCAGAGAAAGAGACAGTTCTTTTGAGGAGCCTCAGGGCTTTATTCATTCTCAGGTAGATTTTGGACATTTTGCATTAAACAGTTCCACTCACAATTTTCCTAAGACCTCACAGTCATAATCCAATGTAAATAATTTAAGAGGCAAAACCAACCTGTTACAGCATAGAAATATTTCAGCTTTATGGGTTGGTTGTTTTTTTCTGGTCATTGTTTAAGAGCTACTCTCTAGAGACCTCTTGTAGCTTTTATGGGAATCTATTTATCATTACATGATGTTAATTCAAATGTTTTCATTGAACCAACATACTTCTTGCCTCTACATTTATAATTGCACAGATTTATGATGCTGGGGAGTTCAGAAGCCTGGGCAATCTGGTGCAGATTATGTTTGGGCCAAAGCAGCAGATTGCAGCCATCCTTTCCAGTACCTTTCCTATAACTTCACACAGACTAACTGAAACAGCTGAGGTGGTCTGGGATCCATATCATCAAACTATTTACACATGAACAAAGTTAACTTGAGAACTCAGAAAGATTTAGAGGAAATGGGCTAAACTGTAAGTTCATTCTATAATCATGTCTTAATTACATTTCACTTATCAGCTGCTGCTGGCTTTTGATGAATCCTATGGAGGAGCTGCTTTGCACACATGCCTTTCTTGCTTGCAGAAAAGTAAAGAAATCATCAGAACATTTCAGGAGAAATCTGGCTCTTCTGGGAGAGTCAGCAGTCAGTGGCAAGACTCCTGTAAGCTTCAGCAGAGTCTTTGTAGTGTGATGCTGTCCACAGGCAGTTACAACAAAACCGAAAAGACATGGGGAGGAAGGAGCTGGAGAAGATTTCTGTAGGGTGGTGGAAGATAAATGACAGCAGTGAAGATGAGGAGACAAAAGAGCTAAAGAAAAAGAGAAGGCAGAGCATGGAGCAGGGGCAACAGGACAGCTGTAAGAAGAGGCAGGGGAGTGGAAAATTGAGAGTGGAACTGAAATAAGTGGAGTTGCTTTTCAGATCAAAGAAGGGAGCATATTTTAAATTCGTTCCTTCAAGGAAGTGACTGTGGTGTGGTGGGTAAACTGAGAGGGTTAAAAGCCTTCAGACAGACAACAGGCATAAAAGACCTTTCACTGCATTTAGGTCCAAATCAGCCCTGCCAGAACAGTTCATCCCACCTCTGGCTTGTTCCCAAGGAACTTTTTCCTTCATAACTCTCACAGATGGACTTGGGTTGTGCCACGAGGCAATTGAAAAGTACAATCGATAGGACAGTGTCTGAGGGCCTCTTTCCTTAGGACCCCACAGCTTATGACACATGGTCCATCATGTCCTGCACCAAAATGTTGGCTTCTCCTACAAAAAGGTGAGAGAAGAGTGGAACTGAGGACCCAAATGTCAGTAAGAAAGAACACCTGCATGCAGCATGTGAAATAGATGATCTCTGACCTCATGAGAGAAGATGTGGTTCTCTGCATGCTGCTGTGAAACTTCCTGCAGCAGCAACAAATACATACTGATAGGCCTTTGAAGTCAGACATTTAGGTTGTGAGTGTCCCATTGAGTGACACATACTGGGGACTGTCCTTGGGCATTAAGGCCAGCTGGTGTGCAATGACCTGCACATGTACTTTTCTATCTTCCAAACCTACAGATGAGCTAATAAAAGACAGACAAAGACATTCTCCTGAATCCCAAAGCAAAGACAAATCTGCACCCAGACTTGGTCAGCAGTGCTCCCAGACATGTGCTAGCTCCTCAGACTGTTTCTCATCTTGGAAAAAGCTAATTAGTCAGGTCAAAACCTTGCCAGAAACTAGTCTACTGGCTGAACAGCGCAGATGGGTGAATCAATAGGACTGAGAACACTGTTGGGTGTATTTAACTCAGCATTATAGAAATACTATTCCTGTTTTTCTAAGAGTTATTCATATTGGTTACTCCAAGGAGGATCATTTACAGGTTATTTAAGTAACTCCAGTAGCAATGGGAGTCTATGCATCTTTTTGCACCTCAGGATATAGTGATCCCACACCACAGTGTGAAAAACAAGCATATTTCCAAAGGTCATGGAGGGAATTTGATGAGTTAAGTTCTCCAAACCTGGAGATTTGCAGGAGCCAAGGCTGCAGAGCTCCCCACAGACATGCTCTTTATTGAAGCCACCAGGAGACATGTGCTCTTGGATCTGTGTGTGGTAGCCTAGATCTGCAAGGTCACCAAGATGCAGCAATCAGCTTAGAAGGTGGCTCCAGGAGCACAGAGATTCCTCATCATTTCCATCAGGTGCCAGAGAAATCCCTGGTTTAGCATGTCCCCATTCTCACAGCTGGAGAGCTGGCAATTCCTTCCTTCCTTGGCTGCTATCCAGCATTGAGTCACATGGGGGACTAAGAAATACCACTTCACATCCATTCCTGTTGCTGTCTTTCCATTCACAAATGTAAAAACATCCTTGATTTTTTCTGACAAAAATGTAAACAAGGAGACTGGCTGGCCCAGGGGATCTGTAATAGGATATAGAGCCTTTCACCTCTGTCTTATGAACAGAACATCATTCCCCTCTGGTGCACATTTTGTGGCTTGTGAGAAGAGAGCTGGTGGTCTGAGCCTCAGTGTCATGTGTCTGCTTCAGGAAGCCACAAGATTTGGGACTGATTAGCCTCTTTGTGGGCAGCCCCCCCAGAGGGGCTGGTGATGAACTGGTATCTCCTGTGCAGAGATAAAACACACTGACTGTCCAAGGAGAACTGGTCTCAGTGATGCTGATCTTGCTTTTGTCCCCTGACTAGCAGCCAGTCTTTAGCCATCTGTAGGAAAGCTAATCATAACCATGAATTTACTCACAAGATTGCAATGAAAGCCCTGTAAATCACACATATGCATTTTTGGTGACTCTGATGTGCAATGCTGTATCTGGCAATGTTGTTTCGATGAGTAAAGAAGGAGTTTTAATGAAATGTGTGCCAAAATCTGACATTGCATCACCTGGCTCTGAAGTCCCTCAGTACCTGTGACTGCAACCCCTGCAGACCTGCTGAGTGTCCCTGTCCCCAGGGGAGGAATCCAACCTGCCTGGTGCTCAGGTCTCTGCAGCAGGAGGGATGTGTGTCTAACCTTTGCAAACAGCAGGGCCAGCCCTTCCACATAGCCCAGAAGGAATACCTCCAGCCTCAGCACTTCTGGTGTAGTGCTCTGAGGCTTAATCATCAGCCAAGGCTGTATCCGTATTCTGTGGAGGGAAATTCCCAAACTTAGCAATATTAGGAGGTTTCATGGGAGCTCTTTACTTACAGGTGTTAAGTACATTAATAATATCTGGAAACACTTCTCTCTGTGTTTTTCTGTTAAAATACAGTCCTGACATTCCTGTTCTGCCCTGCCTTCAGAATGCTTCCAACCTGGGTGCAACTGAGCTGAATTTGGTTGGATTCTGGGATGTCCTACAAGTAAATATCTAAATTTAAACTGGATATGTGACTGGCTGTTTATAGCTGGGCTTATCCACACTGGGTTCTTGGTGCCCCTTGACATAGACAAATGCATTAAATCAGGGACAGGTGTATTTTTGCAGGCAGTTTTCACTAATAATAGGAGTGTCCTTAGCTCCAAACAATCAAGAAGAAGAGAATTGTAAAAGAAGATAGCTGGACACAAATTTTCCATTAGTTTCCCTTAGCTGTGGTGGTGGGTCAGGCTGATGCAGCTCCTTTGCTGCTCAGCTTGCTCTCCTGTCAGAAGCTTCTCCCTTGAGGAGAGTCCTCAGCTACTTCAGCAGAGGAGCTGATGGCTTAGCTCCAAACTCCTCCTGCACAAGTTCAAACTGAGCTCTCCGGGTTGAACGAGCTCTGGGGGACAGTGAAATAATATCTTGAGCTATATCATCTGTTCCATAAATGAATTTATCTAGACCCTGAACTCAGAAGAAACCCAAAGAAAAGCATTGTGCTAAGAAGGAAGCAAAAATAAACGGACTAGTCTAAGTTTAGGACTGCAGCTCTTCTGCGGATCCAATTCCAACCTTTGCCCATTATTTCCCTCTCTTTTTCCCTGTTCACAGCACTAATTTGTCCTCATTTATCAGGCCTTCTGTTGTGTTAAATGCAAGAAAACAGCAAAAATGACACAGTATTGGGCAGAAGTAGATGAGACTTTTCAACAAGCCTAGAAAGAAGTGGGTAATAAAAATGTTTGACATAGGAATACTCAGATTGTTGGTCTTCAGACACAGCACACAGCTGTTTTCTGATTTTACTGGTGGGAGTGAGCACTGGGTTACATGATTACTGGGGATCCAAATGCACTGATAAAGTCAGAAAACTATCCCCTTATATAATCTGATTGAATAAAATTCCTCTGAAATCTTGAAATAGTGCAGCCAAAGGATCTGTGAAAGCATCAACACCCTCTCCGTAGGATCCACAAGAACTGGTTTTCCAGGTCAGATGGAAGAAGACAACC
>VRYO01001463.1:11631030-11654701 GCA_009812075.1 Sialia sialis | reverse complement strand
CTTTTTTTTTTTTTAAGATAAGTCATTCAAGTCAATTCGATTCCTAACCATCAGCTTCTCTTAATAACCCTGATAGTCATTGCCCTCACATTCATTTAGTCTAAGCTCTTTCTTGCTTATATTCTGCCCACACTGTAGATTTCAGGAACTGGATTTAAGCAAATAAATATTTGTTGATAGTACAATAACAGTAAGAAAACTTGGGGTTCTTGATAATTTTTGGGAAAGCAAAAATGCCAGAAGGATTTAATCTGAGAAAGTCCTTAAGAAGCCAAGTCCAAGAATGTACACTCCAGGGGTCACTTTATGCATGGCAATGCTTAAGACTCACCTAGGACTTAACTGTTCAGTTTGAATATTGAGTATTTAATCCCAAACTCTGGGAAAGAACTTCCTCTCTTTGTAGGCCCCCAATTCTGTGGTTTTGTTTGCATCAGGGCACAGATCCCACTGAAAAGCACAGGGAACCTGACCTAGCCAGATGGTTTGGATACTTTCTTATAGGCAAAGCCATGAATTTGAATCCCTTCAAGCTAAACTTCTTAGTGGCCCATTGACACAACTGTGGTACAAAAAATAGATGTAATGCCAAGGCTGGAAATTTCCTTGTCACAAGTCTTCAGAACTGGTGAGAGAACCACCTGGGAGCTGGTTCTTGATTTCTAGAAAGGCTTGAGGATTCAATCCTGCTTTTTGCACTGTTTCATACTCAATACATATAGATGCTGGTTGAACCTCACTCTGCTGAAGTTCTCTGTGCTGAAGGGCACTGAAGATGTGCTCAAGGGAAATGGTTTAAGATGCTATGATTCTCTGTCACTACTGCTCCTCCTCTAAGACATGCTTCATGAACAAAGCAAAGCTGGAAAAACAGTGTCTTCTCAGGCCTCAGACACCTCAGTGAGACTTGTTTTATTTATTTGATCATATCTTTCTGTCACAGGAATGGGTTGTTAATTCCAGAAATGGGATAGAGTGGAGGACTCATTCATAAATTGCAGTAGACAGATTTGTTAACCTGTTTCTTACTCTTCTGTGGTCTCATCCAGTTTAGTCTCTGACAGCCTCATGCCTAAATTTAATATTGTAGTTTCTGCTTTGCTACTGCTCACAGCAAGATCAGATAATCCTAAATGTGCTCCTTAATATTTCATCATCAAAATTTTCCACTAACACAGAAAACAAGATAAGCACCATCGGTAAATTACTTGAAATCTAGAAGAGGACATAAAAAAATATTTATTCTCCTTCCCAAAAAACCCTGCAAATCTGTCTGATCTTAGCTTTGTTTAGCTCCAGTTAAAAGTTTCCCCTGTGTCTCTTTACTTGCCTCTTCAGTGGATGCTGTCAATAACTCCAAGTCAACACTGATATCTGTTCGCTGCAACCAACAAAGGTCAGTGTCTGGCAAATCAGCATCAAATGTCTGAGTTAGGGGCCCATAGCCATGAAGGCAGAATATCCTGGAAAGCCCAGAGGGATTGGACACACAATTATATTCCCTGCAATACAGATTTTCTGTTGTACAGCTTGGTGTGTCACAATAGTCATGATCTCCTTCTGCTCTTATGGAGACGTGAAAGTTCACTTTATTTAGGCATTCATAAGTTTTGAGGTGCTAATTGATAGCCTGCAGTGCTTTGAGTGTTTTTGCCACCCATCTGTTTTGCCTCCTGTTTGTTAACACAGCTGGTGAAACTCATATGCAGGAGCCCACTTCATCCCAGGGTTCTTTAAAGTCCCAACCTCTGAATGTCCAATTAAACCAATCAAAACCAATTAGGGAACGTGCAGCAATCAACGCTGCAAAGCAGCCTTTGGAAAGGTGATGCTAACTGGTGTGCTTTTGTGCACACACTGATTTATTAGGTTATGCAGTGATGATAAGATAAAATTGCAATGAGCCTGGTGGGGAACCCAGAGGTCATGATCTCTACATTATCACTGGATTTATCTGATCTATATCATGAGGGCTTAACGGCAACTGTTGTTTTTTAAAACAATACCTTTTTTTCTCTGTTAATGTCCTTCTTGTTGTCTTTGGACAACAATCTAAACAATCATAGCACCTGATGATAAGTGTTGGCAAGGTGATAATCAGTTTTCTTGCCTTATAATCCCTATGGGAACAGATGGATTAAAAAAATTTACTGTTATAAGTTACAGTAGAGTAATAATGACAGTTCAATTGTTTGTGATGAGAGATAAGGTTAGTAAGGAGAAACATTTTTTTACCAGATTAACTGGTACACTTGCAAACAACAGAGTTTTCTATCTCACACCTTTGTACCATATCTTGTCCCTTTCCCCTCTGCTAGATGCACAGAATATTTGCTTTGTTCCCTCTAAAATCTCAAATAGGGACATGAAATGATCAGGGAAAAGACTGAAGTCCTTGAAGGACCCTCTGTACATCCAGTGCGGGGTGTGTTACCCTGCCCTATGTGTGAGGTTGGATGGAAAGTGGCTGGGGACAGGGACGCTGTGAGACACAGAAGGAAATCAGCCATGGACAATCTGTGGTCAAGTGCTGGAAACAGAAGGAACTCTGTCTAGGATGAATGTTTTGAAGAGATCAGTGAATCCCTCCTAGGTTGCAAAATCTGTTGTAGGCATAAATTTGGTTTTCTCCAGGGGAATTGGTAACACTCACTATTTCACATGCCCATTTAATGGAAATGAAACCTAAGAAAACTCTGTTTATAGGTACAATTCTGTAGATGAACATGATGAGTTTCCTGTGACTATAGTTTGAACACCTGTGCCTCACTGGATCACACTCAGCCCCAGCACATCCAGTCAGTATAATCAGGAGATGCAGAGTTACTTGACATATCCTAAATAGGATGCTTCACTGTGGCCATGAAGTATGACACCCTAAATCATCACTTTCACAGGTCAAGTTTTTGCTGTACATCACCTTTTGTCACACAGGCTCATATCACATCCTGAATCATATTTCTTGCCTTCATTCTATCTTTTCCATTTTTTGCAGATTACTCCTGGATATTGGGTTTCAGTAACTTTTATTATTATCTTACTTTGGGAGACATTCATATGTCTGCCTAGCTCCCCCTTTTTTTTTTGTACTGGACAGAAGTGTTTGGTTTGTAAATTCAGCACCATGAGCTGGAGACCCCTTACACGAAATTCTCTGAAGATCTCTGTCTCCTAACAACATGGTGGTGCCACTCACAGTTTAGGATGTTGTTATATAAGACCTGCATGTTTTCATAGTCTTGACAGAACATTAGTTGTACAATGAGGTTTGCAGTAACAAAGAAATCCTTCAACAGAAGGAAGAGATAATTTTAGTGTTTCTAGGAAGATAAATGGCTTTTTAAGGTAAACTAGACCAAAACACTGGAATCGTTTAGAAAAAGGAAATTTAGGTGACTCAGGAAGAAAATAATTCCCTAGGCTGCCTTCCATTATATCTTATAAATTCTCAGTTCAAATTCAGCCCTGGAGCAGAAGGATGGATTAAATGGCTTCCTGAGATGCCTTTACATTTATTTCCTGTTATGACTTTTCAGAGCTTATGAGAAATGAAGGTAGAATGAAGGGAACGCTCCCCATAGTTGTGGTTCTTCCAGACAGTCCCTGAAATGCGTTTTTCCATTAAACTATTAGTTTCCAGCTGAAGAACTAGTAGAGTTAATAGTAATAATAATAATAACCTCTATTCAATAACAAATAATAATCACAGAGAAAGCCTGAATTGCTAAACCAATCGATTTTTTATCAGAACAATAAAAAATGTCTTAGCCAATATAATGTGCTTATCTAGCTATTTTGCTATACAATAATATGCAGCGACTTGCACTGTTCATGTGAAATATGAATAACCATGATGAGTGATGTCCCTGGTTCAGACAATGGCAATTTACATACTAAAGAAATTAAATAAAGAAATTATCTTTTTTCCAGAAACATCTGAGCTGACAGAAGGTAACGAAACTAAACATTCAACTTGACAGCAGGAGTGGTTTTCTAGCAGTGAGGATAATTGAGAATTGGAAGAGAATGCTTGGGGAAAAAAGAAGGGGATCATTACCAGAGAGAAGGAATATATGTGAGAAAGTGCATCTTTAAAGTTACATTTGCACTGAAGGGTGGGCTGGATGACTTCTCTGAGCCCAGATGGAAGCAGTTCCTGTGATGGCAGCTCAGCCTCCCACTCTTCTATCTTCATGTCCAAATATGATATCTGTGAAACCTCTTCATCAGGAAAACCTAACTGCAAAAGTTGCAGGAAAATCTGTTTTGGTGAAGTCTGGTGTTGGATGTTAGACAATCAGCACAGAGGACGTGGTCTCAGACTCCCATGGAACCTCCAGTGAGCCTCCAGCAGCTCCTCATGTGAGTGAACATCAGCCAAGGGAAGATGAGGTGGTGCATGTGCAGTCTCTGTGCTTAACCATCCTTGTGATTTATTTTCAAGTGATGTTCAGTGTTTGTGCTGACTCTGGCAGGCACAGGCAGGGACCCAGCCCCTGATGATGATGATGATGATAATGATGATGATGTCTGCAGAGGAGCCTGTTCCTGTCAGTGAGAAGTCGTTTCTTTTGAGAGGAACTTGCTATGACCCCTAATAGAGTTGATTCCATTTGTAGGTGTCTCTGTCACAAGGGAATAGGTATCCTGAGACTGGCATCTGCTTCCTAACTTCACAAGGTTGGGTCACTTTGAAGGCCAAGAGGAGCAGGAAGGTAAACCACTAATGGCAGCAGAAATGGATGATATTCCAGGCTGGGAGAGAGGCAAACCATTAGAGATACACACCCTAAGGTGAGGAAAAGGGAAGCTGTAGACTCAAACTCTAACTTTGGTGTACAAGAGTAGACCAATGCAGAGAGCAGATCAGGAACACTGAGAAAAACCCTAATACAACAGCTAGCAACACAAATTATCCTGTTTTATTTACTTTACTGAAAGAATATATCTGGAAAACTCCTTAAAAAATTATGTGAAATAATGTAAATGGCATTTGGTCACCATGTCAAGAGCAGACCCAAGGGTCCCATGTGGCTTCAAACAGCAGAATTTTCTTCCCACCAACTGAAAGAAAAACACTACATTTGTGAGGTGCAGGGGAAAGAAATAAAATATCTACAGGGTTGTGTTTAAATCGGGCAGTAGGTCTCAGAGGGGGAAAAGCACAGCTGAACTCAGCTGAGCTCTGTAGTGCCAGAAACCAGAGAGCAACTGAGTAAGAGCTGCTGCTGTCTGGATATAAGTATAATCTATTCCAGTTTTGGGGCTCCACCTTGGTACTGGGGAAATCCACAGGCAAAGTCTGTCTGTGGTTTAAACCTTGACCTGTATTCCCTGCGATGCTCTTTGTGTAGCAGCAGCAGTAATTCTTTTGAAGGGTAGTCTAGTCAGGCTCAGCTGCAAAGGGTGTCAGTGCAGAAAGGCAGCAGAAGTGAGAAATGGGATAGTTCATATGGGACATCCAGCCCTTACATTGTGTAAAACCTGATCTCACAAGACAGCCAGGAACTGCTCTGCAGGAGGGATCACTGGGATGGAGAGACCCAGATGTCTTTGTGTGATTCCTCAGTAGCACACACAGACCAGTGCCAGGGAAGGTGTAGATGGAGCTTGTTTCTCCTAGCAACCCTATACCAGAAACATGGCATTAGCTAAGGGAAATAAGATTATTGTAATTCAGTGTGGGAGTGAATCTGCACCAATAACCTGAACATCACAGAATTTCAAAGGTGAGGGGTTCAACTTGCCCAGACACGAAGGTTTAATCATGGCATGCCAGTTATGAAGGTATGAGGACAGAAAAAGCAGTGGCCAACATTTCCTAAGTAATTGTTGTTATGTTCCCTCAGGGTCTGCAAAGCACACGAGCTTCCTGTGGCTGGGATGGGGAGGAGGGAGATGCCAGGCTGGGGGAGTCCCCTCTGCACCAAGCTGGATCTCCTGAGCTGAACCTGAGCACGGTGTCTGCTTGGAAGCCCTGAGTGATTCCAGATGTGGCACTATGGGGTGCTGTGGGACCAGCACAGCAGCTGGCTCTGGCATTTGGCAAAACCCTGGAGGGCAAAGCTGCTCTAGCTCGTGTAAATGCTTTCTCATGAGGTAGTGAACCCTGCTAACAACAAGCAACCGGGCTTTTCTTGGCTTTTACCAGGCTACTTCTCTGACATGAATTCTATTCTATTCTATTTGACTCAATCCAGGTACTGTGAATACCAGTGTGTTGTGTCTTATCTCTGTCAGCTCTGAAGATCCTCACAGCTCTCTGCAGAGGGCCAGCCATCACAGTGATCACTGGTGTCAGCATTCTGCTGTGTGGCTTGGTCCTTGCCAGCTTTCAGCCATGGCATTGGCTAGAGCCCTGGAAAGAGACCTGCCCTTCTGAAGGTGATCTTGCCTTAGTGACCTCTAAGTGGTCAGTTATGAGAGCAGGTGAGTCAGTGACCCATTTCCAACAGAGGTAATTACAGACATGCAAATAATGAACTCCCTAATTAGTGCCAGAAGTGTTTCCAGTTTTACCTGTGAATATCTGGGCTGCTGCATTCTTGTACCACATCTCTGTGTCTCCCACCAGCTGCAGATGAGGCTGTCAAAGAAGCTGCACTGGCAGAAATCAGTCCATGCACTGAAACCCATTGCAGAGGCTGGACAGTCTCACACTGGGAAATACCTCAGACAGAGATCAATATTCACATTTGACCTGCTCCTCCTTGCAGCAGTCTTTGCCTGATATTTATCTGATCCAAGTGGCTGCAGTGTATAAAAGTGCTTAACCAGCAGGATGCTGTTTGCACTGGTGCCATTTACTGTGCATGTATAATCTGGGCTTCTAAGCTTTCTCTGCAATATTTTTCCTGAAACATCAACTGCCTGGAAGATCATTTTAGCTCTGCCCACATCTCCTCAAGCTCCTGTCAGGTATGGCTGGTAAATGGTAGCTGCAGACCTTATAAACAGGGCAAATTCATCACCCTGTGTAATGAGCCAGGCCTTGAAAATGAAGGACACCAGTTTCTTTCTTCAGCATCCTGTCTGGTCTGTGTCTGACATGCTCAAGCCAAACAGGCACCATCAGGAGCATTCACGCTCTGGGCAGCAGTGGGAAAAGGCAACAAAGTGCCATTTCACAGCCTGAGCCACTGCTATTGTTCTACACAAGATCTATAAATTAAATAAGGTCTCAAAGCTTCTCAGTAAATAAGGGCTTCTAAATAAATGGCATTAAAAAGACAGTCTCGGAAATGAGCAAATATCTTTTTCTGTGAGAGTCTTACTGTATGCTGACCATGAAAAATATCTTTGTCTCAGTCTTTGCTGGTTTACAGTTTGATCTCTATGTGGAAACAAGTGACAAAGAGTATTTGAGATGTTCTGTTATGGGAAATCTATAGCAGAGGTTAATTTAGGTAAATCGGGAATCCTCTTGAGATTTCAGAGACAAAATCTGGAAAGGCTTACAGACTAACAACAGTGGCCTGCTGTTTTCCTGAAACACCATCAGCTGTGGCTAGACTTGAGGAACTTTAAATGAAGTCTGTAGTTGGGATGAGTCTAGAAGGATGTTTTGTCTCCTCTGGTTAGGTACAGGAGGAAGAGGTGGGAAAGGTGTTGATGAGCAGAAATGAAAAGGTTGCCACATTTTAAATGGCTGGCATTTAAAAGCTGTGAGGAACATGTTTTTTCCTTAATTCCACATGTTGAGGAGTCTTAAGGACCAGATTGATGTTGCTCTTACCAAACTCTATGGGCAGTAACTCCCAGATCACTCCTTGTTTACAAAGGAGATGTGTGAATCTGGATCTAAGAGGAAAGCCAGGCAGCCCATCCTGCTGGGCAGTGATGCAATGTACGAGAGCTGGAAACCCGGCCACAGGCATCACAGCAAGGTCTAGAGGCACCCTGCTCTCACATGTGCTCCCTGCACGTACTTGGGCTCTCCCAATTTCTCTGCATGTCCTAAGATGTTTACATTTAGTCCCTTCAGGATTTTCTTTGAAAAAATTGCTTAGCTCTGCTTCTGTGGAGACACATGGCCACGGAGGTTTCATGTTTAGTGGTTAGAGAGAGGGATGCCCACAAGACCTCTGTCATCCAACTCCCAGCACTGCTTTGAACACCTTGAGTCTGTATAAAGGGAAGATGAAGCCACAAGGATCTGGCAAGCTCTTGAACTGTAGCTCTGGGAACATTTTCTCTTGGATTTAGGAGCAGTGGCACCAATCTCCTGACTTCTGCCAGGGATAACTGTGGCTCATCTGGGTTTGTTTCCTTGTCATCCTCCTCCCTTGCCCCTTTTCCCACTGGCATTAGGCTGGGCTCTCGTGTGCTGGGTGTAGGAACAGAGTTGTGAGCTGGTAGGAAATAAACAGTCAAGCTTCAAATAAACTATCTAACTAGTCAAGCTGTCCTCCCCACACAGGCCAGACTGACACTGTATGCCCAACACTGCATTCCTTTGGGCTGGAAGTCCTCATTTACGCCTTTGTAATTTTATTTCACTCATATTTTTTAACTAGAGCAGTCTATTGCTTCTCCCCATAGTTCAATTAGGTATGTGGCATTTCCACCAAAAACAATAGTGTTTTCAAATGCTGCCAGTAGAATGCTGAAGGTTTCATTTAAAGTGAGAAAATAGATGTAAGCAACTAATAGTTTTTTCTCTGGCCCTGGAAAACCCCATGGATTCCCCCATTCCCCTAATTAATGCTAATCAGCTTTAGCATTTGTATGGACATTTAGTTCATGCAGATCATACCAAGTAGAGTTAAAAAAAAACCAAACAATTAAAATCAGGTATTTAGAGTTATCCTTAAGTTCCAGAAGTCCCTCATTCAAAATTCATATACAACCACAGAGCTCCAAGCAATTGTATGAAATCCCTAAATTTGTGCTTAGCTATGTCCCCCAGTCAGTCACCAGACACCACCTGAAGACGTGAAGGTTGGAAGAGACACCACTGCCTTTGCCAATTTTCTCCTGTAATTAAGCCTGCTTACTGCTGGGTTAAAAAAAAAAAAAAAAAAGAAGAAGCTCATTTGAATCTCATTTTCTGCTATCTAAGATAAGGTCATGCCTCTGGCTTGTCTGGTGAAGATGCTGAAAATTGCTTCAATTATCCCTGCTTAGCTGAGTGTAATCACTAAAATATCAGATAATTGGAGCTGCAAGGTAGTGCTGTTGGCACTAAGCCTGCAAAATGAATGATTGGTTTCCCCAGTCCAGTGTAGAATCTTTCCCGTTCAATTTACTGTTAAGTCAGCAGTGTTTGGTTTCATTCCTTCAACTTGATATGGAAGGAGATGTGATGGAAATAGAGAAAAAGTGTCATTAGACAAGGGAGACAGAAGTGACTGGGATTTTGTGTATTCATTAAAATTTACAGGTAAGTGTCTGAGATGGTCTGATTTATTGTCTCTGAAAAATTGTGCTGTATAGAAATATTTCATGCAGCCTAGGGGTGTGTGTGATTTCAAAACTGTTATGTGTAAATATGTTCTGGATTAACGCCACATAAAAAGAAGAAAAAAAAGAAAGGCATCTTAATATATTGGTTGGGATTCAGATGTGGACCCTGGAAAAACTATATTGATGCCATTTCTCTCTGGTTTCGAGCTCATCCAGCCGATACACTTCGTTAGCAAAGATTTGCTCTGAATGCCCCCATTCTAAGCAGGAAGGAAACTCCTCATTGCTCTCAGCAGTGCCTTGCCCCTTCAAGGGCTTTTATCCGCAGCACACTTCTTTGAGGCTGGCAAACAATGTTATCTCAAATCAGCTAATGGCAGACTGGGGGCATGGAAAGGTTGGAGGGTCAGTCCTCCCAGCCTGGGGAATGCTGAACAGGAGCACACGTGGAATTGATGCATCTGCTGCCCTCTCCTGCCCTTTGCTGCATTTCCTGCAGCCAGCCCCTTGCAAGGGAGAATGGGCGTGCTGCAGGACCTACTGTGCTCTTCTTTATTAAAGCACGAGAGATGCTGCCAGCCTGGCTAAGATAGTTTGCTGAATTTGGAGTTTTCTGGATTCCTCTTGAACATTATAATTCATAGCTGCCTCACAAAACAGATGCATTTTTATTTAATATTTAGCTATTTATCCAATCATTTTAGATTGGCAAGCCCATTCTGAAAAACCCAAATCTTCAGCCCTAAAGACAAATAAATGAGCAAGGAAACAGCCTACCATTTGCCCTGTAACATCTCTTTTGCATTTGTTAGAGAATTTAATTACTTTTCTGTGCACATCCACCATGCAGGATTGGACCTACTCCTTAGCATTGGCTGAGAAGGCTATACCAAACTTTACTCAGATGGAAGATTTCCTTTTTCTCCAGCCATCCTGCTCCCAAAACAAAAAACTCTCAAAGGTGGTGGAGGGCAAAGAGAATCCGTGCTGTAGCCAGCGGAGTGGCTGCAGAGCTCTGCATGGTGAGAGGGAGGGCTGACATCTCGGGACATTTCTCATCAGCATCCTGCTGTGTACCAGCTTCCAACACAGGCAAGCTCCACACAAAAGACTTAATCACAAACTCATCATCCTGAAAAAGATCAACACAAACGACTCTTGCTTATACATTGCTGGGGTTGTGCTAACATACACATCCAGGCTGGGCTTCCCAGGGCTGGATCCAGCTGCGTTAATCTGCTCCTATCCAGGGCAGCCAGAAGCAACTTAATCTTTCCTGTCAGTCTTGCTTTTAAAGGCAATGCGAAAGAAAAGCAAGAAAAGCTCTGAGACAAGAGCTAAAAAGCTTTTAAAAGGGCTAAAAGGAGCCTGTTTTGTCCGAGTGATAATTTGAATTGCCCACTTTGAAAGCTCAGCTGGTAGTGCTCAAATAAGGGAAGCAGAACGCAGAGAAGTCATGCGAGGCTCCGGGTCCTGGGGACAGACCGGCAGAAAGCAGCAATTCAGTCGGCAGAAAGAAATAGTGTAAATATTTTGCCTGCTACAGTAAAGGCCATTTAATAGAAGCTAAGGGCAACAAAAGGAATGTGGGTGGCTCAGGTGACTGTGAGATGTTTACACAGACTCTTGGAGAAAGCAGGACAGGATGTATTTGTCCCACCTATTGAAAGTAGCTATGCATGAGTGGAAAAATGCATTTAGATCCCTTATTTTCATGCAGAAAAAGAGCACTCTTCTCCCTTTTCACAATAAATAAAGAAAGAATATGGATGCTGCCAGGCAAGGTGGTAGGGAAAAGAGGATGCAGTGAGATGCCACTGAAGCTTGCCTTCCAGTGAGGCCTGGTTCAGGGCTCTTCTGGCCCTGATTTGGCCGTCACAATGTATGATAGTTTAAACTGATGATGTGATGTGAACACAGTACATAACCCAAGGAAGATGAGAAAAGCAATCCTGCAAAATAAAACATCTCAAAGGCAAGCTGCATCCACAACCCTTCCGAAGCTGAGAGAGGCTAAACTGCATGCTCTGCCTGTATGCTCTCTATCCCAAGGCACAGTGATAAAACCTTAATTTGCACACCAATGTGTGATTATTTACACAAAACATTCCAAAATGGAGCTTGGATAAGAAAAAAAGAGTAATTGTTATCAAACAATAGTAAGGAAAAAAACCTTTTCATTTTTTCCCTGCATTGAAAATGTCTCTGTGTATTCCTCTCTATCTGGTTTACCATGTTAAGAACAGGGATGGCTGCATGAAGCTGGGAACTATATCTGTGCCACACTCCATAAGTAATCCATGCTTGTGTACTGCTTGCATCTGACACAATGGCAATAAATAGAAATCAGCTTGTTCGGAGAATTGTTCAGAAAGATTCTCATCCTTCTTTCTCTCACTAACACTGAATAAAGCAAGGATCCCTTTCTTCTTCCACTCAGGAAAGAGAAGATGTATTTCCGATCAATCCATGTCAGTCCTGACCCTTTGGTGCTGTTGTGCACCCACAAGAGCCCTACTGGAAGCATTTTCCCTGGGGGGCAGCACTGCTTTCCCTGAGAAGCTGCAGGATCCTGTATAACTGTGCTTGTTCCTAATACACAGCCCAATGTTTGTGTCTCCCAGGGTGATGCTCAGGTAAATACCAGTCTAGTGAGACATGAAATGAGACAACCTTGAGTGGCTGAATTCTGCCTGGATCTCTGGAAATGACTGGGAATGGCTGTCTGTGAAGGGGCTGCTGAAAGCCAAGCTCCAAGAGCTGCTGCTGCTCTTCTGGGCAGGGCTGGCCCTGGCCTGAGCTTGGCTGGGGCTGGAGGCAGCAGGGCTCAGCTCAGCCACACACAGCGGAGCATGCTGCAGGCAGGGCAACAAGTGCTGGCTTTCTCATGGGTTGAGAGTTGGTCAGGTGAAGGACTCAACAAAATACACGTACAGTAATTTCACGACTGTAAGGCGCACACTTTTGACTAAAATTTTGATCAAAACGTGGAAGTGTGCCTTATATATGGACAAAGTTCAGAAATTTGCCAACCTGGAAGTGTGAGCCATGAGCGCCGCGCACTGCGAGAGCCACGCCAGTCAGCACCGCGGGCGAGCGGCAGTGCCAGGGCCCGCAGCACAGGGAGGGCATCTGGGGCTGCGTTTAGAGGCTACACAGATCTGTGAAAATTGTTTGCAAATTGAGCACCTGACAGTAAACCCTGAGATCACAGGATTCTGTTACTAATTTGTTACTTTGTTGCGCGTGGATCCTCACTGCAAAAAAAATAGTGAGTCTTGTAGTCTGGTGCACCTTATATAGGGACAAAGTTCGGAAATTTGCTGACAGTTGGGAAAGTGCGCCTTATAATCCGGTGTGCCTTATAGTCATGAAATTACTGTATCTCACTATTGGAGAGGTATTTAAAACAGCTGGTAATGAGTAACATAATTTTGACTCTGATTCCCTGACATGGGAAAATATGTGTAAATATGACATTTGGCAAGAGCCTGCAGGCTAAATGATACTGTAAGCAGAGGCAAAGAGTGGCAAAGGGCAGGTTAGATCATAAAGAGTAGCTTTGAGGCTTTTAAGAAATATAAACAAATGGGAAGCAAGAAGTACTGGGAGATCTACAGAAAACAAGACAAAGGAAGGTGAAGAAGATTTTCTATCAGAGCAACAAAAAGCAGCACTGAACATTGAATTTTAGTAAGCATTTCAACCAGCCACAATAGAGTCACAAAAAATATTTGCATTTTGCATATGATGGAAAATTAAAGAGAAGGCAATTGAGGACTGAACAATGGGAGAATGAAAGGAAATGTATTAAATCATTAATTTGAATTCTTTATTTACTTACAAAACTGGAAAGCTGCTGAAGGCATTGGTTGACATTGGCAAGCAGTGGTAAAGGAAGCAGAAATTATGTTCACCAGACAAGACTATCTATCCAGACACACATTTCTTATTAATTACAGGCTTATTACATGATCCTCAGTTTAAGCTACCAAGATTCCTGGCTGTGCACATCTATACCCACATTACATTCCTGTCTTTGCTGGCTATTGATATGAAGCAATACCCTTAAGGGTATTTTAAGACCTCTGGAGGCTGGGAAAGGGCTGAATGAGATGGCTACAACAATGATCTGTAAAATAGGTCATGGGATAAGAAAGGTGAAGAGAGTGTACAGCTGTTCTTTGCTTCTTCCAGTATAAAAATCAAAGGGGACAAAAGTAAACTACTGGGTACTACTGCCGGGGCAAACAACAGGAGACACTTCATTGACTGCATCAAATACAGTTCTACTATGTTCAACAGTTGGGTTGCAAACATTTCCTTTGATTTAAAAAAAAAATTAAAAGCATCAGAAACACAAATGAAAGAAAAATCTGTCAATGAATATTTAAAACATTAACTTTCACTCAGGACATCCGAGTCACAAGTCACAGGAGGCTGAGAGAGCATTCCTGGATGCTTGCCCTGCCCTAACATCCTTCCTCAGATAACATCTGCTGTGCCTGCTCTGCTGCTGGGGCAGGACACCAAACCAAATGGACCAGTGCTCTGATCCAGCACAGACAGTCTTGTATGTTTCTGCACTGTGAACTCACTGGGCAAATGATCTGGGAAAGAAATAAGCCAGCAAGTTTTGTATTTTTTGGTTTTTAATCTCAGTAAGTTCCCTGATCTTGTTGACTGAGTGGACAAATAAATGACTGAATGGGCTCTGCCAAGGGAATCATAGGAAGCAGGATGAGCAGTCATGCTTTGGCAATGGGATGAAGGAGCAGGAGGGAACAGAGCTGACTAAGCCATTTTTGTCACTGAAATAAATACACGTGAAGCAAAAAATATTGATGGAGAGCTGGTGTGAGTCGGAACAATGTTTTCTGTGTGCACGATACAATGTCGATAAAGAGTGAATAAAGCCGCATGTGTCCCAGTGTTATTCTAATGGGTGCACAGAAAGGACTGGGAAGAGTAGCCCAGGTGAGAGCCCGGCCCTCCCTGCTCCCCTCAGCAGCAGCACCCTGTTGTTGCCAACACAGGGCAGGTGAAGCACATCTGTGCCCTTCCCTGAGGTGTAGGCTGGGAAAAGCAGAATTTAATTTCTGAGCATGGCATTCCTGACAGTGATGGAGCAAAAGTCAGTACTATCAGTTTCACAGTTTCTATTTTATTTTCTATGTAGACTATTAAGGGTAACTTCACTCTTCTGTTCAATGAAAAATTCTTTGGTTTGGCTTTTTCTTTGTTTATCTAAGAAAAAAAAAACTTTTGAAAAGTGCTATGTACAAGAACTGTAGCATTTCTGTTCCTATCATAACACTTGTGCTTGGGGATATATCCAGGCCAAAAAATAAAAGGTCTGGATCAGAACTGGCCAGAGTTTTGGAACTCAGCCTTGAGGTATTTTTCCCTTTCTCCCTTCAATGAGATTTCATGGGAACACTAAAAACATAAACAGCTGCAGTCTTACCTTAAGAATCACTGATTGCAGAAAGGCAGTTACACAAATTTCCTTCTTTTTCAGATTTCTTAAGAAATATGCCTTACACTGCAGGTATTGAGATCTTGAAGTTGTGAAGTCTTTAACAGCCTCTGTGCCAAAATGTTGCAGACAATCTGCAGAATAAGAAAAATCTCTCTCCCACTGACAGTTTTTGTAGCAAAGTGAATCATCATCACTCCAGCTGAATTTCCTTTGCTTGTCTTCATGTGACAGTTTAGCTTTATTCCTCACACCACCTTGCACAGCTCTTAGAGGAGCTTCAAAAGTGGCTGCAATGCAGATTCATTGATAGGATATCACTCTGTGCTCTTCCTTCTGCTTAGATGATGCTTTTAGATCTGTCCTTCAAACCATCAAATTTGGGTGGCCAGAGAGATTTTGTAGGCAGCTGATTGAGCATACCTTCTAAAAGCAGGTAAATGACTGTTCACTAAAACTTATTATTGTTTTTTTTGTTTGTTTGGTTGGGTTTTTTTGGGGTTTTTTTCTTCCCTAAAGGCAAAGGTTTTTTGAAATTCATCCAAGCTGTGCCAGGCTGTTTTGTTCCTGCACAGATCACACAGAGACTTTGCTCCTTTGCTCCTTCTTCAAGCCTCCTGTGGAAATTGCTGAAAAATGAATATTGACTTTCAGTACTTCCGGGTAATATTGCATAGGATATATTTGAATTGTCTTGCAACACCTCAAGGAGCCAAAAATTTCTTAGCAGTACATGTGATCCTTAACTTTGCTTAATAGAAGGTAAATGTGGAGGGAAAAATGAGCTGGTGATGAGAGCACTGGGCAGGGATCCAGTGGGTCTTTAAATGGATTCCTCACTCTACCACAGATTACCTGTGGGACCCTGTTCAACATGATTAATCTTTCATCATTTCTGTGTAATTAGACATTCAAGTTCTCATAGGAGAACTCAGGAATTCTCTCTCCCTGTATGTGTATGTACAGCATCTCACATGACTGTCCCTTCAGGTGAAATAAAATCCAGGCAATGAGTGTTGTTGCTAATTGCTGATGATTTTAGTCAATAATTGTAACTGGAAATGAAGCATAGTGGTTTTGAAAGAACTGAGCATTTAAAGAAAATTTTAAAAAAACCAGAAAAATAATTTAGAAAGTGATTTTGCTCTTGAAAAGGTCTTGTCACTTTAACTCTACCCTACATCTGTTCCTTGGTGTGCCACAGATTTGCCACATGAAATGTGGCTATGATCTCTTCCTCTTCCTGTCCTCTAGACTTCTGTCATTAAAATAGGATTGTTGATACTTAGAGGGGAATTAAGAGTGCTTTTGTAGATCCTGGGAGATGAAAGGAAGCCAAATCCCTTACCTGCTCAGAAAGAGCAGACTGGAGAATCAGATGATAGCTTCACTTTTATGAAACTTTGAACAGTTCAATAAATGTCTTAAACTCTGGGCATTTGCCCTAAATGTCTGCACATTTCTTAGAATTACCCTATTTTTTAAAGGGTTTGATGAGAGCCGGTCATAATGTGAACAATACCTAGTCCTTAAATTTTGAAATACTAGTTTTCCTTAGAGATTATTTTTTTCCTGAGTGAGTTCCTAGTACAGTGGATTCTTCTTTCAGACTGGTGGCAACTCTGTCACTCTTGTCACCCTTGTGAGACCTCAATATTTGCAGCAGAATATCCAGGGAGAACATGGTGCTTCTTGTTCCATGCTCTGAACCACAAATTCTTTCCAAACAAGTTCTGAGGCAGAGCAGGTACTTCAGTATCTTTGCACTGCCAATTTCATTGAGAAAAATTATTTTGAAACGGTATCCTTGGATCAGTCTGCACCATGCCACTGGGTAAGGCAGAGTGCCATAGAAGTGTCCATCTACCTGGTATATGCAACCAAGTTATCACAAATAACGCTCTGAGGACCTGAGCAATTAAAATTATATCACCAGGAATAAAATCAAAACTATTAAAGGTTTGAAGCACACAGTATTCTTTCAGGTGAACCACTTTTCAGGCCATGGCTGAATACGTCCTTGGCTCGCTTGACTTTTTAAATGAGATTTTTGTGAGCGCTTTTTTTTATCACCTTAAGCTCTGCCAGGAGTTTACTGTTCAAGGTTTAAGAAACTGTGTAATTGAAATATTATCAAGAGGGAGAAAAGGTGCCCAATAGCTATTGCAATAGTGTCAAGAAGCACAAGGTTCTATCAGGAGAGAGATAGAAGTACATTTACCAAATTGTGCAGAAACTCCTATCAAGATTGATATGGAATTGGAAAGTAGGACAGGAACAGACTTTGGTTGATCTTGTAGTTCATAACCTGCCTCCAGGCAGATGCAGTCAGTCCTGAATGACTCATGGGGAATGTTTGTGTAATCCCTTTCTACTATCCTCCAGTAAATGAGATTCCATGGCTTACAGAAGAACCTGCTCCAGGCTCACCATCACTACTACTGAAAATGTTTTTCCACCATCTAACCTAAACTTCCTGCTTTATTTTAGTCCACAACTTTAAATCTGCCCCCACCAGGCATGGAGAAAAATTCCTCCCTTTTCACAGACATCTTCTATATTGCAAAACATCACAGCTACCACAAATTTCTCATTGATGGAAGAGGTCCTCTCTGAGTCACCACAATTTGCTGCAAGCTATCATGTGTTTACAGAGAAGTGGTGCTTAAGTCTGCTGGAGTGCTCAAGCCCCCCAAAAGAGGAGTGAAATTCTTTGTCTTCACCCAGCCATGAAGCTGCAGCCAATGCATAGAAAGTTGTCTAAAGACAGCAAAATTGTGTATCTGTATCCTCTGTCTCCAGCCCAGAAAAAAAACCCCACTTTTTTTGGCTGAAATTTTCCTAAATCTGCTCAACCTGGGCTTCACTGGATTAGTGTCATAGAAAATTTAAATTAACTATGGGTTTAAGCTTGACAGTGTAGTAATCAAAAGGCAGAATCTTGTAAGGCAATGTTAACAAAGCTGCCATTACTTCTGCTTGATTTATGTTGCTCTTTGACAATGTGTATCCAGGCAAATGCAGGGATACTAGTCTGCACTTCAGTAATTCCCTTCATCTTCTGCTTTTTCTTTAAATAGTCTTGAAATGTTCATATCAGATAAACAAAAAAAACCAGCAAAATGTCCTTTTGTTTTGGAACTTTGGCCTTGAATCTCTGATAGCATGACTGTGAGTCACACAAATGTAGAATACATGCTTTTTGTGAATAATGAGTCAGTAAAATATTTTTTGTTGGTGTTACAGACATCTCAGGGAGCTTCACTGCCTCCCTAAGGTAACCTCTAAATTCCTTTTAACATAAATTAGATTCTTCTATTGTTCTACAACATTTAGGATATAACAGTTGTATTATGTAAATTATGAAAGCTATAATCTTTATGCTTCTCTATAGCTTTGGAGGAAAAACAAAAAGGCTCAATTGGAACAAAGGTTCCTAAGATGTAGGTTTTGTTTTCTTTTGGCTTTGGGTCTTTTATAATTTCCTCTCATTCTTGATTCTTGCTTGCACCACTACAAAGCTTTCAGCATTCACAGCAAATGCATCTGTGAGGAACACTTAAAATCCACTAATGAAAGGGAAATTACAGTAATTTCACAATTATAAGCCACACCTTTTTCATTGAAGAATCCAGCCTACCCCAGTAGTGGGGCTTATATTCAGGTGCGGCTTATCTATGGACAAATCCCAGTGAAATGCCAACCCAGAAGTGAGAGCCGGCTGGGGAGGGCGCCTGGGGCTGCCTTTAAAGGCTTCTCTGGTCTATGAAAACTGTTGCAACTTGAGCACCTGACACCAAACCCAGCTGGCAGTGATTCTGTTACTAATTTGTTACCTTGTTACACATGGATCCTCACTTAAAAAAAACAAAAGAAGAAGAAGAAAAAAAAAAAGTGCGGCTTATAATCAGGTGCGGCTTATAATCGTGAAATTACTGTACTTGATTTTTATTTTTTTGTGTGTAAGAGAATATAATTACTCAAGGATGAATTTAAACAGTGCTTAAGAAATTTTTTCAAAATTATGCAGGACTATTTTCACTTAAGACAGGAGTTTTCTAACTATAGTCTAAATCACTGCCTACAGCACTTATTTTTTCAATGTGGATGTCAGCATCCACCTTCATCTCTGAGCTCCAGGTGTCATTGAGGGTTGCAGGTGGATGAACCCAGGTCCTGTTTCTCCCATTCTGAGTATGCACACAGGTATAATATAACAACAGCTCTACATGTTTCAAACACAACATTTTGTTGCATAGGAAGCTCTTTGAAAAGAATAAAAATAGCTATATCCTACCCATGTGCAGATGGGGCTATTTTCTTCTTCTTTAAACTCTTTTCCTTCCTTCCAGATTCCATACAGGCTGTAACAGATGAGCATAACCACATCCTTTCAACCAATCACTCCTTTTTCATTTTCTTCCCTCTCTTTTTAATGGATGCAAGACAACGCTTTTTCTGAGTACAAATACAAATGCAAGCTGCAGTATATCTGCCATTACAAGCAAACTTATAGGAAAGTAAACTTATTTGCTGTTAAACCACAAAGTACCGGGAACTGTATCATCATGTATTTTTAGTGATTAAATTAACCCACTTCTAAATCCTAATTCTCCAAGTAAAATAGAGTGCATTATCAGATAATTTTTGTCTGGTGAAACTCTAGTGGGTTTGACAATGTCTGATGTGCAGTAAATACAGAAACATGTGATGTACCTGCTTTCTAATGAGTGGGTTTTGGTTTTTTGGGGTTTTGTTTGTTTGTTTTGTTTTTCTCAATATGGTATGTTTTAAGAGACATTTAAGGAGGATTTAGCTGCTTTATCAGTCCTAGTGGGGAGGCCCAGAGAAGCTAACTTTAGTCTCAGGATGGATTTTGGTGGTGCACCCCTTGCCCTCCCCAGGCCCCACTATAGCTAAAAACAACTTCTTGTAGGGCAGATTACTGCCTGTATGAACTCAGGCTGGAAGAGATTTTTCTTACCACCGCTAACCTTCCAAGATCTGGTGGGAAAGTTTATGCTTACTCACTGTTTGCTGTGTTTTTTCTGGGTTTTTTTGAGTAATGTGTTGATAATATCACTATACATGCAGAGATCTAGAAATCAGTTTAAAATGTTTTGTTGAGTCATTCTGCTTTCCAGATAAGGCTGTAGCATCATGAACATTTTAATTCACTATAACTCAGCCATGCTGCTCTAGCAGCCCCAATTGCCTCGTCCTGTTCCTGCCCCAACCCTACAGGAAGCTGACCCAGGTTCGCATTTAACTGGCAAATAAATGATGAGTTTATAACAGGGGTTATTCCTCTGATCTTCTTGCATCTAACTCAGTTCACTCTACTTATTAAATAAAAGTAGGAGCTGCAAAAAGCATTCTTAGCATAAGAACATAAAAATACATTATAAAACTCATCACCTTATTTTTATAATTTACATAAAGTCCATGATATAAAAATGTTTCCCTACTAAATTAATTTTCATCAGGCTTCATTGCACAGTCTGTTCTCGTGATGTTTCCCAGGGACAGCTGCTTGAAGTTTTTGATTTAAATCATTAAATGTTTGATTTATAGCGCATGCTTCCGGAGCCTTAGCACTTTTCATATTGCAGTGTATTCTTATCCTAATCATGTTACTGTTTAAATACATTTGGATGGCGGGGGATTAAAGTGAACCAGCCTGTTCATTTTCCTACAAAGGAGCAAGATTATTTATCTGACAGTTGCTAAGGCACAGAGCATAACTCAGAACAGCCTTGTTAGCAAGTTGGAGGCAGACTGAGCTGCTTCATTGATGTTTGAATATCATCAGCTGGTGTAGCCTTGTATTCTCTTTGGATAAAATCCATATCTGCACTGGGAATAGTTGATTATGTGGATGTTGTAATACATTTAACTTCTTTTTATCTTTCATGAAACAAGACAGAAAGAGGTTGACGTGTCCAAGCTAGGAAAACATGTTGCATAGGGCTGAAGGACATGCTTTATCTAAGAATATTCAATAACTTCTAGATCCAGTTCACTTTTGATTTTTGTTTAAAACTGTAGAGAAATTTTTGTCTTCTTTTACCATTGCAAAGAAGAATATTCAAAGCTTTGATATCAAAATCCATACTGGTCTGTTAGAAGGACCTTTACATCGTATATAAAATGATAATAAATTTTATATATTAGAAAGTGAGAAGCAGCTGAAGACAGTATTTTCAATGTTATTTCTATCATGACAGACTGAATCCAGACCAATTGGAGTCAGCCTCCACTGCAGCTGAGAGCAACTGATGGTTCCTTGAGTAACTTAGATTAAGAAAAGTTTTTCTGAGTACTGACCAACTCAAAGCAATAAATCAGCTGGTTTTGTCAGATTTATTTGTCAGAGTTTTGTATTTCCAACAATCTTCTTATAAGCAGGAGAACAGTGGGCATAACCACATATAAAACCCACACATAAAACCCCACTTCTCAGTCCAAGTGTATTTGTGATATTTTGTACTCAGTTCTGTGAATATTTCAACACTGCAGCACTGCAGTGACAAGCAGGCAAAAGGGAATACTGGTGCAAAGTCTATTTAAAACTGGAATGCTCAGAAATTTGCCGAAAGCAAGTATCAAATTGTTCACAGATGGAAGCTAGTGGTGCTCTTGCAAGTCTCTCCTCATTGTTTTCCATTTTCAGAAAACAGGACTTAATACAGCAGTGCAACTTTAAAAGAGAGCATACAAAGATCAGGATAAATCATGCTGGCTCTCTCCCTCCAGCAAACATCATTTCTTTAGCCAGCTGAAAGACTCCAATATTCTGTTTATGTTTGACATCGATCATTTATTTTGATTTACAAAGAACAAGGGAATTATGGGTGCTGACAAGAAAACTGTGGGAATTATGCTGGAGTGATTTTGGATGTTATGAGTCAGGGTTACTGCCCCATCACTTTGCCAGATGTTCCCAGCCCCTTTAAGCAGCAGCAGTTAACTCTGTGCTTCAGCTGAACTGCTGTGCTTCAAAACCTGCTGTGTTAACCTCCCTCTGATTTCATTCTTTTTCACTGATTTATATGGTTCAGTTGCACCCCATTTACAGGATGAATAGGATTCAGTTTCATCCCAAAGGGGTTCAGGTCACCCAGACTGCACTACAAAGCACAGAAAATGGGAACTATTGGACAATTTGCTTTGAGGGCACCTATAACCCTGACTACAACTGTGATGGAGACACACTCCCAGCAGGTAACAATAAATAATATGCAGCAACACTGAAGACAAATGGATGAAAAATACGATACCAGAGATAACATGACAAAAATGGATATTTTTCCTTACACAACAGAAGCAATAAACATTTAAAAATTCCCCTTTCAGGCCTTTCTGCAAGACCCTACTTTCAGTTTGCACTGGTTGTTATCACAGAACCATACAATAGCCCAGGTTGGAAGGGACTTTGAAGGTCAATCTGGTCCAAGTTGTTGTGAGAAAGGGAGCCTAGAGGAGATTCTGAAGCAGCCTGCACACCCATATCTTGAAAAACTCAAGGGATGAGCACTTCACCACATCCCTGGGGAGGCTGAATGCTCTTTGTCACCTGTAGTTTTCAGGCTGATTTAGGGAGTAAGCATCCAACACTGAAATACATATGGGAAACACTGAAAAACAGCAGTGAATAGCAAACATAAAGACAAGCACAGAGAGAACCAGGTCTTGATGCTTTAGCCAGGCCATACTGCATGCTCATAAAATGAACAAACAAACATATGTCAGTTTAGCTGGGTGCATTTAGAGTTTCCAACTCAAAGTGTCTTTAATTCTCTAAAATCATTCTTGTATTTATATTTATTAATTTACTACGAGGAAGAAGTGGGAAACAGCTGAATGATACCATCTGGCTTTCCTTAGAAGTATGGCACTAAGGGAGATGGCCTTTACTATGGGTTAACAAGAAAACTAGGATTGCTACTTTTATTCAATGGAAACTTACAGCAATATTTTATATTTTACTTTTGCCTACTTGTCGCATCTAAGCTGCACATGAGAGACCCTGTCTACTGGCTAAGATACTTTACACACACCAGCTTCAGTGAGCAAGGCTTAGTCTCTCTCTGCTCTCAAAAATGTTGTGGGATTTATAGTATACTTAGACAATATTGTGTTTACTACATACTTCTTTCTTTTCTACTGAAACTCCCAGGTAATTTTTCTGGGAGGTTTGAATTATTTTTAGGATCCCAAGGAGAAAATTTTAAAATTTCCCTTCTGAGTCCTTTCTTGGGACTCACAAATTCACACCAAATTTTTCAGCGATTCCCTTTTCTGAAGCCATGGTAACCAAGTTCATTTTTTTTTCTTTCCCACTTACATTTTTCTCCTTTAAAATAATAAAAAAATCCCCCAAACCAACAAAAAAGAATTCCTAAAACATTCTCCAGATATTTTGTGATTTAATTTCCAATAACTTCAGAAAGTTCTTTCCTGCTGCAAAGATCAGATTCAGTAATCTTTGGCTTCCTGACTCCATCTCAATCCCTTTCCTGCAATACTTCCAGGAATGCAGAGATATCTGGTTTGGCATCAAATCTGGATTTCAGATGGATTTGAAGATTCAATAATCTTCAAATATATCTACAGTAGTTTCACGATTATAAACCGCACCTGAATATAAGCCGCACTTCCGGGTAGCCAGGACGGCCATGGGATTTGTCCATATATAAGCCGCACCCAAATATAAGCCGCACTTTTTTTTTTTTTTTTTCCTTTTCTTCTCTTCTCTGCGCGGCAGGGTGGGGGTGCTGCTGACAG
>VRYO01001463.1:11610610-11629998 GCA_009812075.1 Sialia sialis | reverse complement strand
CCTGACATTAAATCCGAAATGTTCAGAAGTCTTCTGCTGATTGCCTGGAGAAGCTGACAGTCCTTGTTGGCATTTTTAATTAATTTTACAGTGGGTACCAGGAACAATGGCACCCCTTTTTCTTCTTGTGCTTCAGATTCACAGCTGGGAAAATCAGTTCTGACTGAGAAATCTCTGCTGGCTGAAGCCAGCTATTGGAGCTGTAACTGCATGTGGTGAGTTTGGTCTGCAGGATGGAGCTCTCTGTGTCTGTCAAAGGGGTCAGGACTAAGACAAAGTGGTTTCAAAACCATTTTTTTTCACAGGCTACCTGCCAGTAGGCAAATTTAATTCCTACAAATCATAACAGTACAGCAACAACAACAATAAGAAAATCTTTGCTTTATATCAAGGTCAATATGCTACTGCTGCTCCCAAAATATTTCAGAGTGGCTGCTTTTCAACAGTTTCCTCCAGTCCTCTTTAGTCCACATCACCCCTTCTGCTTTTCCTGACAGAACCTGAGAGTTTACCAAAGTTTTGCATGCTGGCTGCATTTGGGGTTTCTGCTCTGGAAATACCCAATTGCTCATCACTCCTAAGATATTTTCATGTCTTTTTCATGCTCCAGTCACTTGGAGGAGCAGCCAGAGTTCCCATGTCATAGAGAAGCTCCAGACAGAAGTGCCACTGAGGGTGTATTTTAGCCACAACTGCAGATCCACACCTGTGCATTTACTTATGAGTGTGAGTCTCAGACACAGTTCACATGCTAAACTGAGTTCACATAATAAGGATTTTGAAAAAGCCAGGTTCCCCCTTTCCTTAAAAAAAAAAAACACTTCTGGTTTGCATAGAGGGCTTTACTGGATTAAGGGCTTCACTTCTGCTTCTTTCAGTTTCCTTCAGAGTGAAGTTGCTGCTGATCATCACTTCTCAGCAGTTTTCTCTAATTGCAGTGTAGCAAACTGGGAACAGAGGAAACAGTCCTGGTGTTACTGCTGCCATTCCAGGGTCAGCAGAGGGAAGGGATGCAGCTCAGAATGTTTTCCTAAAGGATGTGCCCGTCATGGTAAGTAAGCTCTGGTACAAGGAAATACCATACTGTTTATCCTGCCAGAACCACAATTTTCTCAGCATTTCAAGCAAAGCTGGTCACTAAAGTTGATTCTGGCAAAATGATGGAATCCATAAAGCCGTCAGCTCTCCCTGTGTCAGAGGTGGGACCAAGTGCCAGCACTGCTGACATGGTGCCCTCCTGCCTCTGTCCCCTTCCCTCTGGCACCATCTCCAGCTTCCCCAAGAGCCGCCAGGAAATGTGCTCATTCCAGTGTCTGGGTTCTGCTGCTGACTCGTCCTGCTGGCATCCCCCTTCTGCACCAAATGTTGCAACGAGATGGAAAAATAACCCCACATCCCTTTAGAAATTGTATTGTTCTAACTTCCCTCTTTGCAAACTGGGGACACTGCAAACTGCTCTCAAAGTTACAGAATTTCACCTCTTTTGGGTCATTCTGAAAGACTTTCCTGGGTGCCTGTTTTAGGGGGATTTCTTTTTAGGAAGGAACTAGATACATATAAACAGAAAGTTAGCAGATCATAACACAAATATCTCTCCCTCCCTCCTACCAAGCCATTTGCTTTCCTAACTGAGACCGGTGGTTTGTGATTCTTCACATTATTCTTTTAATGTCATGACCTGTGTGTCAAAGTGAGAGGTTGCTTGTGGATTTTTCTTGTCTTTGAAAGCAATACTTTCTCCAGAGACAAAGAAGCTCTTTTACAACACTCTTAGCAATTGCCATGAGGTGGGAGCTACAAATTGGGCAAGCCTGGGCAGTTGCATGCTGACTTTTTTCATTCCTCATGTCCCACAAGTATTTCTCTTTCAACAAGGCTTCTGTGTGACTGAAAAGGAACTTTTTTGTTTCCTTGATTTAGTTATATTATGTTTTAAAATTTCTCCTATGGCTCCATTTCCCTCTGGAAGCTACCCTGGCCATAAAAATTATCAAATAACCCTTTTAATTTTCAAAATTGCAAATCTGTATTGTTCCTCTATCCCTATCAACAAAAAAGGGACAAATTTACTTTATTTCATTTGCATTTTCAAAGCCTTTGCAAGCTGTTTTCCACAATAGACCAGTCATAGCTTTGCACCTCAAAAATGAAAAAGTAGGCAGATCTGGCTCTTGAAAAGAAGCCTTTTCCAGCTTTTTGTAAACATTAATGACCTATTCATAAAGAAAAGGGCAAAGGTTTTGCACAAAGAGATATTACAACATTGAGACACTTGTAAAGTCTATTGGAGAAATAAACGATGGCTTTGAGCAGACACTTAGGGAAAGAGAAAAGAGGGCTTCAAATATGCCAGATATAATATTTTAGGAAGTTTCCATCAAAGTTTCTGGTGATTTTCAAGAATAGCTGCACCATATTAAACAGCAAAACTGTCCATATGTGTAAATATTCTGCCTCCAATGCTGCTGGTAGCAGTCATTTTTGGAAGAGTGTCCAGGATTGCAGTGATACCTCCCTGGCACATGGTCCCATTTCCACTGGCTGGCAACAGCGAGACTGCCTGGGCCACCAGCATGTTTTTTCAATTCTTCCAGGTGTACGTCCAGCTGTGTTCTGACCTTGTGTATACCACAGTCTCCTGTGGCAGGAGGTTTCACACTTTAACAGCTAGCTGTGGAAAAAAACTAGTACCTGCTCATGTTTGTTTTGAATTTATGACCTATTATAATTAGCTAATGTCCTCTTTCTAAATATTCTATTTGAAGGAACAGTGATATGTAATTCCCTATTTCCTATTCACCTTTTCCATTCTACTTATAATTGATTTTTCAGTCTTCTGTCACGACACTTTTTAGTAAGTTTTCCAAGACTGAGGATTCCTTCTGTCTGCAACTGCTCATTCTATCAAAACTGTTTGGTGTCTTTGATCTTTCTTTTAGAACAGTAGCATTTAGGTCCAAAAGACACTAAGGATCATAAAATCCAAGAGTTTTTGCTGCTCTCTCTACCATTCTGATTCTTCCATATAGTTGCCTAGAAGAAATGGAACTGTGTCCTTTCACCTTAAAAATATACTGGCTACCACCAATGGAAACCTGATGAAGAGAAATCTCTGACAGTTATTGCTATTTTAGGCCAACATTCAGAAAAGTGCTGTGTGCTGCTGCCTTCTGTGGAGGACAGATGTTAATCGTGTTACTTAATGTAATGCTGGAAGGTTCTTGGCTCAGATCCAGACAAGCATTCAGGTTTCCAACTCCTGTTTGGGCTTCTAGCACCTGATTTAATGGAAAGCTAAATTCTTAGTTAGATGTGGTTACCATACAAACCTCAACAGAACTAAACCTTCCATGTGTGCTGATAGGGCTTGAGGCATCAACTTTTCAGAGGTTTCATGAAAAAGATGCCCTTGGTAAACTGTGACTGTCATGGACTATGGGAAACACTTCTATCCTGGTTGATACACATGGATGTTCATTCAGGATGGGTTTGCTCTTTCTGTAGTAAATTGTTTAAATTGTCACTTTCCTGGGCACAGAGGTGTTACCAGAAGAATGGATTCCATGGGAGTGTTAGGCAATCTGTACAAATACTCGATTGTGTTACCCAACATAGTAGTCTGAAGTATAGAAAAACGGAATACATGGGATTTACATCTTTATGAAAACAAAAAGAAAAAAGGCTGGATTCATTATTACATTTTCTTGGAAGCAGGCAGGCCTGGTGACTACATTTTCCTGTAAGAGGAAAGGAGCAGCAGAGGACACCCATCATTCCCAGCAGCTGACTTCTGGTTATCATTCAGTGCTTCACAAACAAACCCCCTGTGGTTAATATGTGTTTTAAACCACCTGACAGGTACAGTGCCTTGTGCAACCAAAGCATGATTTTTGTCTGATTCAACCTTTCTCTTTAGTGGGAATTTTTGTGTGGGCGAAGTTTGTGTGATCTGTCCCTCTGGCAATTCACTCTCTAAGACAATCATTGCACATAGAGGTCTTGTGTTCATTTCTGTCACAAAAAGAGAAGAAACGAAACAGAAACAACCAATGCACCATTTCTTCTCCTCTAGGTTCCAGCTTTCCATTTGGAACACCGCCCTGCTCCATTCATCTGCTTCTACCAGTACATACTGGCTGAGTGTCCCTTTACACAGTGTGTAATTCACATTTATGAATGTAGTTTGTGTAAATTGGACATTGCTGTATTTCCAGATACAATGATTCAGCCCTAGAGAATTTTACTTTCTCTTTTCTGTGATTTGAACTGCCATGCCCTATAAGTAGTCTGCTTAAACACTGGAAAACATGAAGCAAAGCCAACAGGCACTCACAGTTCAAAGTGGTATTGTCAGCATGGGGAATTTCATTATTACCTTTCCTTCCTTTAATTAGCTGTATTCCTGGAGTTTAAATAGAATAACTAAATGACTAGGGGGCCATAACTAGACCTGAATTAGAGATGGAATACAGTACCCAAAGGCACATGGGTTACATCTGCTATTGTGCTGTCCAGAAAAATGGGTCAAGTGTTTTGTTACCTGAGGTAAGGTTTATGTGCAAGGTCAGAAGAATTATCAAGGTAGATTATCCACTGATGAGACAAATCTCAAATTCACAGTGAATTAGCCCCTTCCTGTGAATGACTCTGGACAGAGAATTTCTTCATAGACCATGAAAGCCAAAGATTGAAAACTAATTTCACATCTTGCCAAATGACTTGCCGTTCTCTGGGAGAGGTAGGGAAGGACTGAAGAGAGAAATTAGGGCAGAATGAAAAAAAGGAAAAATCCCTGATGTGGCATGTTTCATGTATTGCAACATAGCTTGATGCAACCAACTGTTGGAAGTGCAAACAGCTCCATGACCTCAGGTCTGAAGCATACAGCTCTGCTGCCGAGAGGCATGGCAGGCTTTCTAACCTGACTACATATTAATAAATGCTCTAGTAAACAAAGAGGTGCTCTGGCTTTCTTAAAAAACTGCAGGCAAAAAAGGTGAGCTGTAAAGTAATGCCAGCATGTTGTAAGAATCATGTAAAGAGAATGTGTGGATGGAGGCCATCATAACATTTATAACCACAAAGTCATGCTTTCAGAAAGAGCTGAGGTGGAAAGAGTTTAGAAGGCAGATTGCCTAAGGCAGGGAGTAATCCTGTCCTCCAAGGGGCCTGAGTTAGCCCAGCCTCAGCAGCTGGTGGCAGCCAGCTGGAAATGTGTGGCAGCCACGGCGTGTCCTCAGCGCTGCCCTTGGCTGGGGCAGCTCTCACACCACACCTGGCACTCAGCTGAACCCCCACATCTGCCCAGACACTCCAGAGGGTGACTTGGGCTTGTTCTGTAGCCACAGCCAAACACCTGGTGCTGCAGGCAGGTTGGACTGAATGCTGCTCAAAAGATGATGACAAACCTCTAGACATACGTGCACTTTCCTACCTCAATCTGAAGTCCTAATCAAAGTGTGAATTAATTTCCTGTAGATTTCTCAATTAGTTTCTAGTAAAGTATAAGAAAACCATTATAAAGAATAACTCTCCAGCAATTCTGTCCTCTCCACAAAGTTCTATCATTTACCACTTGATAAAAAGTATAATAGTACTGAGCTCATTTTTCATGTTCATGACTCACTCAATTTCTCATGCTCATCTAGAATTGAATTATGAGGTCCTAAATACACTACAATTTAGCTTTGCTCTTTGATAATCCATAGACATATATTTGTATACTATATTTGTACACTCTATGCACTGAGTACATTAAACATTTTAGAAAATAGAGGCTTAGCAGTTGGAATGGAACTTGTAGAACAATTTTCTTGCTCTTACTATTTTAGGTGATATGTTTAGTTCATTTTTTATAAATTGTCAGAGGTATAGTTGTCTTAACACCTTCAAAAATTCTGATGTCTGAGGTTTGGGAAGCATGTGGCAGAAATCAGTATTGTGGAATTTTTTTCTCTTTTAGCTTACTCATTTTTTTGCATATCTTTATTTTAACACAGGCAATTTGAAGGTGACTGACCAGTCAAGAAATTTTATGACCCACTTAAAACAGGTAATGATAACAAAGATTTGACATTTAGGATAGGCATTAGATTTCAGAAAATGTGTAGCATTAGCTCACAGATTTACATCCTCACTGCAAAGAGAAACTATAATAGGTATAAATATATTTCTTTCTATATATGTTTGCAACTGTAAAAGCTGTGCTTTGCATACAAAGAGCAGGTACAGTGACATTCTTTCAGGAGACCAGCGCAGGGTGCCAGTTAAAGATATGGAAACTTGCCATGGGCTCTGCAGCCCAGGGCTTGGCTGCTGTTTTCCCATTGTTTGTCTGCTTGTGTCAAGGCTCATTTCAAGAAAGGCACTGACTGTAAGGAAAGTGAGGTTTGGCCCTTGGTGAGCAATAAAAGCTCTGTGAAGGCTGGGGGTGGGAGATCCCTGGGGCTGAGCTCACTCACACCCATTGCCACGAAACTCAGAGTCCCCCATTTGTTCTCTTTCCAGATGGTTCTTTAATGCTCCTAATATTTCACTAGCAGGGAACGTTAATGTTTCACTCTTGTACCTGATAAGTTCTGGAATACACAGGGGTGATATACATGGCTTTACTTGAATTAATTTGTAACGTTTGAAATTCAGTTTAAGTCACCAGGAGAAATGAATGTCATGGCACAGAGAAATGATATACAAACAGCACCAGGGTATGATACATTCCACTGGTATTTACATCTCCTAGCTTGCAAGGTGAAGAGCACATAAATCAATCAACACTTAGTTTAAACCTACTGTGGGGACAGTGCTGTGGAAAGCCCAATGCTTGATGAACAAATTCCATGACAGCTTTCACCGCTTTCCACATTTGCTTTTGTTGTTTCCTCCTGAAGGAAAATATGAATGAAACGCTGCTCACACAAGAAAAGAGGACCACTGCCTCTCCAGCTTGTTTGAAAATAACAGTTTATATTATAAATATTTGGTAAATGTTCAAGTGAGGGAGGCAATACTATATAACAATGCTGTTTTTCAACCGTTAATGTGGAACAGCTCATATAAGAGTAGAATAACTATTTTTTGCTGGTTGTGTGCTTGATCTTGGTCTCCTTAATGTAACTTGTCTGCCATTTTGATTGATACATAACAGCAAATTATTTAGGTTTTGAAATTTTCCCTTTGAGTCTTCATGGATCTGGCATTTAAACCTTAGTATTCCTGTCCTATTTGTGTGAAAAGATTCAAGATACATGTCACTGACATATGCAGCTTATGAGTGACAACTTCAGTTTCCAGCCAGGATAGAAGATCTGGTAATGCTGAATACTCTTTTGGACATAAATCGTTATATCCAAATGATATCTTAGAGCTCCTGACAGAAAAACTACAAAAAACACTGATTTGGAGCCTGCAACAACTAAACACCAAAAGAGCGAATGAGACTCAGAAAGATTTTTCTGTATGCTGGCAAAGCTATCCCAGAAAAAAATCCATTGCTTCCATTATTGTGGATCTTGCAAGCTTGGGATCACAACAGCACTTTAGTTGGTGTTGTATAAACCCTTGGCTGCTACATTCAGGCAGAAGAATCAGTCTAGATTCCAGACATTTGGAAATGCGACAGCATAAAGGAAAATATCTTCCATTTTTATTGAGGGTCAAATCTTTTCAGTAATTTAAGAATATGGAAAGAAAACAAATTTCCTGATGACAGTTGTCAGATACATTTAAAATGTCACCTTTCAACATTTCTCCAAAGACTACAAGAAAGACCCTGAAAATAGATACTTTCTGTGCTATGAAGTCTCTTGATAATCTCCTTTTTTAACTTAATGAAGTAAGTTGCTTTCAGTTCTACACATCCTGAGGCAGGGTGTATTAAATAGGTTATTGAGGTGTTTTCCTTCACTCTAAATGGTGGACCTGATCTGACCAATACTTCTGTGCTGACTTGAACACACAGAAAGAAGTCGTTATTGAAGAATAGTTTGGTGTGTACACAAATTTCCCCAGGAAATTGAATAGAGCATTCTGAATTATTTATCCCTGTCTTCTGTCAAGCATATGAAAAAGGTGAAAGGCATCAAGAGTTTTGGACCAGTAATATTTTCAGGAAACTTGCAGCGCAGCATGCAATATTCAGAGAGCTGGTAGAACAGCCACTCCTTCGTGGGCATCATTTGCACTGCACATTTCTGAGACACGACTGCTGTCCTTGAGCTTGGCCCGGCTGTCCTCGGAAGCTGTGGATAAGGCGCTTGCTGCTGCCAGGGGTTCCTAATTCCATGGGTTTGAACACACTCTATCACAACCCCATCATCTCAAACTTTGTGTAGCTTTTAGAGTTAAATGTTGACGCAACATTTCCTTCTCCATTTGTGACTAACGAACATCAGACAGCTGTAGCTGCTTGAGTATTCAAACATTTGAAGTGTTACAAAAACTGTAACTGCTTTTGAAAAAAACTTCTTATTCAACAACATCAGAACTGACTGCAGAATATCAGATCTAACTAACTCCAACTCTGATGACCCATTTGGGAAAAACTTTAGGTTTAAAGGTAGTATATAAGTATTAGATACTATTGCGACATTTATCATTAAAACTTAAATAATGTTAAAAATTGACAAATGCTCAGTTTTAGATGTCCAACATGTGACATTTTAAAGGATTTGGCTTTAGGGAAGTTGCTTGGTGCTTCAAAATCTTGGCCCCAGTTTCCTCCCTACCGTAAATTTTAGCCGTATCAACAATGTATGGTAACTGTTGCAGCAGCTTCAGAGGGAAGGCCTTGGACCAAAGGAGTTCGTGACTCTGAATCACAGTAAATAGTTTGTGATGTTGAAAGATTCACTGGTATCCTTCATCAGTTATAATCATGTTCTTCATTATTGAGCTTGCTCTGGTGCCAAAAAAGGATGTGTTTCTCTCCAGAATAAAGGAAAGGCAGTGATTTTCCAAGAAAATGTACAGCATACACAGAGAAAGACAAATGTGAGGTGGAGCAAAAAGATAGCACGCCAAGTGCAGGCAAGTATAGACTCATGACATAACAGCTGTCAACTTTGTTTGGAAAAAAAAAGTAAATTCCTCTTCTCTGTCCTTATGTTTTATTCACTCCCATGTCTTCCAAGAAATTCCCTGCTATCAAGCTATTGCTTTAGCACCTTTCTTCCCAATACACAGATTGTACCCTCCACCCAAGTTCAAAAGAGATGCACAGAATAAAGAAAAGAGGACTAAAAGCATGCTTTGTTTTTTCTTGGAGAAGTGCCAGTGCAGCTCATCATCAGGAATGATTTAAAACCTTGATTCAACAAAGTTTTAAAACCTATTGCCTGATACTATTGGATGTCTTTTAAGGATCTAATTCATATGGAATAGACTTAGAGGTCACCTGGGAGGATGCTGGTTGAAGTTTGAAATTCCAGTTTCAGAATTCGCTTTTTGTGATTGGTTTTGCTATTCATGTAACAATCACTGTATTTCCTGATGCTTCTACTCAGTAAATCCGTTAGGTTGGCATTATGAAGCAAACAGGAAGAAGCGTGGAGTTAGCTTTAATGCCACCTAAGATTAAAATGAGTACTTTAGAATATTTTTCAATAAATAATTCATGGCTAACATTTGAATTTCAGCTCATGAACAGTCACAATGAAGAAGTAAAAATGCTTAGCTCCCAAGTGTAGGAGTTATAAAAGCTTTTCTGTTGTGAATTCATATCAGTCCTATGGGGACACTGACAGAGTTGTTTATACTCACTGAAGTCAGAGTTTATGGGTGATGTATAGTCAAAGGCTTTGAATCAAATTAGCAATGTTATCTGCTTATTTATTCTGTGATGTTAATGAGTCATTCTGAGCAAGCAGTATTTCAATAATTTATACATTCAAGTTTCATTTTACAATATTCACTATAACAATAAAGAATGATCTTTATCATTTCAGACATGGGCAATTCAGATAACAAAAAGAATGGAAGAATGCTTTTGCAGACTTGAAAGTCTATGGTCATTTCTTCTGACTGCTCTTACAGTCTTCAGATGGATGAGTTTTGTTCCTGACCTGTGGTTTGCTTTGGCTCGTATATTCCCTTTTTTCACAACTACAAGTCTCCCCTTTTTTTATCTTTCTCTGAGGAATTTAGTTTACCCTGATTATGAACTTCTCATTTACTTCCCCTCCTTCAGGTATGTAACAGCTTCCAGTCTTCAAAGTCCAGCTATTAACTGTTGCTGTTCTCACAGACATGTCCAAGATCAAACTCTGCAGTAAAATATTTAGCTCCCCATACCTGCAGTCTAAATCACCTTCTTTCCTTCATCCACCATGGAGTGGTGTCCATCTGTCTTTCTACCATTCTTCTGGCCTCACTTCCTCCTTTTCACTGTACCAGTGTGCCAATGCACTTACAGTAATTTCACAACTATAAGGCACACCCTTTTGACTAAAATTTTGATGAAACCTGGAAGTGCACCTTATAATGTGGTGTGCCTTATATATGGACAAAGTTCGGAAATTTGCCAACCTGGAAGTGTGGGCCAAGGAGCCGAGCCACAGCAGCTGCGGAGCCGAGGAGCCAAGCTGCTGAGCTGCGAGAGCCGTGGCAGCTGGCGTCAGGCAGGAGTGCTGGGGCCCACAGTACGGGGAGGGCGCCTGGGGCTGCGTTTAAAGGCTACGCCAACCCGTGAAAAATGTTTGCAAATTGAGCACCTGCCAGTAAACCCCGTGATCGCATGACTCTGTTACTAATTTGTTACTTTGTTGTACGCAAATCCTCACTGCAAAAAAAAAGTGTGCCTTACAGTCCGGTGTGCCTTATAGTTATGAAATTACTGTAATTCTGTATGCTTATTTCCCTTTATTCCCCTCATCTCATCCCCTACATTCAACTGAATATTCCAATTCTCTACTGATCACTTACCTCCTTTGAAGTCCTTTCCCATCTGCTGTACCATGATGCTCCAATTTTTGCTTTTGCCCTAGTCTAGTGTTCCTTTATGTCTCTGAAGCCAGCCCCATCTCTTTGGGTCCTGCCCTCAGCAGTGCTTCTTTTCCCTACTTATCTGTACTCACTCCTTCCCTTTCTCCCCTCTAGACTTACTCTGGCTGCTTCCCACCCATCCATACCATCATCCCTTTTCTCTCAGATTCCTCCATGGAACCCCTACAGAGCTATGACTACCTCTCTGATCTTGGCAACATTTGCATTTATTTATTGATTCATCTGTATTTTTCACTGGTATTTGTGCCCTGGATTTAAATGCTTGGACAGTAAAACCCACAGGCACTAGGTTGTGTGTAGTTCTCCTGCAGCTGGTTTATTCCCCTAATGAATAGGGGAATGCTGACCAAAGGAAAATGTAATTCAACTCCATGTCCTTGACTTCCTTATTCTTTACCTTCTTTTTCTCATCATTAATGTGGGATCTGGTAGCAATGAGCCCATTTTGATCCATCTCAGCTATTTCTTTTATGTTTCTCACAGAACCCTCTTTTCTCACTTCTTGCTGTTCAGGTATCCCATCAGCTGCTTCTAACCAGACTTTTTCATTACTGTTCCCACTTATGAATACACTCTTTTCCTTGACTTTCAACACTTCCTTCCTTTCAGTTTCCTCCTTGATTATCACCAGGACATCTCCAAGATGTTTTAGTTCTCTCCCAGGGCAAAGGATGTGTGACCACTGGATAAAAACTGGCTGAAAGTACCATTATTTGAGGATTAAAATGCTCATGCTCTGCTTTTCATCCTGTAGATTACTCTTCACTGAGTCTTCAGTTCTCTCTTCTTTCTTTATCACCAGTATTTAGTAACACCTTTTCCTGTTGCCCTGATGTCAGGCCTTGAAATCTGTTCTGTACCACTTCACTCCCTTGGCCTCAATTAGACTTTCTCATCCAGTCTACCTCCCTGAGAAAAGTTTCTGTGGGTTTCTAGTTCTCTCTTTCAGTTTCTTCCTTTAAAAGGAACAAAAGCCAAAACAAAAAACCAAAACAAAACAAAAAAAAAAACAACCAAAAAGCCCACCAAAACTCCCCCAAAAAAACCTGTCATGGCATCTTTGTCTTCTTCCTTCTGCCTTTATCCAGTTTGCTCACAATTTCTTTCAGCTTTGATATTGCTCAAGACAATACGGCCAAAGCAAGTAATCCTAGGATCACTCAGATTATAAAGTGTGGTCTATACATATGCAATGCTACATAACACTGAAGATTTAATTTTGATTGTAAGGTGGCATGGAAGCAAATATTTGTCAGCATATATGAATATGAAAAATAATAGTATATTGGCTCTGAAACACAAATTACTAAGAAGTGTGATATGGCCACTGAGTTGTACAGGACCCAAATTCCTGGACATTGAGCAAGGCCACAGAGTTCAGCTGGACTAAACAGAACAAATCACTCCTAGTGAAGCAATATGTCCCAATCACCTTAGTCCTGCTGAGCTGTGTGGCCTTGGGGAAACCAGATGGTTCTGCTATACAAACATCACTTAGAGTTGAACATGACCCTGACTCTAATAATGGCATTTCTGGTAAGTAGGATTGTAGGATTAAGCACAGAACAGGATGTTCACTATATAAAAGCAATGTAAGACACAAACCAAGACAATTTAAAATCTGAGTTTTTCCTACATTTTTGTTGCAATAAATCCAGTGATACAGCTGTTTTAATTACACCTCTTGGTCAAACTGCAATAGAATAATCATTTGATCTTTATTTCTGTAACCATAACTTGAATTTGTTTTCATCCACATATGTGCAGAGGCACAATCATACCACATGAAAGTCTGCACAATAATTTAGCATTCCATCAGTTTTTTTCCTTCACTAGTATTTCCCACATTCTCTCAACAAGGGCTCTAATCTCAAGAGAAGTCTCAAGGTTTTTTTTGGTTCCATGGTAGTATAGTCTCATGAGTGGTAACTTATAAACATTTACTTCATAGTATTGATTTGTTTGTTTGTTTATTTTTTCAAAAAAGGGAAGACTTCATAAAGAATTACTATTTTGATTTCAGTCCGAACATTAGTTCTGTTTTCTCCACTGTCCCAGATTTTCAATGACCTGCAAGTATCATGTCAGACCTTCCTTTCTGAATCTGCAAAATGAGGAAATGAGTGATGTCCCACTTAGAAGGGGTAGTAAATCCAAAATCAGTGAGACAGAGGAATTCCTTGGTGATATGAACATGCAAGTATCTCAAACAACAGTGTATTAGGAGGTCATAAAGAAAGTTCAATTCAA
Source organism: Sialia sialis (assembly GCA_009812075.1). Classification (NCBI taxonomy): domain Eukaryota; kingdom Metazoa; phylum Chordata; class Aves; order Passeriformes; family Turdidae; genus Sialia; species Sialia sialis. The sequence continues at coordinate 11,616,750 of VRYO01001463.1, read as the reverse complement.
TGTATTAGCTTTCAGTATCAGGAATTTCTCTTTCCCAAGGAGTTTTTATTACATATATATATGTTATATATATATATATATATATATATATATATATATATATATATATACAATTGATTCATGTAAATGAAGGATCTTTTACGTATAGCCTTCCGTAACTGCTGTGCTTACTTCTAAATATATTATTTGCTTTCTTCTCATTGTTAGCTAAAACTGTGGAAATAAAAGAAAATGGTACATCTTCAACAATTTGTTCCAGTTGTATCTTTCTATGTTTGCAGGTCTTTGCTGAGACTCTGTAAAGGTGTGATATTTCTATCTTATTAGTAAGAAATGAAAGGGAAAGTCTATTCTTCCTGTTTGTATTCAAGAAGTACACAGGAACAATACACTGGTGTAATTTGGGATATGCTTTCAGGGTCAACATCCAGCAGCATTGCTAAAGGCAATGTCTGGATTTTCTTTCACAAAGGCACAAGAGGCAGAAATGAAATGAAACATCCATTATCTGGTCTACACCTGGAGGGTCACTGCTCTATAGAGCTGGGAGAGCATCATCTTTTCACAGTAAATATAAATAGGGTGAATACTGGGTTTTGGTTTGGTTTAGTCTTTTTCTCACAGGAATGCAGCTTAGGAAAAGAAATTATTGTCTAAAGCCCAAGGACAACATAAAACCTTTTCCAGACCAAAAAGACTTAATTACTTACTGTCTATCAGACAAGCTGCTGTTCTGCACTTAGCATCATGCTTCATTGTCTGACAGCACAGCTGGCTGGAGGCTGAAATTGAAAATCATTTTCCTTTGCTCAATTTCCTTGTAAACAGCGAAAGAATAGTGTTGATATGCCAGACTTCACTGGGAAAGTGCGTTGTGAACATGCAAGATGTGTCTCCAGAGGTCTTAAAAGGAGGAATGTGATTTGACTCCTACAGAGATAAATCAGGACACCTTCAACTTAAGCTTCATTTAGTCTTTGCTGTGATAGACTTTCATTGTTCTGTGCCACACCAACCATGAATAAGTAAGAACACTAAGGAAAGAGAAAGAAAAAATGGTCTTATGTTGTGAAACCACTTAGCAGAGCTAAGTGAGCTATTGTAAATAGGCAATTTGTGAAGCATTCAGTCCAACAAAGCAATCTGACCTATTTCCACTTCAATTGATATTAATGTCAATTTTACACAATCTGTAAATGCATGTATGGCTCTGCAGTGTAGGCAAATATTAAAATTTAGAACTCAGTATGCAGTCTTTCATTTTGTTGGGAAGCATGTTGGTGAATTTGTTTTTCATCAATTTGCAACCAAGCAATCAGTTTATTCTATTAGCACTTAATGCAAATATATTTCATAGTATTATTTCTGATTGATTGTACTCTCTGTACTCAGGTGTGACCTCGGTGATCAATCATATTTCATTTTCATTGGTACTAAGTTGCACAAATAGTATAAAAGAAAGTAATGTGTACCTTTTGGGATTCATGCTGCTTTAGTAAGCATTATGTTTTACTAATGTTTATTATACTGTTTAAAGTTTTAGAGTATACAGCTTTTCTTCCTTTGAAGTAAAATGTGAAATTCCTTTTGCTTTCAGGGTAAGCTGTATTGGACCAATAAATCAGTGCATTTTCTCCATGTAGCTTGAATTTATTAAGATCTTTTACTTAATAAAAAAAAAAAATTTGTCATCTATTAACTGGTATAAGTCTGTTCAGCAGCTGATTTAGCACGGGTTTGGAAGATGAGAACACATGTGCAAAGGTCTTACCAAACAGCCTCCTGACCAGCTTTTCTAACTAAAGCATAATGCTCCCTGAATTTCTTCAGATGCTTCCTCCTCTTGCCGATTAAAGGCTTACATGAATTATATAGGATGTGCTTTACAAAGCTGTGCTCAAACTTTCTAGTCCCTCAGGAGCACTTGTGTGAAAGAGCTAACAAAGTTTTCACAAAAGGCAACTATTTCCAGAGAAATTGATGACTTACTCACAGACTCCATTTAGTACACAAGCAATTGCCTTCATAAATATTCATAAATATTCCAGAAATGTCAAGAACAATCCAAGAAGGAAAGGGAATGTCTAGAGAAATGCTTTTAATAATGGTACAGCTCAAATATACTGCAAGCTCTCTCTATATCAAGCAGCCCAGTGTTTGCATGGGTCAGAGAGCTGTAAATAAAATGTCACATCTTAGCATTTAATAAAAACCACAGCATGGCCACTTTCCCACTGCAGCCTTGATGTAGCAGGAGCTCACAGGTATTTCTGAAATAAAGCTTTGAAGTAGTTAGAGGAAATGGACTTAGGAAAAAGCCCTGTCCATAAGTTTTGCAAGATCAGGTCTTAATCAAAATGACTGGACTTTTAGGATGCAGTTTCCTGCGTGTATGTTAGATCAGGACTGTGATTTCACTGTAAAGCACATGAATTCCTGTGTTCAGGGACTGTTTTGCCTTATGCCTGTGGACATTCCTTACTTTCAAAGACAGAAAATCTACAGAGCTGTGATCTGCGTGTTTAAAACATATTTGATTATCTGTGGTAGGTCAGTACAAAATCTGAAATAAAACATTTTCAGAACAAGAACGCAAATGTAAGTCAGTGTAAGAGCACATTTTAAAGCAAATGCATGTTCTTAAGAAGCTCTCTGATCTGCAGCCATGCTCAGTGGCATGAGACTGAAACAGAAACATCTGCTTGACTTTACCAGTTATGAAGCTGCTATTGAGAAGAGCGAGTGAACAGTGAATAATAACAAAACTATTGATGTTTAGAGAATTAAAAGCTTATGTGAATTTTACCTAAACAGAGAATTAACTCCTTTCATTGAAGAATTTTCCAATCTAGTTTAAAATTAAATCATCCTTTATATATATTAAGAACTTCTCTTTGCTGCAAAAATCACCAATGTATTGCTCTTAATTTGAATTCCATCTACAAACTAAGCCCTTCCATTCAATGTGGTAATATTCTTGCACACAAGTTAACTGGCCCATTGGGAGCTATAAGCTACAGCTCAAGCAGAGATGCTGCTAATCCATTCACAATTTATGGTGCCTCTTCACAACCATGGCTTCTCTTACTCCAGCTAAACTAATTCAAGAAGCATTAAACTCAAAAATAACACCCAAGGATCACTAGGGGGAGAGGTGGAGGGAGGAGATGAGGCTTCCTGGGATGATGCTTGCTCTGGTCAGAGGGGCTGCTGTCACTGAAGTGTGTCCCATCTCCTCCTTGTGTCATAGCTTTCCCAATAAATCCACTTAATTCTTCCCATCTGCTCTCCAGGCTCTCTGGTGTACTGGGGTTCATTCAGCCACCTACACCAATATCAGGCATTTCAGATGCCAGGATACCAGAAAAGGGTCACAGATACAACTCAGAGACTGGCAGATAAAACCCAGGGCCCAAGACTGTCTTCAGGAGGGCAGCCGGAGGTGAGGTGGGTGCACTTGGGACCTCTCAAAGGGCATCTGGTGCCGGTGTCTCAGCAACTGAATGAAGCCCTTCACGTCTGTTGATGACAATGAGAGCAGAGATGCTGTGACTTAGATATCCAGATGTTTTGAGTCATGGCTGATTCCCACCCTGACAGAGGTATTGCTTCCACCTGCCTCAGCAAGATCTGCTGGAGCTCTTATGTCAAATCTCTCAGATGTCTCAACAGATGATTAGCAGTTTTAAACAGACTATGGTAAGAATTACAGGACATTAATTCCATTATTTAGTAATACTAGAGAATTTTTATTATTTCAAGTATTTAATAAATATTAAATGTTTCCTGTTGCCTTCCACTTCCACACAACTTCCCAGCTTCATTGCAGGGCCAAGGTGCCTTCTGGAGTGGTGGTGGCCAGGTCCTGCTGGGGTGGTTTCAGATGTTACTGTCTCCAGTCTGGGATGGCTGCTGGGTTGATATCCCTGTACCTGCAGAGGAGAATCTGTGCTGTACCTCACTCCTTCAGATCACACTTTGGTATGTCACATCAGCTTTAACATGGTTCCAAAATTGCTTCTGCTTTGAAGTAGCTTTGCAGTCATCAGACATTTGTGTACACAGACCCCAGGAGGCTGGGATTTAACCCACATCTGGGTACTGCTTGATCTACCAGGAAAGGAAACACATTAGAGTTTCCTGGGGAATCACTAAGGATTGCATGAGGTTTCTCCTCCAGCACAATGCACAGGTGTCTGAAAACCACAAAAGTCTGTGAATGGCCTCTGAAGTGGGGCAGCACATTTTCCCTGGAAAGGCCCCAGAACAACATTGGTGGAAGTCCCCGAGGACAGGAGCCAGCAACACCTGCGCAGTGACAGCAGCAGTGACAGCAGACACAGCCTTGCAGACAACGCAGCAGACACGAGCTTAACGATTCGCTGACAATTTGCAAATGTGCCATGAATTCACAGCTAGTCTGTTTCCAGGCTTTTGTAGTTCAAATGAAAGATTTCACACATTTCTAGGACTTGCCCACCACCCCTCCACCCCATGGAAAAAGGGTGAGGCATTTGGAAGCCAATATAAAGAATGTGATAAACTTCAATTAAAACAAAATGACAGGAAAGATAAAACCTTTTTTTGTTTTTTTTTCCCTTGAAAGGAATTTGGAAATCATATTCCACTGGGGTATAAATAGATTTCCTGAGATTATTTATTTGTGGCTCTGTGGACATTCATGATAATTATTTGTTGTGGAATGGTTGTGGAATGTGCCATATCACAGAAAATGACAAGGAAATTAAATGTTTTGGCTTCCTCTTTTTTCTTTTTTTTTTTTTTTTTTTTTTTTATCCCCCAGAAAGAAGAAAGATACTTAGGTGATTGTGTGGCAGATCTAACAGAGGAAAGGCATTCCTAGGAAACAATGCACAACAGAAAGCAAAACTCAAAACTGCATTTGCTCACTCACTTTTGTTTTCTGAACTTGCACCAAAAAACCCATAGAGAGCAAAGTGTAACTTAAAGATGCAGAGGGAAATAAAAATTATACCTTTTGAATCATGCAAACTGAAGCAGTTTTTTTTCTTCAAGGAGAGGCTTGGAAATAAAGGCATGTGTTGACATATCTAATTACCATCTCATGTCTGATTATGAACTAAAAAAAGCTTAGAAGCTCCATAGAATTTCTAACAGAAGAAAATTCTCATTGAGCCCAAGCAGTAGAGATCTCTGAATCTCTAACTGAATATCCTGGGCTCTATTCCCATTTTTAATTTGCTGACAATGTCTCATTTATGAAAAAGGAGCCGTTTTAAATTCTTTCAAGAACTGAGTGATACTGAATTACTCAGAAGAATCTTTCTTCAGCATTTCTTGTTTAGAAATGCAATGATCAGCATTCTACAGGTTCTCAATATGCACTACAAAGGGAAGAATTTGTGGGATTCTTTTGGACAAAATAGTGTAAATGTCATGCATCAAAAAATTAGTTATCAACTAATTATTTATAAAATGTGTAAGTATCAATTAAGTGATAGCCAGCAGCAGAACTATGCAGTCTAGAGCTTATTGTGACATCCCAGAAGATAAATGAACTTCAATATTTAGATTAAACAAAAAAGAGCCATTATAATAATATACACTATGAGCAAAGTACCGCATTTTCCAGTTAATGCCAAAACCGAGTTTCACAATGAAGTGTTTGTGGAACATTAAAAGTATAATTTAGCATATCTGAATAAATTATTTTCCACTATGTAGTAAAAACAGAGAAACACATGGCATAGATTATAACCCCAAATGCTTTTAAATTCTTGGAGTGGAGGCTGCCTGGCAACTTTTGTACCAGCTGGAAGAGCGAGAACCCAGCTGGCTTGGCAGTAGGCACCATATTGTGCCTCGCCTGGCAGGCGGCCACCTGCCAGCCTTGGAGGGCCAGTGCCCCTCCTGTGGTGTCTGCAGCAGGGAGAGCCCTGCGGGCAGGGGAGCAGGCACAGGAACTCAGCAGTGCCAGCACGGACAGTGGGCACAGGAACCTGGGCAGTGTCAGTCAGCATGGACAGGGCAGTGGCACAGGAACCTGGGCAGTGCTAGCAGGGACAGTGAGCACAGGAACCCCAGCAGTGACAGTCACACAGGCACACACAGCATCCCTGCAGTGTCAGTCACACAGGCACACACACAGTGTCCCTGCA
>VRYO01001463.1:11527279-11609323 GCA_009812075.1 Sialia sialis | reverse complement strand
ATTTTATTCCCTTTAATCTAAGCATTACAGGACTGTTATCACATTGGAAGTAAGCTCCCTACAGTCACATAATGATGTTAAGTTAAAGAAATAAATGTGGTGAAATCTAATCAGAACAAACCTCAGTTCGGAAGGGATGAAGGCTGTACCCAGCTTCAGGTCAAACAGTGAAAGCAAGACACCAATAAACAGCCACATTGTCTCCTTTGATCTCTTCTAGTGGAGGAAGGGAAAGTCCCAAATTAGGGAAATTGGCACCTTCAGGACTTGCCGGTGCTTCAGAGGCTTAGGTAAATAGAATAATAAGCCAAAATGGGTCACCCTTTGTTATACAGTGAGAGAGAGCACCAACAAGACAGAAATCTTTATTAAATGAAGCATTATTTGTTCTATGTCTCAAAAAGTTCCTGCTTTTTTTGTTCTTTGTGTTCCTTTGACAAACACAGTAGTTGTCCATCCTTCCCAGTGCCTCCCTGAGGCTGAACAGTCTTTCCAGGAAAATAAAACAAATGAAGTCACAGTGATCTAAGCTTGGGTTTAATCCCTCCCGGCTCATTTCCCAGCACACCTGCTCTGATACCACTCTGGCAGTCAGGTCCCTCCAGCCCCTCCCAGTGCAGCACAGCCAGGGGTGGCTGAGGGTGGATGGTGTTTCATGGGCATGGGTGGGAGCTGGCAGAGGAGTGAACAAACCTGTAGTCAGTGGGAATTTAATTTCATCCAGTGGAGTGGTGGCAGGAGGTCTCCTTCTCACACAGGATATGCAGTTGAGGTGTTAGGGCATGGGTTGGACTCGATGATCTTAAAGATCTCTTCCAAGCTAGTGATGCTGTGATGGTTTCTTCCAAAGAGCCCATCTGAAGGCTGTGCTCATTCAGGGGAAGCCACAGACACCACAAGGCAGAGCCCTTCTGCACAGCTCTCCCTGAGAAAGTTTTTGTGCTTTGACTGCTTTTGTGGTGTGGGTGCTTTGATCTTCAGGGGGAGTGTCACCAGACCTCCCTCTCCTCCCACAGACCCTGAACTGATGGCAGAGGTATGGACCTTGTACAGGCATAGTGCCAACCCTCACCTGCTCCGCATTGCACAGGAACTCTCCCTGTTCATACATTCCCTATTCATTCCCTGTGAAGTAGTTTCAGCCCAGGATGAAACACTGTGTTATCTGGTCCAAATACCTGCATAGTCTGAAATAAACCATGTCACTACTAATTCCCATGGGAGGGAGAATTTTCTCTCCTCTCTGTTTTTTTATATGTGAACATGTCCAGACCAAAATCCAGAGGCTGGATTCATTAAATTGACAATAAAATATGTTCTCAAGGATAAAAATGTAATGCTTTCACACAGACTTAAATACTATTTTTTAATTTGACTCAAATTTATTTTCATTTGACTTTCAATGATATTCAAGCACCTGTCTCTTTGAAAAGAGATCTTTGACTTTTAAATAATTTAGTCTCTGCTGAAAATTGTATCCCATTTGCTGGAGAATCTGAGTCATGAAGTCTTGATTTACCGATGTTCAAATTAACCAAATATTCTCATATTTCTAAGACTTTCCCTGCTGAATATGTTCAAAATTGTAATGTAGAATGAACAAATACACCATGTCCTTTGAAGAAGAAGATTCATATGAGCTTGGTTCTTATCAGAATACCATGAGACTCTGGAAAGTTCCAGGCTAACTATAGTGGAAAGTTTTGGAGCACTGAAACCATGTGCCTTTGCTATTCCAGCACTTGACCTCTGGCAGCAAGGCCACCAAGAGCCAGGATTTACTGGTGTAGGTGTTGGCTTTTGGACTCCAATTGGTTTGTTGGGCATGGGGGTGTGTTTTGCGGCAAGTCAGTCTGCTTAGTAGCCTAAAGTTTGATAAGCTACAGATCAGTGAGTGTAAAATAATGGTGATCAACTCCCTTTTTGAAGGAATACATAGAATTGCACTGATATTTTACCAGTGAAGTATCCCTGATTTAACTGGAAGCTGCCCTGCTTTCCCTCTGTGTGATCACAGAGTTAGGTTTTCTCTTTGTGTGAGTGCTGTGTCTTGATATCCACCACACAGAGATCTGTTGCACTTTCCCATGTTATCTGAGGCATATCACACTGTGCTCCTAATGAAGTCAATGGGGGCTTTGCCTGGGATTAGAAAAAGAAAACAGAAAAGGACTGAGCACCATGTAAAATGAACAGTAATGTTAGCTTCTTTAATACCCACTGCATTGCATCATAATTAAAATATTTTCTTTTAAAATTGAAAGTTGTAGCAATTAATATCTTTCATCTTAACTTCAGTGATAAAATTCTCCTCTCATGTTACTTCTGAATGACAGAGGCATGAAAGAAGAATTAGGCCTTGATATTTGAATTCACTAGTAAGTCCAAGATGAAAAAATCTGGTATTTTCTGGATGATGTTGAAGTGTGGGGTGATTGCCGTGCTACTTCTCCATTTTTATAGTTAAATCGCTCTCTATATATCACTTATATGTGGTATATTAATTTTTTTTTTAAATCGTGGATTATGAGCCTCACTGAGATCCTGCAAGGGTCCATCAGGAGTTATAGGGAGTAGTCAGGAGCATTCCTTGACAGTGAGAAAAGGCTGTAATTACAGGTGAGCGTCTGCAAAGGACAGGGAGTGGCTGTCTGCATTCATTGTTCATTTCACTCATTCTTTCAACAAAAGCCAATGCGAACAGTTTCAGCCTGTGACTATTGTCTTTTCTCACTTTTCCACTTAAACAGACCAGTTCTAGTGCTGATGCAGGACCAGAAAAAAACAGGCAGATAAGCCAGAGAGGATTCAAATACACATCTAGAAGTAGAAGATACTTGGAATCATAGGATAGCAAAACCCTTTATGTTTTTGGAAAGACCATAAGAGCAGCAAATGTCATGATTAACCCAGCCCTGACAAGTCCACCACTAAACCACGTCCCCAAGTGCCACATCTACATGTCATTTAAATACCTCCTGGAACAGTGACTTCACCACTTCCCCATGCAACCTGTTCCAAAGATTGACAAACCTTTACATGATGAAACTCTTCTTAGTATCCAGCCTAAACCTGTCCTGGCACGACCTGAGGCTGTTTCCTCTTTTTCCCTGGATACAGCCTCCTGTCAGGGAGTTGTAGAGACCAATAAGGGGCTCCTGAGCCTCCTTTTCTCCAGGACAAACACCCCCAACTCACTCAGCTGCTCCTCATCAGACTCGTGCTCCAGACCCTTCCCCAGCTCCACTGTCCTTCTCTGGATGGGCTCCAGCCCCTCAAGGTCCTTCTTTTAGGGGCCCAGAACTAAACCCAGGGTTTGAGGTGTGGCCTCACCAGTGCTGAATACAGGGGGACAATCACTGGTCCAGCTGGCCACGTTCTTTCTGTATAGCAAAACAAACCAGGTCCTAAAGCCAAGAGATTTCTGAGAGCTTTTAACTGATTGTGCCCTGGACAGCAATCAACTGCATTTTCAGACATCTAAATGCCCTTGGACCATGCCCAGCTCAGTGGGGTCCTGCTTGAGTGAGAGCTGGCAGAGCAGGGAGACCACGCTGCTCTGAGCACGGGCTGAAGACAGCTGGAGTCACAATTGCTTTGGAAGCAGGGGATGAAGTCTTTTACTAAGAACAGGTCTTGTCCTTCTGCTGACAGAATTCCATCAGTAAAAGAGTAGATTTCTTTATGTGAATTGAATGTTTAGAAATTTATACCCTCCTAGCTCCCACTGTATGACAGATTGGATGAATCCTACTACAAGGTGCTTATCCAGTATTATCTGACAGATAAATGCCTTGATTAAGGTGATACTCAATCCAATTCTTTTTCCATAGGCAGCTGATCATTTGCTGTACATAACCTCTTTTTCTCAGGCACTGGAGCCATCTCATTTATGGTTTTATTCTGCTATACTGCTCACAGGCCAGGCTAATTGATTCTCCAGATAGCAGGCTCTGCTTCCACTTCTTGCAGGCTTTTTGAAACAGAAAAAGAAAGTTAACAATTGCCAAAATACTCAGTGATGTTGACTTTTGAGCAAGTTCTTATTCATGCTAGAATGTATGAAAATTCATCTGATTCATAAACTTGTTTTATGCATGCTTGTGGGGTGTCATGTGGGTAAATCTAATGCCTTGTTTACAGCATAACAAAACAGCTAGGATGCTTTTCTCATTGCATGACAATCTGACAATAATTTACATGTCTGCTGAGACACTGCTGTCTCTACATGGATAGGAGCTCCTAACATCTAATGTGGCCTTAATGCATTGATATACTACAACAATAAGATCAAAAGAATTTGCACCACAATCTGGACATCACTGCTTGGAATACAGTGCCCTAGTTTAATCATATTTGCAACACAAGCAGTTCCTTGAAAGGACTATATGCTTGGGACATCCTTGTTGCAAAAACCAGCAACAAATGATCAATTTTTCAAAGTCTGCAGAGATAAAATTCTTTAGATCTGCTGAGTAAATTTTATTAATGGCTTGTTTCTCTTCACACAGTCACAGGAAAACTGGTATTCTCTTAAAAAAGAATAGAGTTTTCTTTCTACTTTTTATGCCCCACTCAAATAAAGGGTAAATGAACCTACAAATGAGGTTGCAAAGCATGCTTGAGACAGATTTCTTCCTCCTCCTAATCTATTGCAGGGATTTATGAGATTGATGCCAGAATGCTTGTCAAACAACAGTTCTGTCTTAGCATCATAGACTTTTCAGGGGTTGGAATGGAACTTATCATCATCCAGACCGAAGCTCCTGCCATGGGCAGGGACAGCTCCCACTAGACCAGGTTGCTCAGAGCTCCATCCAGCCTGGTTTTGAACACTGACAGGATTGGGGCATCCACAGCGTCTCTGGGCAACTTGTTCCAGTGCCTCACCCTCACAGTAAAAAATTTGTTCCTAATATCTAACCTAAATTTTCCGTCTTTCAGTTTGTACCCCTTACTCCTTGTGTTATCACTGTGGTTCCAATGAAACAGAAAAGAGACTGTCAGGAGAGTGTAAGCTTGGACTGACATGGTCTCTGCTCAGGTGCAGTTGGGTAGGCTGGAACCATCTCGCTCCAGTCTGAGCTACAAAGATGTGTTTCAGATTTGAGTGGAGAACAAGGAACTTTGGTGATCCTTGCAGAGCTAGAGCTGCCATGTCGCACTGTTGCTCTAAAATCCTCTGATAAAAAGCAATCACTGAAATTACTGATGCCTTCTGAAATAAAATCAGAGAGTGGGGACACTGATTTAATTCTGGCACCTGAAATGGTGTCTTGTGGAAATGTACTGAAATCTTTATTGTGACTTGTCATGACAACTTTATATAGTCAGCACGAGGTGATACAGGAATATTAGATTTTAAGCAGTCCCTTGTTCTTTCATGGCTTAACCCTAAACATCATTCTTCTTGGTTCCCCTAGAGATACAAATAATTTAGAGGACAAGGAGGATGGTGAAACAATAGATGAACTGTCTAGCCCTGTCTTCTCACTGTTTGTGTTGGGTGGGTGCATGCAGAAGTGGGCATGACACCAGCTTAAGGACAGGTTACTCACATTCTTTCCACTTGCCAAAGAGTTCTGGGAGCAGCTGTGTCTCTGTCTCAGCCACAAAATCATTACTGCAAGACTACTGCTGAATAAGCATTGAAATGGTCTTATGCTCTGTCAGAAATGAGTAAAGTGGATGGATCTCTGAGACAGATATCTACATCTGCACCTACATCTACACAGTGGTTGAATTTGATGTCTTAAAGGTCGATTCCAACCTAAACAACTCTATGATTCTATATACATGTGCATTTGTAAACAAAGCTTATGTGTGCATGTCCTGTCTATATAAATTAAAGAAGTCAATCAATGCAGGCAGGAAGGGAAAAGAATAAAAAAGGAAAGAAAGGCAAAATTGTCATCAAGGTGTTTGATAATATGCACAGGAGTTTCATGATAACTAATTTCATGATAGTTGGTGTCTGATGAAAACTGTTTAAGAATTACTTTGCTGGAAAGCCACTAAGGGAAGCCAGCCAGATATTAGGTAACCTTCAGACTGCTCGGGAAATCAAAACAAAGTTACAGGGCCATTAGCTCAGTGTTGTGCTTTTGGAGGGAGAACAGGTTGTGGAGAAGGGGCCTCCAAGTCTCCCAAGTGGATTTTTTCCCTCCCTCATGAGTTCCATGGGGACATATGTTGTTTGGAGAGAACGCTGGCACACACTCTCTGCCAGAGGGGGAGTGGAGGCATCTCACTGCCATGCCCACCTGGCCATCTCTGCTACCCATGGTGAGTCCCGTGGCACCTCTGCAGAGGACAGGCACGGCTGTCCTGCCCGTGCAGGTGGGACAGGAGTGACCTCTCTGTCTCCACTCCTTTGTTTGCCACCAGAGGGCACAGAAGCTCAGGGCTTGGGCTCACCTCATCCTCCTCAGCAAACCCCCAAAGGAGCCATCCAGGCACAGCCAGGGCTTTCTCTCCAGCTGCACGTCCAGGTTTGGCTGTCCCAGCTTCTCCTTCCATCTTTGGCTTCCCCTGAGATGTGCTTGCTGTGCTGTGCCCATGTAACCTTTCCAACCTGCTGCACACATGAGGCCAATAAACTCTGTGAAGGGGCAGGCTGGCTCTTGGGAGCAGCACTTTGGCCACTCTGGCTCTTGGGAGCAGCACTTTGGCCACTCTGGCTCTCAGTGGGAGCGCTTTGCCAGCAGAGCTGAAATTCCAGCTGCGCTGGCTTTCAGCATGCTAAGTCTGTAAACATCCCCACATTCTTCTGAGTGTGGAAGCAGGCTAGAGATGCAGCAGGGAGTTTGTCTTCCAACCAGCTCGTGGATTACCTCTGCTCTTCCAGGGCTTTGCTACCTGGTGTTTGTGCAGAGCCTGTCTGCTTGCAATCCCTATCTAAGTGCCCCACTGATTGCGAAAGAAGGAAAAGATCTGAACAAAGGAACTTGGACATTATTAGAAACAGTCATCATAAAAAGTATTTTTTCTTGTTTCAGGATAACTGTATTTGTTAGTGCTAAGGTAGTGCTGCCAGGCTTCCCTGGTATTCTTAGAGCATTCTGTTGAATTATACTGAATGAAGAGAAACTTTTCCCAGCCCAAATCTGAGCATTCAGGAATTTTGCAGAAACTGCAGGTCTAGTTCTATTAAGTAGAGGAAACCTGGTGAGACTTACAGAAGCAGCAAAATACTGATACACAAGGCTCTGGCTTTGTTTTTGTCCAATTCCTGCTTTTCTCATGGAAACATTAAAGGTCTGTCTGCATGGGCAGTTTATAATTCTACAAAGTATTGTTTTGCTATAACAGCATGACTGGTGAACTGTTGGAGACTAGTACAGTAATACTAACGTTGTACTAACTAACATCTTCATTCCCATGTATTTTGGTGGTCCCCTTCCTGCCTTTCTCTCACTTTATGACCTGTCCCAGCCAGTTGCTTTAATTAGCAATGTGTTGCTCCCTGCTTAAATACTGATACCCTTCTCCAAGCTGTAAAGCTCCCCTAATTCACCCTCCTCATTGCTCCTGAGGTGCCAGATTACATGCACACAAGGAACATCAGAGAGATATCCAGCATGGGCTCCAGGATGGGGCAGTGGAGATGACAAAGGACTGGCTATAGGACTTGTATTGCCTGAGTAAAAGAGCAGCGTGTTCCTAGTGTTTTGTCATGGACACTCTGATTTACCTATTCAAAGTGAAATGCAGGGACTCCTACCTGTTTTCTGCTACATATCTTTTGGCACAGCACAGGGGGGATGACAGTATGCATGGTGCAGAGGAGAGGATCACCTGCCCTTGGGCCTGAAGCTGGTGGAAATGCATCCCACATGGAAGCAGTGCTCTGAAGGAACAGCCAACTGTGCTTCTGGACACAGGAAAAGCACACCAGTGTAAAGCAATCACAACTGCAGAAGGTCATTTAGGTATAAAACTTGCACAGCAACCCTGCTGTCTCTGAGTCACAGACACACAAATGCTTTTGGAGATTGAATTTTGCATGACCATTTGTGGCATGTATCTTATCAGGTGCTGAGGTCCCTCATTTACTCTGCATAAGACCTTTTGGTCAATCACTCAGCAGAGGTATCAATCCCAAGAGGTTAATTTTGAGAATAAATGTGAGGAATCACTGGAAAAGGCAACCAGCCAAAAGCTGGCTTAGAATCCTCTAGGCTGGCTCTACCAGTGCTTTAAATTTGGATTATTTTTTACCTAATTAAGTTGTTGTGACAGTAACCTAGTTCAGGCAAGGAGCCAGATGAGATACCCAGTGACTCTGGCTGGACAGTCTTCTTCTGTTTAGTGACAGCCAGACATAACTAGAAGCCTTTACTGCTTGTTAGCCGTCCTGTTTAAATTACACTCTAAGGGCACAACAAGGTAGTGAATGTATTCCATGCTCCAGAGACTGACATTTCTATTCTGAATGAAGAGCTCTGTCATAAGCACAATTTTGTAGCCATTCATCCTCCTGGGGAATAGGCACTTGGATTTATGCTGGGGCCTGTGGGAGGATCTTCACATGGGAGCAGGAGGCTATATCCAGGTATACTGCTATGGTTTGATCAGGACATTTCTGCAATGCAATGCTCTCAGCCATCTCAGGACTTGGTGTGTAAGACTCTTCCAAACTAGCTAACACAACTGGAGGCTCCTGTTTTGAAACACAGCAATTACACTGATTAATAGCTTTGGGAAAACTAAGTGAAATAATTTGAATTGGTTTGGAACTTTGTCTTTAAACAACTCTTTATTCTTTTCTTTTTTTTCCCCTGGCTTTTTGGAAACCACTGATTTGTTGAAATCAAAATGTTTTGTGACATGGGTGGGTTTTGGCAAACAGACAGGACCCATGCAGAGTTCTGAGGAAACCCTTCCTGCCAGGAAATCGGTTGCCATCAGAAAATTATTTGATTTCTTGACGACTCACTTGGCTCATGATGAGGGTGTATGACTCCAAGGCAACTTTATGTACAGACTGGGCTTTCTCAAAATATGGGCTTGGACTAGTACTACTATATGCGATTTCAGCTTTCAGCTTGGGGACACTGTGGCTTCCAGACTTCCTGGCCCTGGTTAGGAGCTTGCAAGCTCAGGGAACTTCCTTTCCCATAGTACACAAATTTCAGTGATGGTTCCACAGTTTCTCTTTGAAATATATGAACACAATGACTGTCATTGTAAAAAACCATATGGACCAAGCTGCTGCTGACAAATCATCACAGCTCCATACAGAAAATGTCTTTGCAGTCTATTGGCAAAACAAACAAATATAGACATACAAACTGAAGTGTCTTCTGTAAAATCCTGTTCTATGGGTCCTGTAGGGCTCTGAAGTGGAAGTGTCATTGCAAGAATGATCTGTTCAGTGTTAGCCACAACAATGAGATCACTATGTCTTTGGAAGAGGTAGCCTTATGAAAAAGTTTCCTAAGGCTTGTAGGTGGAATAAAGAGCCCATTTACAACCCTCCATGGGAAGAAGAACAAGGTTAAACAGCACAGGGTATGAAATTTCCTCTGGGACAAGAGACTACTCTTTTGGGCTGAGATAGGACTGAAATGGTACATTACAATCACAATCACGGTTTTTTTGGAGGTTAGCATCACCCCGAGCTCTTCTCAGACGGTGCATTTTAAAGGGCTTGTCTGCACAGCAGAATCATCCTATGATTTTATCAAGGTCTGGCATCCCAGCACTGGCAAACCAAAGTGGCAATAGCAGTAAAAATGACACCACACAAGCTTTAGCAGAAGCATTTAAATAAAGTGTATTGCCAATGTTTCTAAAGCATGTGAACCCTATTATTAGCAGATGATAACATTCAAGTGCTGCATTTTCCTGGCCATTGTCCTCCCTGGCAGCCAGATTACAGCAATTCAGGTTCTTTTGTTTTGCTGAGAAGAACTGCTTCTATTGAGAGCTTTGCCCAATCTCGGGCACTCATCAAAAAAAGGAATGAATTTGGACTCAAGGTAATTGAGGTTATCTTGGGGAAAATATATAGCCACAAAGAGGTAAATCTGTGCAAGGCATGCTCCCATCTCTTTGTCATGCTTTCTCAGTTATCGAAAAAGAATGAGTGCCTTCAGCTATGCTAAATCATTTGTTGCCTAATTCTTGCTGAAATTGCTTTATTTTCCTTTGGGGTTGAAGGGGCCTCTGACGAGAGTCTGAACAAAAAACTGAAAAATACTAAGTAGATGATCAGCCATCCTTGCTCCAGCTCTTCACACAGCATTCTACCATTTATAGTGATAAGCTTTTTTCAGCAGACGTATCTACAGCACAGCATATTTAGTTTGATGACAGTATTTATGACATAATATAAAAGCTGTGTGTAGGAGCCAGGAATGGGGAAACACTTGGAATGAAGTCAAACACAGTTAAACAAAACATCTGAATGTCCAGCTCAATCTTGCAGTCCTCATTCAAGTGAATTCTTTGGATGGAAATTGAGGCTGAGTAAACTGTAAAATGAGAAGCCTTAATCAGATTTCTCTAGATTGGAATTGATCTCTAACAGGTTTTCTGTATAAATGGAAAACCCTCACTACTGTAGGTGTAGCCTTTTTGAAGTTTGACTTTTGCAGATAAATCCTGCTTTGATGTTACCTTACTATGCAAAATCCTTTGTAGTTTTCCCTCTATTTCTTTTCTTTTTTTTTTTTTTTTTTGAATGGTGTAATAATGCAAATGATATTATTAAGTACAGCTAGATTGGCCAACCAGAGACACTTTTTCCAGAGATAACTGACTGATTCACAAGTAAGTGTCCTGGCAGGAATTGCTTAAAATCGAGAAAACAGAGAAACAGAAAAATTCCTTAAATCAGGATATTCCCACCTGTAAGGAGGGACCTGGCATGAATTCACAGACTTGAACCAAATGTTTTATTGGCAATGCAAAAACTTGTTCCATGATCAGTGAAACTAATGAAGCTTCACATTCACTCAATTTGTTTATTAAAATAATCTGTTTATAATAATAAACAAATAATACTTTGTTTATAATCATAATCTTAGGATTATATTTTTTACCTGTTTTCTAATGCCTTAAGGTCTGGAGTATTCATAAAAATTCATCATGTAAATTTTCTGATATCAATCAGGAGGACAGCTCCCACTGCAGTGTTGATAAGTTTCTCTCCCCTATGCAAATATCAGGTTTTTTTAGTCCACAAGAGCTCAGAAAACTTTAATCCCCTATCCTGCCGAAGATAAGATGGAATTGGTTTACAAGTGGAACACATATTTGGAAGATCACACAGATAATCATCATGCCCCTCCAATCCTTAAACAGACTGCATAATTGTCCAGATTGTGTTCCTTTATGACATCCTGCTACAAATAGCTCCAACGATAGACCATTAGTGTGACTACCAAACTGATCAAGGCAGCAGAAACTATGATAAGCATCTGCCAATTGCAATCTGGAAACATACCAGGTAAAACATACCCCTGTTCCATCATTAAATTTAAATTCCTAAATGTAATTATAGTATAACAAAAATGTTAAATGAAGGATTGTTGACTGAGACTGCAATACAGTACAGTATAACTAGAACTGAATGAAGAAAACTCAACTAGGATTTGTGTGCAGAGAACCCTGCATGCATATATGTTCCAATTGATTATACTGGTCATAATACCAACCTGCCACTGGTTTCTAATCAGTATATGTATATGGTATTAACCATATTATATTAACCTTTTACACACCATTCAGAGTGTTGTTATTAAAAAACCAGTTTGCATACTTTAGTAGAAAGTGAGCAATACTGATGGTTAAATGAATAGAGTTAAACAACTATTTGTAAACTACAGGTGGTTGATAGCAGTATAAATTTCCCCACCAGCATTTGCTGATAAACAAAATCATAGTAAATTTGCAAAATATATAATAATGTGTTTTGGAAAGATCTGCCACATCAAAGTTCTCCATTTTATAATAAGAAGCATCTAAATGTCTAACTGGTGCATACAGCAGTTCTTTTAGCCAGTTTTAGATGGCAGTTGAATTTGAGATTGTTTAAATTAAATGCCATGCTTTATTAATTAAGTGCAACAATATTTATCTTAATTGTGTGTGGAATGGGTTGGGAAGCTGAGACATAATTGAGCAGAACACACACAGACTTGAGCCAGAGCAAAAAGAAAATGTTAGCTTAATGAAGAAATTTGCATAATAACACTTCATCATCTGCTGACATGTAGTTGTCTACAGTGCTGCTGTGCACAGGCACAGATCCCATCTTTGTCTTCTGCCATGACCCTTTGGCTCAGGAGATAGCTGGATAGAGCCTATGAAGGATGAGCTTATGCCCCCATGTGCCCATATTTACATGAGAAATGCACATGAGAGCATGATATCTGGAACAGATGCATTTTGTGGGAAGAGTTTTCATGTATCAGCCCTGAGAAGGCAAGGAAGATGTTCTTTTATGATAATATATGAGTACTGAAGGCCCACCTGTAGCATGTTCACCAAAAAAATTCTTGTCACAGTCTCATAGAAGCTATAAAAGGGACAAAAGACATATAGGGGACAGAACTGAATAGCTGACACCAGACTGCTTCTTTGCAAAGTGTCTGGGAACATTAAAAGACATTGGCAAGACAGGAGAAAGCCCACACCCAGCAGAGATCAAAAGAAGTGCAGCAGCCTAAAAAAGCTTAAAAACTCCTACAAGAGAGGCTGTAAAGTGTTTGTGGGAATAAGGCTCCTTCTGGTCATGTAACTGGGAGTCTGAGAGGGCTGGGACAGCCACAAAAGGATGTAGAATGCATGCTGGGGGTTTTAACATGCTTTTTTCCTCTACATAATTTAATCCTGTGGTTAAGTTAAACCATATTTTGGTCTGCTTAGTCCTTGGTTTTCACACAGATTTTCAGAAAGGAGATACAGCTGGTGTCTGAGCTTGGCCAGAGCTACTGTATTCATAAATCCTGACCTAAAACCAGGAAATATGCTAGATTTCACCTCTACCAGTACTGTACTTACAGAAGAGGGGTAAAAGAAGACCTTTTGGGACACCATGAATATACTGGTACCTGGTGGCTAATGTCACTCAATGCTTTCTCACGTCCACATTATCAGTTAAAATTCCAGTGTTGGTGAGCTTTTCATTCTAAGGAAAACTAATTGGCATGCACTTGAAATGTAGAAGATGCTATTTTTAAAAGGACACACCCTTTGTATATATCTGAATTAATTAATAGATTACCTCTCCTTGTACTGCTTATTTTCTCCTTTCATAACAAAACAAACCCCAGCAATAACAACTCTTTAAACAAGGCCTGGGACTCAAGGTCTTTCCTCTCATAGTTACTCAACCCCCTTGACTCTGGGTGCTAACTGTCATCAGATATTTCATGTATTTACAGTAATTTCACAATTTTAAGCCGCACCGTTTTCATTGAAGAATCCAGCCTACCCCAGTAGTGCGGCTAATCATCAGGTGCAGCTTATCTATGGACAAATCCCAGAGAAATGCCAACCCAGAAGTGAGAGCCAGCCAGGGAGGCTGCCTGGGGCTGCCTTTAAAGGCTTCACTGGTCTATGAAAACTGTTGCAACCTGAGCACCTGACACCAAACCCAGCTGGCAGTGATTAAATTACTAATTTGTTACTTTGTTACACATGGATCCTCACTTAAAAAAAAAAAGAGTGTGGCTTATATTCAGGTGCGGTTTATAATCGTGAAATTACTGTACTTTCTCTATGCCATGATAAACCTGGGCAAATCACCAGCTGTTTGCACCCCCCAGCAAGGGATGGTAACTACAGCTGAATCCTCCTTAGCCCTTTAGGCAAATGTCTGACTTCAGAGGAGAGTATGAGGCTGAGTGCTGCTCCCATGGCAGTATGCAAACTGCCTCTGCATTTCTGGAATTTCTCCTTGCTCAAAGAGGTTTCCACTCAGCTTGCTGGCTTCCACAGACCATCTTTCCCCATGAGAAGGAGTCAAGGTCCCTGTCCTGAGGTTGTGAGCCATGGTGCATGCCAAGCCCTAGACCCATCCCACCTAATTTTACTCCTTTGGCATTTACAGTAAGAAACTAATGACTGCACAGTTCAGAGGGGATACATGGGTCATATACATGTAAAGTCCTTGTCACTCTGAAGGTGTCTGGCCTCTTTTCATTAACTGCAGAGAGATTTTGCAGCAAATGGCCTGGAACATTCCCGAAGTTGTGTAGAATAAATCCTCAAAATGCTGCCTAGATTTGAAGTGTTGCTATGCTCAGTATTGCAATTCCTAAATCCCCTTTTTCCTTCAGGAACTTGTTATGTCAATGCTGAATTTCTGAGTTTCTGTAGAACCTGGGCTAATATCTATGTGGAACTTCCTATGCCGAAACATCTAGTGCCATGTGAGATACTGTAGTGGGTCCAGTCTAAAGATAACAGACCCAGTGCAAGATGGATCTTTCTGGAGCAGCAGCAGAAGGCCATGAAAAATACCCTGTGGCACTTTTCTTTTGGCAACTGAATCAATCCCCTATTAATATAAAATGAATATAAATATGTAAGAAAGTGAGGGAGTTAAATCTTCATGAGTCCAGTCCTTGAACTTCTGATATCATAGCTCTCCTGTTATCCTTACCACTGGATAACAAATACAGTAGACACATCCCACTGAGGAGTTCCAGCCTGTGCTGGTGCACAGTGGTCTGTGTCAGCCCATCTCTATAGACTAAATGGTATGTTTGAACAGATGCAGGTCCTGGAAAGCTGCTGTCTATTCAAAATATGTATTAATAGTTTCCTTGAACTCCCTCTGTGATACCATAGGTCATCAAAATATTTCTTTAGAACAAAAAAATACTCATCCTTTTTGCAAAGAACATCTTGACAGAAACACAACCTCATCAAACTATCCTGCTCCTCTTGCTTTGAGCACCGTCACATGTAAAACAGATGTTGTGATCTACCAGGTCTGAAAAAAGTCATACAGTGTAAAACAACTGTTGTGTATGTGTAGCTAGAGATAGCTGAGATTGATAGAAAGACCAGCTGAGTAGCAGTAAAAGGGGAAGCCAAAGTGAGTTACCAAGTATTTAGCATTCGCTCCTCTTCTCAATAAGCTGTAGTTGAGTAACCTTTTGCTCAGGGTAAACTTTTTCAAACTCTTTTATACATGTACTGGGTAGGACAAGCAGTATAGACTAGATCAAAGCCTTAACAGATGAAGACAGGAGGAATCAAACACTCACAGGTGAATCAGATGAATGAAACATCCAGACAAAAAAAACAAAGACGGCATTCAGGACTTCAAATTATTTACTGCAGTCTTCACAGTGCCCTGCTGCATCAGCACCTCTTCCTTGTGTGGATGCAAGTTGCAACAGCTCCCCAGGTAAATAAACCAACTTCTTGTAAACAAAATTTTTAATTAACTGGTCTGACCCACATCGTGGATGCAAAAGCATGTGAGCAGCCATGCTCAGGCCCAGCTTGAGTTCAGAGCTTGGTGCAACTTCAGCAGCACGAGGCCACGGCTGTGCAGAGAGCAGGGAGCAGCTGGCCCTGGCTGCAGGATGGGTACAGATGTGCAGTTTGACTCCCAGCAGGTAGAATTGCCAGAAGCACAACTGTGGGGCCATGCAATGCCTGTGAGCCAGAGGAGGGTGCAGGGACAGAGATCCCTTGCATGGGGAGCTATTTCCAGCCTTCCATTAGCCCAGATAACAGAGCTGGCAGTGTTGGCAAGGACACGTTAATGCTGATAACAGTGTTGGGGTTTTTGCTGGTATATGTATGACACAGAAGAAATTGCAATTTTAACTAAATCTCTATGCTGGTTGAAGTGTAGGCTTGGTCAAATAAAGAGAGAAACATATGAAATAATGCTTAAATCAGTTAAAATAAATGTACAGGTGGAAGTAGCCAATTTCTTTTGTAGCTAATTTCATGCTCGTACTACGAGCTAAAGATTGGCAGAAGACTTGGGAGTTGACAAAAAAAAGAATTTTTTTTTTTCTATTCCTTCCTTTCCCTTGAACATTTGCAAGCTTCAAAGACTTCACTGAATTAATAATTTAAAAATATAGTTTGTGTGTACTGAGAGAGGTGGATTCATATCACAAAGAGCTAATGCGTTCCAGTTATCCATTTTGACTTACAGGCTTTGCCTCTGCACAAAAATTACATAAGATTAATTTTCTTTGTTTCTCTTTTGGCTACATGGTAAAAAAAGTTCGTATGAACTCTGAAGCAGTTAAAAACCATAATCACTGGCCTTACATTATTTGTCATGGCAATAAAAATGTATGAAAATTATTCATATGGTGCAGGTGAAATCACCATAATGCTTTTGAAATATGTACCTGTGTATGTTTTATTCAGTATATGTTGGCGATCGCCTGATACAAATAAATTTTATGGAAAATTAAGCAGATCACCACAGCTGCACTTCACAACTGCCAGAGATTTCTGTAAGTGGCAATTTTCCAGCAAGCCTGCTAAGAAAGAACTGAGAGTTTACCACAAGCAGCTATGCTGAGGCAGATTCCAGGACTGAAACAAACTGGCTGTCATTTTACCTTGTGGTTACTCATAAATGTACTGAATATTGGATTTTGGAGTTGAAGTCATGTTGTTTATCACCCCAAAGAGACATGTTAGAAATCATTGTATCAAAATTCTTTACTAGAATTAATTTTAGGCTATTCCATTGCCTAGAAGATTTGACATCTTTTGACTTTCCTAATATTTATTCTAGTTCCCAAAAGACAGTATCTTATGAATTACCTCATAGGTTTAAGGAAGGAGCAATTTTTGAAGTATTACTTTGGCTAAATATTTAAGCCATTTGTGACTATAAGTTAAGCTTTTAATTTAAATGATAAAAAGCTAATTCAGCAAACTATAATAATAGTCTTTTTATTTATTGTTCTTATCATGTTACTGGCAGAGAAATGAGGTGTGCAAACTTAGAGGATAGACTTGTCAGGGTACTGGGGGAACCTCTGTAGAGAGAGTCTCAGCTGAGGGTCCACCTTAAAAACCACAATTTAAAGTGAAGAACTCCCTTGGATTATTGAGACAACAGGTCTTGGCTCTTCTGGAGGGGAATATTTGTGCTGCGTTAAATCAGGATAATAGAGGTGAAGAGTATGGGAAGTGATGGAGAGTGAAGTTTGCTAAATGTGGTTTTAACAGTTAATTGAACATTTCAGAATGATTTTACATGCAGCAACAGAGAGCACAAGCAGACCCCATGTTTCTTTTCTGTTTATTTATTGACCTGTTTAAACTAACCTTTAAAAAAATATTTCTCTTTACAGAATTTTTTGCATCCAGACAGCTCTAGAATAAACAAGGAGAATATTGAGAAAGAAATATGAGTAAACTGTAAATTGTTCTGGTAACAGCTTTGAAGTGATGTTTATTTTTTTGTTTGATTCTACATCTTGTGGGGAGCATTGCCTACAGTTAGAAGCAAACGGCTTTGTGAACAGGCACAAGAAATTAGACAGGGGAAAAACTTGTGTGTGCTTTGCTGGATACTAGACTTGCTTGCCCTAATCAATGTGATCAGACCATTTCCAACTGCAAAGCACCATCTCCTGCTTAGTTAATTTCTTATTTTGTAGCTGCTCTACAGTTAATAATAGTGAACTGAATAGTGAACTGAAAAGATAGGACAAACATGTCAAATTAAAAATTGCCTACCATTTCTTCTTATTTTTCTGTAAGGGAAAAAAATCAAAAGCAGGTAAATGTGGTTAGTCCAGAAAACCACTCTGTCATTTCTTAATTTTCAACAGCTTAAATCAGGAGTTTAAGTCATAACTTAATGCTGAACTGGTTTCCAGGTATGGGAGCCAACAAAGGTGGAAGTTGATGAGCACTGTATTGGCATGGCCAGTTTTTTGTCTCTTGGCTCTGGAGGTATTTGGACAAGTCAGGGATGTGATGCATTGTTATGGGTGCCCTGTGCCCAGCTTGGGGAATATTGATATCCTGCCCCGTCCACCTCATCTCAGTGGCCTAAAGACACCAGAGCCAACCAGATCTGAACCATGCAGCCCACAAACACATGGTGGCCACAAAACTGAGTTGGACACCTGCTCTTCAAAGCTACAACATTAGCTTTGGACATTCTACTCCTGTGTCACTCCACTACTGGAGGTTTAGGACCCAACAAGAGTGAAATTCAGCTTAGTAACTCCCTAAGATAGTATTTTGTTTTGAAGATCTGTGAAGAACCACAGAGGAATGATGCTCTACAGCAAAACACTTTGCCCATTGGTGAGAAAATGCCTGGATGGGAGGACTGGCTACATCCCAGGCAGAAAATGAGGCTGGTTCATCACGGACAGTTCTGCTGACACCAGTTATATTCAGCTGGCCATTAATTTAGATGGAACTTAAAATAGCACAGTCCTCACTGAGTGAGTCTTGTTTTATCTGAGCGGGTTCTCTAAGTTAAATTGTGTATTCTCTAAGTTAAATACTTGCACAGGGTTCATTCATATAGCCCTGAAGCAGGTCACATACATGAAAACCTGATCCTGGATCAGGTCAGGATTTGTCTATAGGATAATTCTTATCTGAAAATAAGAAATTCTGGGAACTGCAGGAAGTGCTGACATTCGTGAGTGACAGTGGACAAAAATGAATGAGGCAAGGGAGAACAAGCAGTCAGCTCACAAGCAACTCTGGGGACAAAGGGAGAAAAGTAAAACAGGCCTAAGCTTCAGGGTCTCTCTTTTGAGGTAGGAAACAGCAGATGGGACACAGGAAGATTTTTTCAATGTTCTTCTAAAGGCCTGTAGGACACTGCTGCTCTAGGCAGGAGTTAGATCACTTACCTGAGCTGGCAATATCTTCATGAGGACTCTTCTGACAGAGCTATTCTGGGGACCTGTCTGACCTCTTGTGCTTTCCACATCTCAATTCCTTTACAACATGAAATGAAAAAGAAAGTATTTTTATTTTTTTAATCGAATAAGTATCATTGTTTTCATCTTCTACCATCTATAAATGCTTCCTGTATCTTCACTGGACACACCACTCTAATAAAGGCAAGGATCAGAGCTAGCACAGTATCTATGGCTGGCCCAGGCAGCCCCTGACCCAGCCTTGCTCTCCTCTCCCTGGAGCTTGTCAGAGAGGGAGAGCAAATCAGAGCTGCAACTCTCTAGGGCAAGAGGTGTTTACTGAGTAGTTGTATTGAAGAGAGGGCAGCAAGAGAACAGATCAGATCTTCTGTCTTCTTGCTATAGCAAAGTGGAGTCAAATATTCTGGAATAAAAATTGTAGGGAAGGTGGTTTTAGCAGAGAAAATGGCTAAAGGAAAGAGACCACAACCTCTGTAACTACAATGGCTAACTATATTGCAGCATCCAGTGGTCTCAGGCACCATGACCTTGAGGTAGATGCTAAAAAGCTTATTCCAAAAAAATCAAGAATTCAGATCACAAGTTACTCGTACCAGGAGAATAGATATTTTACAAACCTGATTGATTTACAGAGCATATCTCGAAGCTGTTAGCATTGCTGTACAGATCTTCATTGCTCATGCAGAGGTGGGCAGGGCAACCTACAGTAGTATAGAGAAGAGGAATGCCCAGACTGGGATTTTTATTTAAACCATTTCCAATCACAGATCAAGGAATGGCACTGAATGAAGCAGATAGGTTTTTTCCCGTAGAGATGAGCTTACAGGCTAGGAGCAGGGCAGAGGAGCAGTTAGAAAACTTGTGAGTGAGAAAGCAGCTTTCATTTTCCTTCTGTAACAAGACATCCTACCGAAACTTACAGGATTTAGGGCTAAAGGTCCCAAGGCTGAAGTTCCTTTTGTAATGCTATTTCCAGATTAGAGTATCATCTATTATTTTTTGTCAAATTAAGCACTCAATTCTTAGCAGTCATTATCCTGAAGTCAATGCAAGCATCTCTTTAAGCACTATTTTCTATGTAAAAAAAAAACAGTGATGCAAGTTATCATAGAGAGACTTGCTGTTGAAACCAATTAGACAAAAAATCATGGAAAAAGCAGTCATAAAAAGGGCAAAGTTTACTAGTCCTGGATGTCTTGAGTATGTTTATTTGTCTGGCAGAGCTCTTGATTCTGTGATTAACATCTTGATTAATGAAAACATGTGCTCTGGCCGCCAGTTCACATTGACGACGGTTTTTGTTTGAAATCCACAAGTGAGGGAGACGTTTCCATGAACAGTCAGAAAATCCTCAGTGATGGATTGTGGTGCAGGCAGGGTTTTCAGTGTGACTGTAGAACAGGCTGTTCCTGGCCAGCAGACCTGGGGCGTTATGCCCTGGCTCTGCTCATGCTGGAGGCAGCTCTGGCAGCAGGGAAGGGGCACCAGGGCAGCTGCTTCACACTGAGCCTTGCTGTTTCCTTGGATTTGTCATGTGCACATGTAACTCTGGCATCACCCCTCCCTTGCCCTGTCCTATTCCTGAGGTGAAAAAGACCCATCTCTTTTCCTTTTGCACCTTGCTTTTCTGCAAAGTCACAGTAACATTATATGTACCTGTACAGGCTTTTATTTCTGGCAATGTGCTTGTTGCTGTTTATCTCCTCCACGTACCCTTGGGTTTAATGACCTTACAGGCCTTATTATAACATGGATCTTTGTGAAAGGGACTGAAGCCGAAGTTGCAAGTTTATGAGTTTATGACTCAGAACCAGACTCGAACTGAGAAGGGAAAAGAGGGTTTCCTATTAAGATCTAATTTTATCTACAGCAGTAATACAATCTGTTAAGGACAGTAAAGGTAGGGGTCAGGAAAACCGATCTCATGCTTGCTTTCCTACCTTTTCCATGCTTTGGGACAGGCAGTGCTCATATTATTACTATTGCTCCTGGGAACAAATCTCAGCTTGCATGCAGGAGCTTTCTACATCCCTCCTTTCACTGTTGTCTTTTGCTCTGGCTATAGCACCATGAAACTTCAGCCACGAACTCAGAGTTTCCTGGACTTTCTTTTTGAAACTTGGTATTTTCTACTTTCCTCCTCATTTTTCTAAGAGTTGTGAACTCTTTCTTTTCAGAGACTCACCCACTATTTTCTCTGTGTCTTATTATCAGACTAAGGTGATTTTTTAGTCCCATTGTGTCAAAACAGTTTGTGCAGCCCCTTCTCCAAATTTGAGCACTATGATCTACTTCCCTTCCTGCCCAGCAATTCACATCTTCACCCCACCCAGACACTAAATACTGTGTTTAGTATCAACAACCTGATATTCCCAGTCAGGTGGGTTTTAAGACTTCCCTGTGAAATCACACAGAAAATTCCCTCCCATCCTCATCCACTGAGCTGCCCAGCTCCCTTAAGACCTCCAACACATCAGAGAAGATGGTGACATCTCCTTTCTCTTCTTACTGCCTTGTGACAGATGGGTTCTCAGCCACTCTTAAGTGAAAATTGCCACCCACTGTCATATCTTAGTGGCCCTGGGGAGAAATGTCAGAGTTGCAGAGCAGGGACAGTCCTTGGCTTTTCTTAGTCTGAGACTTGAGCCTGATGCTTCCTTGCTGTCAGGACACAGCATCAGTTCTTCAGCTTCCTGGGTCTACAGTGTGGGTGAGAAGATGTCTCTGGAACAAGTCCTGCATCCAGAAACTCCTCCACAACTGGTCCTACCACAAGTCTCTTTTCCCTTTTGGCATGTCTCTGTTCTGCTAAATCATAGGGTTTCTCAGTTTGGAAAAATTATAATGGAGGCAGAACAGAGCACGGTTCCACAAACCCTGGCTGGTGCAGGGAAAACAAAACAGGCACTGATTGGACTGATCATTCACAGTCTCTCAGAATGTAAGATCTTTCGGGGCACCCAATAAAATTGTCAGGCACAACTAAAAATAGGCAGAAAAGGAAAACTTTTTGTGTGGCCTGTAGCTACATTCAGGCAAAATAAATTAAATAAATAAATGCCAAAAGAGATTGACACATTAATGGAGGATGAGTGCTTTGTTGACTATTAGATATTATGCTCTGGATGTAATTTCAGTCTCAGGAAATCTCTACACTGTTGATTTTTGGAGGCTGGAAGGCAGTAAATGGACTCTATATACACTAATTCTCATACTTTTGTATCAGTATCTGCTAATAATCACTGTCAGAGACAGGATACTTGGCTAGACAAGCTTTTGATTTGACTGGCTATGGTACTTCTTACATTTTTGTAACATACTGGAGCAGCTTTGCCCAGAACTTGGAGTACAGAGTTTATTCTGCTCTGCGTGCTGCACTTCTGTTCTTTTGCTGATAGCCAAGAATGACAAATTTCAAATAAGGCTTATGGCAGCAGCAGCATGCATGGCACAGGCTGCATGGTAATGAGTTGGTTTTCCAACTGGAAAATGACTTCAGTTACTGCCCGTAAATGGGATCTGAACATCCAATCCCTTGATGGTGGAGAGGGCCTGCAGTTGGGGTGGGTCACAGATTATGGAGCCCAGAAGCTCTCAGCCCTGCCTGATGCTGTGATTTCAATCCATAGTTTGAAATTCACGCTACTCTGTCATAACCCCAAAGCCTGCCACAGCCTGGGAAAAACAATTTCACATTGGCAGACTTAGTAGGTAAGAATAAGGATGCTGGCAGCAACGTTGCACACCATGTTCGCAGGGAGAATGGAAACACCCTGCTAAATTCACCTGATCCTTAGGATCTAGGCAGTATTACGTTAATGGTTGGACTCAACAATCTTAGAGGATTTTTCCAACCTACATAATTCTGTCTGATAAAAGCTCAAATCTCAGAGTATGTAAAGTGAAATATTCCCAGGGGAAGTCCTTTTCAAATCCTGCTCTGAAATGTAGGATGTGAGGAATGACGACGTGTATAGAGTAAAGCCAAAGAAAATATTCCCTAATACTTGGAGAAATAAAGCACTTTTTTTTTTGCCTTTTTTTTTCTCTTTTATTTTTGCATTTACACAGCAGGACATGCAGGAAATTTCAGGGGCGCACTAACAGAATCAGTGCAAATGTGGGTCAGCATTTTCAGCAAATGCTGGTCTTTTTCCCTTGTTGGCTTTTGTATTGTTTTGTTTTGTTTATTGGCTCTTTTCAATACCCCAGGGGTCTGCTGGAAAGAAGAGAATTATAAAAATCAGTCCCACAAAATGCTGAGAGCCCTACACTGGCCTGGCTGTTGTGGAAGTTGAAGACACTACACCCACAAGCATGGTCTCTGCTGCTGGGCAGGATGAGTCCTGTTAAGAGTTGTGTGATTCTCCAAGCTACTGAGGCATAGATTCAACTGTCATAGGTCCCATAAAGTAGTAGCATTTGGCAGATCTTGTTATTAATGATACTATGTTTGCCAGCAATGTAAAACAATAACACTTGTGAGTTAACCAAATTCAAATCATATGAAGATTTTCCTGTATTCTGTCCAAAAAGTTCTTGTAACAGGCTGATTCATCCAATATCATTTCTATCCCAAGAGCAAGGGAAGATCATTTTCTCACTCTTTCACTGTGGGAAACAGAACCCAAATCAGCCCAGATTTAGTCCTCCTGGTGGTCGCAGATAGACACTACCTTTTTTCTAAGAGAATGTATCTAAGTTTTGTAGCTGTTTTCTAAAGAAGTGCTTTTGCTGTAAGGTTGCTCATACTGAGGAAATCCACCTAATCAAATAGAGTTGAAAAACAGCAAAGAACTATTTTCCTTGCTGCTCCAGAGCCATCTGTCTGGGTTGCAGGTCCCTGTGGATTAATGTGTGAAATTCAAGACCTGGCACTGTGGATTTTATTTAGGGAGTTGTAAATACATGCAGAGCAAGTGTTCTGAGCTTCCCTCTGTACATTAGGGCAAGATCTCAAACCATTTACAAATTAATCCATTAACTCTTACAGAGCCCCTCAGAGCCTTTCCACCCCTTGTGCCATAAATGTGATACAGGAACTTTCAGGACTATTTTGGGTTTTTTCCCTCTTTGGGAGGAAACCTTGGCATCATGAACAAGGCATCATCTTTGCTTTATCTAGTTTGCCTCCAATGAGAAGGCAGAAGCAAATCTCTCCCGATCCTGTTGTCCAGACTTCCTCCCACAGCTGCTTCTATGGCTCTGTGATCCTTGAAAAGCCATGCTCGTATTCTGCTGCTTTCCTATAGGGAAGCACTTTTAATACCTGCTCCTCATGATTGGCCCACTCGCCTTGGGCAGTCACTTTAGTTGTTTCCAAATTTTGACTCTACAGAAGTTGCTTAATTACCCCTTTTATAAAAACAAGAAGAGTGCTCAGGCCACCCAAAATCTGGTATTATAAATATTACAGTTGCTTAGTGCTGCACAGAGGTGCAGGAAGAAGATGGTGTTCTGCTACAAAAGGTTCTTGCTGTAGATCAATGATAAAGCACAATAGACAGGTAAAGCAAATTCAGGAGAGGGAAGGGGAAAGTCAAAAGCGTTATTTCAGATCAGTGTTATGATCAGTCTCCATGTGTCAAATGCTCCCTCATTTGAAACTAAAGTGAGGAACAAGGAAGTTCTTGGGGTGTCTTGTGCCAGCACTAAGTTCCACAGCTGTGTC
Source organism: Sialia sialis (assembly GCA_009812075.1). NCBI lineage: Eukaryota > Metazoa > Chordata > Aves > Passeriformes > Turdidae > Sialia > Sialia sialis. The sequence continues at coordinate 11,584,792 of VRYO01001463.1, read as the reverse complement.
CTCCCCCCATGAATTGGACCAAAGCAGCAGAAACTGCAGGACTTTCTTTCCAGGCCTCCTCTGGCTCATCTCTGGATGTGCTGACCAGACCGAGGACTGTCACACTGGGGTGACAAAGTTCAGTGTCTACAGCACCCTATAGACTTGTGATGTTTCTGTGGAACATAATTTAAAGATATTTTTATTTTTCCTGACAGATCTAGAGGTGCAGGCAGGGGTGCACACATGCACCTCAACAAGGTTATTTAAATCTTCCCACAGTTTTTTTTTGTCACAGTTGGTGCACCCCTGCAGACAATTCTGGTGAGTCTGCTCTTTCCCATATCATCACTCATTTCAGTGACAAAATCACTGCCACATCACTGTGCTTTCTGACATTTCTCTTGTTCCTTGTTGAGTGACTTCTGTCCTGCAAAGCAGATACCTTCTCTTCATGGATACTATAAAATCTTTCAGTGAAGGCATCATTTCTCTGCCCAGATTGGGAGCGGGCTCCACCTTTCTACTGGGAAAATGGGGGAAAGCTGGGAATAAGAGATGGCCATCACTTAGTTATCACATTAGCACTACACATTAGCACATTTCAAAAGTAGCCAACAATGCTATATAAGCTGAGAGCAACTAACAAGGAGTCAGAATACCTGCCTAGTTAAGAACTGTGCCTCTAAGGGGCCATAAAGTGTAAGAAATTTATTTGCACGCTGTATCCTGTTCATCTTGCCGTTTTCCCAGAGATAGTGTGTATTCCTGCAGTCCCTTCCCTTCCCTTCCCTTCCCTTCCCTTCCCTTCCCTTCCCTTCCCTTCCCTTCCCTTCCCTTCCCTTCCCTTCCCTTCCCTTCCCTTCCCTTCCCTTTTTCCTTCTCTCATCCTTTTCCTTTTTCTCTTTCCTTTCCCACAATGTACACAAGCACTCAAAGTGTCAACATGTTAGAAGTAAAAAAAAAAATATACACTGAAATGACTAATGGGATTTAGACCTATGTGGTAATGGACGTCACACCCAGGCTGACCTCCATATGCTTCTTTTCTCTCTGTTTCCCTCTCTGGAAAATATGATTTAAGTTTTTATCAAATGCATAGTAAACATCATCTAGCTTCAAGGAGAAGTTTAATTTAAAATTGGATCTGCTACAACATTACTCAGTTTCTGAATATTGCTATTTTTTCCATGGATCACCTGTTACTTCCATGTAGAAATTATACTTCAGAGATGGAAATCCAGATTATACACGTCCTAAGTATTGAATTTAAAAACAGCTTTTCAGGCTGATTGTTGTAGGACTAAGTACTACAGTATTCAATGTAAGTTTTGCATACTTGCTAATTAAAACCACATGTATAGATGTATTATAGATGTATAATATGGGAGAATGATTTATGAATTTCCTCCTTCAAAGAATTCCAACATGCAGTAAGATCCTTAGGTATTTTGGAGTAATTTTTTACCTCATAAAGATCATCAGCACAAACTTATTTCCCTGTGAAGTAAAAATATAATTTTTTGTGAAGGAAAGCACTGCTCTAACTGCTACTGGATACAGAACGAGATCTTATAGAAAAGGTACTACTTCTAGGGAAGTTAATTATCTAACTGAAATAGATGGGTAGAAAATAGAAAAAGATTTCTGAAATTGCAAAGGTATCCACAAAGGAGAGCAACAGAGCTGGGGAAGGGTCTGGAGCACAAGTCCTGTGAGGAGCAGCTGAGGGAGCTGGGGCAGCTCAGCCTGGAGAAAAGGAGGCTCCAGGAGCATCTTACCACTCTTAAAAACTCCCTGAAATGAGGCTGTAGCTGAGTGGGGGTCTGGCTCTTCTCCCAGCTCACAGTGATAAGACAGGAAGGAACAGCCTCAAGTTGCACCACAGGACATTTAGGTTGGATCTTAGGAAAAGATTGTTCATGGAAAGGGTTGTCAAACTGTGGAACAGACTGCCCAGGGAAGTGGTGGAGTCACCATCCTTGGAGGTATTTATGTGTAGTTGTGGCACTCAGGGACATGGTTTAGTGGTGGATTAGTCAGTGCTGGGTTAAGGCTGGACTTGATGTTATTAAGGGACTTTTCCAATTTAAACAATTCTATGACTTTACAAAATTAACTTTCAAAATGAGCTGAGCTGATAAAAATGCTTGAAAGTCCTCATACAAATGTAGTTTGGTTAATTTAAAAAGTGTGATTGGCTTTTACATAATTCTTTCATTGATTAAAAAGATATGTAGATCAGAAACACCAGTTTTTATAAAATCTTCCCTAGTGCCTATCACTGTGCCCTTAGCTTCATGACTATACAGATACTTTAATGTCTTTCTCTGTCTATTAGTGAAATGGGCAGGTTGAAATGCTCTTCCAACTCTACATACAACATCAAAAGTATATTCAATTTACTTTAGAAATCACCACAGACATAATTTATATAAATATGCCAGATTTTAATAACAAATCTCTTTCCATTGTAGTGGGAGAAAATTCATTTGTAAGTACAATTAGTGATTTAGAAGCCATCAGTGAAGTCCTGATGATGAAAAACCATTTGTGGTTACACATTTTTGCTTTCTCTTGTATATAAAAATAATTAATTTCTGTCCTTCGTATGGAAGAATAGGATTAAGTCACTGCTCTCTTTTAGATGTTCCAGTGTACCCTTGTTTTAATAAATTTTTAATAAATAAGGAAAGAATTGATACACATCTGAGTTTAATGACAACAAAATGTAGGTTATGTGGTTCTGCTTTAAAGATGAGAAAATGTTAGTTTACATAGCTGTTATTTTGCTTTTTTTCTTAGAGCTCCTGAAAAAATTTATTTCCAAGAATTTGTTTTAAATTTGTTAACTGAAATTCTAGCAAGTGTCCTGCAAACTGAGAAGTGCTTACTTGAATTCTTCTGTCTAAAATGAAGGATGTTGATCAGCAGAAGGACAGGAGTCAGGTGTTGGGGGTAACTTCCCTCACCGGAGTTCTAGCCTAAAAATTTAACATTCTGTAAGATCTTCACTGTGCTGTGCAGCCTGCAGTCTGTGCTGCCCAGACACGAGGACAACACCACCCGTGTGTGGCTTACTCTATTCCTGCCCTTTGACTCGTGTTGTTCAGCTCTGACATACTGAGAGGAGGATGTTCCCTCCCAGTGCTCCTGAGGGACCTTGAGGATCTGAGCTGGAACTGCCTTTGGCTGAGGAGGAGTACAGCCTTGAGCTTCAGCTTCCTGGGTAAATGCTTTAAATCTCTAAATTGTTAGATAAAAGCAACAGTTCAGCTTCCCTTCCAGATGCAGGATTCATCCAAGGCTGGCTGTGCTTTGTGCATCAGTGATGCTGTCAATACACATCCAACTTTTCCAGGAAACACTGGCTGGACTGGACCTCTGCGATATGAGTGTGGGACTGGCCAGTTTGCAAGTCTCAAAGGACTGCAGTCATAAGAAAGGTACCAAAATGTTCAGCTCTGGAGGGATAGCAGCAAACCAAGCTGTCAAACACTGGAAGTGAACTTCACAGGGGAAATGATCACTCGTGGCACTTTTTATCTCCTGCAGAGCTAGGCAAGTTTTTGTGAATTGTAGTTTTAGACTTAGACATTTCAATTCTGCCTCCTGCTTCTTGAAAACATCTGCTGGTGCAGTCCCCCACATCTAAGCATGCAGGCACATGCATGCAGGCACTGCCTGTATATGAAGCTTCCCAAAACTGAAGCAAAAGAGCCTGAATCTATTGCAAAAATTATTTCAATGCATCGGTTATTCCTTGGGAATTTTCTAAGCAAGCCATTTGTAAATGTAAACATACTATTGGCCAACTAATGGAATCAAATGTTTTAGCAGCCCTATGAAAACCATCATGTGGATAATTCAAGTCTTCAGGAATTAACAAGCTCACTTCTGCCAGAATGTGCACAGAAAGGGAGCTGTAAAACAGGATGAGGCAAGACAGAGATTTATGCAAAAGTGGGGCTATTTCCAAAATTACTTATTAAAAAAATGGGGGGTTTTTTGTTCCAAAACAATACTAACTAAAAAAAATCCTCTCTATCTGTATGTCATACTGAAAAGAATTCACTAACAAAAAAAAATTAAATTGAGATTTGTACTTTATTTTAAAAGCTCCAAATTTCTTATGGGAGGTGATAAACACTTCCTTTCTCCTTTAGATCAAACGAGGAAAAATCCATGTTGTTTCCAGTGTGGTCTAACTTTTTCCTTATAAGTAACATCAAAATCTGTTCCATTTAAAGCCATGTGTTTGTTTCCTATTTTTCAAAGTAGTTTCTTTTGTGAGAAGGAAAGGTAATGACTTACATTTTTCTGAAGCAATGCTGGAACTATGCATACATTTATTAGCATCTGCGCACTTTGGCATGCTGCTGCTTCGGTGTGGATTTGGGGTCTTGACTAATGGAATCACCTTTTTTTCATTCTCAAAAGCACACTGACTGCTGATGTGGACTGGATGCCTCAGGGAAGGACTGAAACCAAGAGAATGGCCCAGTGATTATGGAACATGCTGGAGGAAAGGTTAACTCTCTGCACAAGGGTGCAGCAATTCCAGAGCAGGACAAAAATCTCAGGCTGTTTCTCTTTCCCCACATGGTTTTATTCTTCAGGGACATAGAGCATTTTAATTTTTTTTTTTTACAAAAGCAAATTCAGGTGACTAAACTTACACAGTATAAATAGAAAGACTCTGTAGCTTAGGGTATGATGCAGCCTTTTGATCATAAGGACATTGTTCCTTCAAAGCCTGTTGTTCCTTTTAATTATATAGTATTTATTCTTCTAAATCGCTGTAGTTCCACAGAGAGCAGGAGAATATCTTTTGTCCCCAAGTTTCTGTTGCCCTCCTTTCTTTGCATTTCTGGGATAGAAGTCTAATGTAAGAAAGCAAGAGAATTGTGATACATTGCATGCCTCCACAGTGACTGACTGATCTTTCTGACTAACTTAGACCATGCAATTCTAGACAACAAGATAATTTCAGGATACCTCAGCTCTTCAGAACAGAGTAGTAGAAAGCAAACTCATACGGATGGTGTTACTCAGATTTAAGAAAAGGAGATCAGATGGCTTAGATTCTTGTGGTATTGTAAAATCCCTAAAGCATGGAAAACCTGGATTACTGCCTACAGTTTGAAAAGGTGAACTAAGAAGAATTAGTTGGCAATTGAACATATCAAGAGAATAAAAGGGGATGAATAACAATGCTCCCAGCACTTTCCTGTAAATCAAGTACATCTACACCATTAACAATTTTGAGCAGCTCCACTGATTTAGCTGTAGTAGCCTGGGCTTCTCTCATGTAGCTGGAAAGAGAGTATGACTGTTTGTTTTAGATGAAAAATTCTCCATGCAGATGGCATTCATCTTGGTCTTTCTATGAACTGTCAATCTTATTCTTAGCTAGCTGTGTTTGTTCTGGAAAACTTCATCTGTGTCTGACATGAACAGACAATGAGCCTCAAGAACCTCATAACATTATCAGTTCTCTCATATCATCAATACCATGAACATGAACCCTAAGGACACTGATTTGACAAAACATTTGCTTGCATCCTGGTTCATGATATAGCTTTTTGAGTTTTTCCTGGGCTCTGCTCAAGAATGGAGATTTTCAGGTTTTACATCCATCCATTTTTCTACTTTCTTGGAGATAAGAGTAAATGGAAATGCTATAAAGGGAATATAGCAAACTATTGAATGGGAGAGAAGAGCAAGGAAAATATAAATTTATTGTATCATCTGTAAAAATTGTTTATGGAAGTTTAAAGTCACATTGCTTGTGACTAACTCACATCCTTGGCCCTGTATTGGCCTAAGAGCATTGCAGATGAATCAGCCCAGTCTCTGCAAATCTTTGATGTTTGCTTCTGGAGAAAAGGACATGCTCTCTATCTCTGACCATATGTTAAACTTTCTTCTTCTCTCCTTGTTGGATTCATATCAACTGAGAAAAGGAAGGAGGTTTTGGAATAATCCCAGCAATGTACAGAGACAAATGATTAATGTTTCCTCTCCTGGATGCTTGATAATTAATGTAACCTCAGACATCCTGAAGGAAGATATTGCATGTGTGGACCATATTTCTCATAAGCCCCTAAATCTGAAACCTTGAAATTAGTTAAATACAGCCAGCTCTGCAGTTAGAAATTCTGTAAGGTAATGTCTTCATAACAGGAATCTGAAGTGTTTGGATTAACCAGGTCAACTGCATCTGGAAAATTAAGAGTAACTGAGAGAAGACAAGATGAAGAAAGAAACAAACTAAACGTATCAATCTCACAAAGAAAACAGATAAACAGATAGAACACCCCACAAAATGCCTTAGACTATCCTCAGATTGTAAGGTTTGCACATGCAAAACACTCCCCAGGGATGGGTATGCCCACCACTTCTTTATCACCTGGGGCCATGTTCTGCATGGATGCACTAATTGCATGTGACATTGTGCTGAATGCTAGAGTGGACATCCAAAATTGCTCAAAAAGACCATGCAGACTTCAACAAGAAAAAAACTCCCTCTCCCCACACAGTAAGAACCAGCATCCCCTGGAATGACAAAGAATCAAACAACAGCATGAGTTTCCACAGCAACTATGCCTGGACAACACTTCAACCTTCTGAACACTTAATGAGAGAGTAGTGCCATTTCTCTGGTGCTCTGAAACTCATCACAGAATTTGGGTTGATAAAGAGATCAATATTTTGTCACAATTTCGCTTTTTTTGGGCTAGTATGCAGTGAGAGAAGAAAGCAGCAGCAGGTTCCTCATACTATGTGAAATTCCTCACTGCATGGACATTTTATTGGATACTGGGAAAGTGAATGGCTTGCATCTCACTCACAGTGTTTTGGTGAGCAGCACAAAAGTCTCTCATTTATCCTAGTTCATGTTGCCTGTGAACTAGGTTACAACACATTATGCTCTTAAGTGCTAATATGCTCTTTCTAAACACTCAGGAAAGTAATATTCAAAGAACTTGCATCTCTATCCAAAGTTAAACTAGTGTTTAATGGCTCTCCATTTACAGAGTAATTATATCATCAGAGATGTAGGCCACATCCAGATGATCCACATAAATGCTGTCATCCTTTAAAAGTTAAAAGATCATTTCAGACTGTGGAGTTTTCCAGTCTGTTTGACCCTGATTCCTTCAGCAGTAAAACAGGAGCAACAGGTGATTCGGTGCCAGGTGCAGTAATGTGGTCTGGATGTCTAAGAAGCACAGATTATTTGAATTCTGTCTAAGTGGACAGGAATTAAGCTTCACTTCTCAATCCGCCATGGTCATAAAGTCCTACATAGGAGAGGACAACAAAAAATTCACCTTATGTCTTAAAAATTCATCTTACCATGAATTAATGGTGCAGAAATGTGAAACAAGCAACCGTAAAGCATTTTCTTCCTGACTGCAAAACTGATATAATCTTAACTCTGGTGGAATCAAGACATAAGTGTATACTGGGAAACTGAACTGAAGACCCCAAAACACATCTAAGATTATAAAGTCTCCACATTCACCTCTAAAAAGACAACTGAACACGTTTTTCAAAACATGTTTTCCATATGTAGCTAAATTGCAGAGCAATTTCTCACCATTTATCATCCTGACCCATCTGGACGGCTGTAATGCTGAAGGAAGTGGGGCTACTCTGCAAGCTCAGGGGAAACCAAAACAAAACAAGAAACAGTTTTTAACACCCTGCCACAAAAACCCAGCTCTGCCACACCCCCCAAAATTATCATGTTCTATCTTAATGTTTCATAAATATAATTTTCTAATTAAGTGTCCTTCTTCCTATGGCTGCCCCTCAGTTCTGCAAGTTAAGTACAAACACACACATGGTTTCCACAGGAAGGGCTGCATTGCACAGACTGCTGGGAACCAAAAGAGAAATCAAAGTTGAAGACATTGGCACTACTGAAACAGCACTTTCCAGAGACTTCCTGGCTATTTTAGTGACCGTGCTCCCTCCCTTGTCCAGCTTCCCCTCTCCACATTACCCACAGTTTTGGTGCATTAGTTCTCACTCAGGACCTTTCCCAGCATGAAGCAACTGGCTTCCCAGCTACAGAGGGTTTGCTCCAGGGTGTGCTTCCCACTGACAGGTAGGAGACAGTACTTTCCTCATTCCCAGATGTCCCCCAGACCTGTATCAGACAGCTTTTGCAGTCTGAAATCCCTCCACACCATCCACAAACACATTCCACCATCCCAGTGCTGCAACCCAAGCCCCTGGGGTAGTGCAGAAGAGCGGCTCCGGGAATTATGATGCAAATGACCGGGTACAATTCCTGCTGCAAAATGCACATATGCATAAATGTTTTATTGCCTAGAGTGAAAGCAATGGCTTACACTATTTGGTCTTGCCCTGGGGCACACCAGGTCCCTACAGGAAAAACACCCTGCCTCTGTCCATGTGAAAGTAGACATCTATTTCTGAATGGATTAATAGATCCCAGGAGATATATAACTCTATCTTCTGACTACTGAACAAGGATAGAGTGAAACTTAATTTTAAATAATTTTGGTAAGTGGAGAAAACACCTCCACCCCTTATTTGAATTACTTGTTAAGCAAAGACTGAGATAGAAGTAACATTTTTCTACATGAAAGGTGATGTTAAAATAATATTAGCTAACCATGCAGTGATCTAATATTTTATGTGTGTGTAATTGAAAAAAGGTTTTAAATACCTGTAATTTGCAGATGTAGTGGTCTCAGTACAAAAATATATTGGGACTGAGAGCTTGTTTACTCTTTCATCTCCCTCAAATGTCTTGGTATAAAATAAGTCGAAGATAAAATACTAGCTAGTGCCACAGTCCCATGTATAGCTGCTAAACAAATGTAGTGGTGTTACTGACAGGGAAGGAATTAAAATTGTCTGTGTGGTGGTTTTTTTTGAGGTTTGCTTTGGGATATATTTGTAAGCAATATGGCAAGCTTGAATGCCAGCTGGCAGAATGGATCCAACACATTCCTCCTAACCTCAGGAGGGGTAGTTTGCTCTCCACAATTCCCACCCTTTACTTCCAGAGGTGTTAAAAAAAAGAGCTCAGAAATGCCTTCAGAGATGATGGGCTGCAGAGGGAAATGCAATTCTCAGTTTCTCAGCACAGCAGGATAAATAATCTGATGACATCATAAAATCCGTGACAAAATCCATTTACAGCGGTGTGCCCACAAATTTTCATTCAGTCTTCCTGTAAGTTCAGGTAGGCAAACATCGACATGTTATTTTAGGACAGAAGGTTTAAAAATACTGACAGGCAGCTTTTAGAAAAGGCTGCTGCTTTCCTGGGCCAGGAGACACACTCATTTGAGCCAAGGGCTCAGACAGCACAAGAGCTTTATTGTATCTGTGCATCATACCACACTGCCCATAAACAGGCGGATTATTCATGAGCAGAAACTTTTATTTAATTTTAAGAGTGAAGACTTACATATCTTTAGCTGGAAATTCAGTTGGTAGCAGTTTAAATTTCTTTTTCTTAACTAAGTGTTAAAACTGTTGGTGTTCTGGAGAGGAGCAAGATGACAGAACGGACTGTTTGTCTCTGGTGTTTACTCACTCAGGACAGGGAAGAGTCTAAAGAAACATCTGGTGTCAGCTTTTTTCCACTAAGGAAAAAAAAAAATAAAGCCAGTAAGATTTTTAGATAGAAAAGTAAGTTCTTGAGTCATGAAACTTCAGCTAGAAATCACAGAAAGTTAGAGACAGTGAAGACCGGCTATATTTGTTTTTACATAATCTATAAAGGAGAATGGGGCGTTCTTATTCATATTTGTTTGGGTTTTTTTTGTTTTGGTTTTTTGAGGTTTTTTGTTGTTTTGGTTTTGTTTTTTTCTCATTTCTGAATGTGTCTTGATTTACATTTCCAGCTGGGAAGAAGGTTGTGAGAAATTTAGGTGCAGAGGCCAGAGGGGCGAGAAGGGCGGTAACTAGGCTGGCCACAGCTGGGAGCTTACAGCGAGTGGAGAGTAATGAGGTAGCAGGAAAATTTCTTCCCCTCTGGCCTTCCTCTCCACCTCGTCTCCTTTTTTTTTTTCCCCCATTCTGAAAAGGGACAACTGTTTCAGAAAGGAAAAAGGGTGCTTTCTTTTCCTTCTTTCTGCCCCCTTTCCTCTCTATTCTTATTCAGTCTTCCCACGGGTCACTTCAGGTTTCCTGTGTCCCAGTGGGAATTGCAAGAGAGCAGCACTAAAGTCCCAGGGCAAAGCCTCCTTATAATTTGCAGTTGGACACGAAAAGCAGGGGAGGACTAGCCCAAAACCTATCACTGCACTCTGCTTGGGACACCCATGACCATCCATTAAGTCCTTAGGCTGGTGTGGTGTGAAACTCCTTGAAACAATTTTGCCATGCAAATTTTTATGGGGAGAATGGAGGGGTTGAAATGAAAAAATCACCTTGTGTTAAAATTTCCTCCCTCTCAATAACAAAACAGCCTCGCTAGGAAATCCTGTAATCTTAGTACAAGCTTAGAACCATCCATCAAAGAGAGGATGTGAGCAGCGCTTGTAAAAAGTTAATAACCTCCATGGTGGGACAGGGCAGTGCGAAAGGAAAGTGCTGAGCAATGGCCAGGAGGATCCTTTCATCTCCCGTGAGCTCAGTGACTGGAAATGTGAAGTTCACTTCAGTTAATAGCAGTTTTTAAATGTCTTTTAAAATTACTCTGGATAAACAAACAGAAAGACTCAAATCCAGTTTTCCTGGCTTGTAGGTTTTGGGGTTGTTTTGGGCACCTTCATAGGTCTCAAATTCATATTAAAAAAATGAAATTTTTAAGCAAACAGTAACCAACCAGGGTAAATGTCCATCTTTTCTTGACATGAACAATTGCTCGAAAATACAATGTCAGTGCACATCTCAGTAACTGGGGAGGAAAACATTTTTTTTCTGAATATTTAATCCTCTCCATTGTTGAGAAAACCCCGCTAAGTCGTCGTTACATGCAGTTCAGGTCTTCTGAATTCTTGATAACTTCATCCCTTTTAAAAACTTCATACAAATGCCTACGTGCACAATTGCACCTAGACCATGCACAAATGGATCTGATTTATTTTGGTGCCAAACAATGCTGTGAAATACTTTGACTTGATTTTAAAGAAAAGCAAACAATGACCAGTGCTTGTGATGACACAAGCTATGTCATAAAATACACCCAACAAACCATTTACATTGCAAAAAGTTGCCCCAACTGTTGTTTATATTGGAAGTAAGATTAGCACATTCATATCCCCTGGCAAGCAGATAACTATCAGCTGCAATCACTTGCTACCCATCAGCAGCAGGGAAGAAGGGGACATTCTCAAAGTTGAGACATGCAGAAGTATTTATATTGTTTCAAAAGAACAGATTAAACCCGTTTTGGTTTGCTGGAAAAAGTAAAAATGTACTAAAATGTCCTAATTTATGTGAATACTGTGTAGAATGCAATCCAAAATTCATTACAAGTTTAAGTGGTGTAAATCAGCATTAATCTGCCGACTAAGGCTGATTTATTCCAACTGAGGATTGAAATTTATTCTGATCTATCCATACAGATTTTTATATGTTCTAATTAATGTTTCTTTACACTTATTGATGAAAAAATGTCTGAGGTTGGTGACTCTACTTCACCTGCTCAAGATAAGACTTGCTACTGAGTTCGGGGCTAGAAGGAGCATTGTCGCAGGCCACGCTGGCAAATAAGGAGACATTTTAGTTTTTTGTATCAATGCTCAAATTTTAAAGAATACCTTGTGCTTTTAACCAAACTAATATAGGACACTCCTTTTCTTTCTAGAGGAACTATTTTATGGCTGGGGTGGATTGACTGATCTGTCAAGTCACCTGCACGATACAGACTAACTTATGATTGTGGCCTGCAATTGATAATGCAAGTGGGTTTCTTCAGTTGGACATTTCCCAGTATAATACACCAGAAAAAAAAATAAAAAGCTCTTTACCTAAAACACTAATTCACAGAATTTCTCAGCCCTCAATCACATATTGTGAATGATGTTTTGAATGTGTTACAGTATTGTCCATCTGTAAGCTTGCAGCTGGGGCAGAATGCGAGTGGATTTAGCATGTCATCCGATTTTTTTATGCCGTTTGATTTTTTTATTCCCCAGGACAAAAATATAGGTATTAATAAAAGTTATTTTATAAATAACTATGGCCATGGTTTGTTTACACTTTCATTTAGCAAAATTTCTGTAGACAGAGTCCGGTAAAGAAGAAAAATAATTTCATAAATTCTTATTTCTGTAAAGTGGAAAGTGGAGGATATGTGCAGGGGAAGGATGGCACAAAAGAGGAAGCAAAGGGAGTCACAAACCAATGACCCATGGAGGCTTCCTCTTGAAGTTATACACTGAACTGCTCTTAATGCCCATTTATAAACAGGGGAAGTTTGGAAATGTCTCCAGATTTCACAATCGGCTTCTGTTCAGTCACGAGAGCAGCCGGGCCCTCCCATCGGAGCACTTTGAAGCGCTCAGAGGCAGCTCAGGCCCTCAGGCCCGCGGGTGCCCAGCACAGCAGGGACATGGAGCAGGCCCGAGCCCAGCCCCAGCCCGGGCTGTCCCCGAGCCGCACAGCAGGACAGGCCAAGGGAGGTGTCGCTGTCACCAGCCGCTGGCAGCATAACTGATGGCCCCGGGGGAGAGCAGCAGCTCGCTCCCGTTCTGCGGAGGTCAGTCACATCAAAGCCGGGATGTGCGGCGGCCTCCGAGCTTGAAGTTGCCAGCTTTGCTTTCTCCATGAAGGCCAGGGGTGTGTTTGAAGATCTGGGAAAATCTCGCATCATTCAAGCTGGAGCTGAGGAACAAAAGAGAAGGGCTCTGACTTAGTGATGCCCGATGTAGATTTTGCTCAAATGGGTTGGAAATAAGAATATATGGGGCATTGCTGCTTAGCTTTGTTTTTGCACTGGCACAGTGCAAGTTCATGTCAACTCCTTTTGCAGTGCAGTAAGCAAGGAAGAGTAGATCCATCTTCTCAGCACAAAAAACTTAGTTCCAGGCCTTATCCCTCAGGATGTGTGTTTTTTTTCTGTGTCTTTCCCACTCCTTGAATTCAGAGAATTTGGGAGGGCAAAGAACTTCCTGAACTTTTTTTTTTTCCACTTTTGTGTTTTAAGCCTAAGCAAAAGTTTGCCAGGTGTATGGAAAAACCATGCATTTTACTGAAGCATCCGTGTGGGAATGGGTAGGCCTGGGGCTGTCAGGAGAGAAAGCAAATGGGAAAAACTGGAGATCACTGGGATGGATGAGATGGAGCATGACCAGAAAAAGTGAAATTTGCAGATTTTAGTTCATTTCCAGTTTTAAAAGCTGTTGATGTTCAGTACATTATTGAATGATGTCTGGAAAAGTGATACCTTTCCTTCCTCTTACATCCAAATATACATGCAAATATATATTTCTATATGTATATCTACGTATCTCTATAGCTATCTTTATATTTATCTATCTATCTATCTATCTATCTATCTATCTATCTATCTATATCACCAGGGAAGGAGATATATGAAAATGTTTCACTGCTACCGAGTGAATAAAGAACCAAAGATGTCCCTGTGTCTAGGAGACCGCTCTGGCAAGGTGTGAAAAGATAAAAAGTGAAGATGAAGTGGGAAAGAATAGAAAAAAACAAATAGGGGGAATACTGTTCAGAGCATTAACATGGATTTTACATTTGATTTACATGGCAGTCATGATTCATTTTAAGCCATGTTATTGAGCTGTCTTTAGAATATTATGTCTGCAGGCAGTTTTGTAAGATCAGCTACAGCATTGAATAGGCTGTAAATATAACTCGCTTAATACTCTTTCTGCTGCACATTTGAGTGAAGTGCTTTGAGAAGTGAACACTCAGCCTGGGTCACGTCACAGGAAAACATTACTGGATGTTCCTGCCTGTATTCCTCTCTGCTGGAGTTCCCTGAGACTCCCCATCTCTCCTTTTCTTTCACCTTTGCCATGCTTTTTGAGTGCACCCAAGTCAACCTGAAACAATTTCCCCTGGGACAGGCAACTTAAGATGGGTTTGCCTGGCTCTGCAGCGGCTAAAATGTGCCCAGGACATAATTGCTCTGTAAGCAGGCAACACAAGAAGGGTACATATGCTCAGTCCAGGTTCTTGATCTGGAACATACTGTAAAAAGGACATAGTGTGATGACATTTATCAGCACTGGCCATCTAGTTAACAACCCTTTGAAATGAATGGGCAAATAACACCTCAAGCCTATTGTTTTAAGTGAAGTTGAAACAAACCTATAAACCTGTCCCACTTGCTCTGGGTCTTTCCTTCAAGATAACCCTAGCCTGGAGATTTCTACTAAAATCTGATTATCTGACAAGTTAGCCCCCCAGAATACTTGTGGATGGCTAACATGGCACTGTCCAGCTGTGAAAAGGTCTTGTCCATTTTGCCAGCTGTGAAAGCACAGACGGGGGTTCCACAATGAATTAAAGTGAATAAGGAAGCCAAGTGGTATTTACAGTTTCTCCTTAAGTTCCAAAGTCAAAAAAGCCACCTGTGGATGTCACTGCTGAAAGATAACAGGGAGTACTCCAGCTGAATGTCCTGGAGATCAACGAGGTCCTCTGAGTAGGCCAAGGGGTAGGGAAAGTGGTGGTATGTTACGCATATGTTATGCAAGTTGGGATTTCTGGCTGTACCTGTTGTTGCTGTTAGTCTATGGGACTGTCCTTCCCACAAATTTCACACATATTAAGCTTGATTAAAAACAACCAAAGGAGTATTTAACACTCAAAGAATCCTTTCATTATGGAGAACACTGAGATGCTTGTTACATTTACACTTAATGAAGTGCATAAAAGACAGTTGCTAAAATATGCTGCACTCTGGCATGTAGCTCAGCTAACAGAATTTGTGGGGGGGGCGGGGTTGAAACCTGGTCTCAACACCAAATCTAAAAAAAAGCAACATTTCTGAAAGTACCAATCATATCTTGACAAATTATGAGAGGTCCAAGTAGGCAACAAATAGCAAAGTAGGTAGAAAAAGCTCGTGTAGAAATTCTGTATACCTTGGCAAAAATTCTGTCAGCTGTCTGATCTTTTCACTAGAGAAGTGGAAGTTTCCACCCTGAACTCAAATGTTTTTACAAGAAGGTAAAAGAGCAATTGAAGGAATTAATTGCTCATAGTAAGCCACTCACTAGAAAATAGTAAACAGATAAGATAGAAATATCACAAAGCAGTACATGCTGCATATACCAACAAGTGGCAGCAGAAGGATAATTAGCACTTCAAAGAATTTTTATTAAGACAAGTAAAATAAAAAATAATAGTCTTTCCTCGGGCAAAATGCACATTGAATTTAGACCTGTAGATGCAGGCAGAGATACTGCCTCCTTCACTACATGTATGAGCCTAGCACCTCACAAGACTAGACCCATAGCTATGCAACACTGGACCAGAAACGTGTAGTAGTTTTACATGGAGCTACACTGGGAAAAGCCTGCTTCTGAATGCAATACTAGTAAATTTGAGACTGGATTTTATGAAGTGTGTGGGTGGTGGTATGTGTCAATTAGGTAATTCCCATTATCCTAGTGTCCCCCGCTGACTTAGAATATACACATCTTGAATTCATTAAGTCCCATGTTGGTCTAGGCAAGAAAAAGAAGGGAATCCTCTTCTAGCTTAGAGATAGAACTGATTCAAGGTTTAAGAACAGTACAGACTCAAATTTTCATCACTGCATTTAGATAGAGGATGTAAAGTGCTCTGAACCACTCCAAAACATGTTGTAGCAACCAGGTGCTTTCAGTTCTGGTAGCTCAAACAAGTGAATTAAGATAGACTTGTCAGGGAGAAGAGATGAAATTAAAGATGTGATTGCCACAATAAATGTAGAAGGAAGGATTAAGTTTGGTTGGGGTTTGAGAGAACAGATAAGAAAGCCTCAAACTCATTATTCTCCTCCATATTTTTTTACATGGTTGTGTGGTTTGCCTGAATATTGGGGTGACTCTGAACTACCTCAGGGCAAGGAGCAGAGGGCACAGCTGATAAGAATGGAGGTATTCCAGCCTCACATGCCATCTGTTGAACTCCTACCCAATATCTACAGTCTGGCCTATAAGGAAAGACCATGCTGAAAAGGCTATGTATGCAAGTGACCATGGCCTTTAGCATTCAGTGAGTTAACACAAAACCTTTTATGGACCAGCAGGAACTATCTGAGACATGGAAGCCTTTGGTAGGTTGGAGGCTGACATCATGAAAACGAAGGCAAGGAGAAAAGCAAGGAGAATAGAAAACAGTAAGTGATAGTTAGCTAACATGTCTTTTCTGGGAACAAATACAGTCAAACTGCAACAGCAGAGAGTGCAGAAGAGAGGGAAGATGTAGACATCAGTTTCTCATTTTGATGAAACTTTCAAGACATTTCACAGGACCATGTCTTGAGCAAGGACCTACGATCCAAAGGAACCACTGTAAGTTACATGATTGGTGAAAATATATAGATAACAATCGTATGACATCTGGTTGAAAAAAAAGGTTGCATTTCAAAGAGGATGTCTCAGCAGGGATACAATCAAGATCTGCCTAGTATTTATTTTATATTTGTGGCATTTTGGGATTGGTCAAATGGTGATTGAAATTTTACTAGGATGTGGCAATGACACCAAAACCTAACCTTCAACATTGAATGATGCTAGTTCACACATCCTTGAAGCATTTCACACAGTTTTATAAAATGATCTTGAAATCTTAGAATTCCATTGGAGGAAATCTGGTTTCATTGAGCACTTATATGTACAGAATCTGTATAAAATTAACACACTCGGAACTTTAAGTGGAAAACAATTTCTGAGGACTCATATTTTAACAGAGGTATGTTAAATGGGAATGCATTTCACTGGGCTTCAGAGTTCCTTGAATGGAGAATTTCTTACATTTCTGCTAAATACTAAAGCAAAATTAGTGTCGAATCTAACACAAAGAAATTCAACAGTGATCTTATAGCCATTAGAGTAGGGAAAAAAACTCTCTTCAGTTCTCTTCAGCTTGCAATTAGCTCATGGGTGGAAGTTATAAACAAAACTGCAGAAGTTATAAGCTTGGCTCTACTGCTGGTCTCTTCTTTCAACTTGTCTCGTCTGAAAACAACCAGTTTTTGAGGACTCTCAGAGTTGTGGGTTGGAACCTCCTTTCCCAGAGTATTCTGCTCCTATGTAAGTAATGTAAGACTGCTCCTTCTAGCATTTCAGCATTTGTATGTTCCTGTTTGCAATGAGTTGTGGCTTGTCTGAATTTTGCTGTCTGAATTTTACTGCATTAATACAATAATAATAGGACAAATCATGGAGGAGGCCTCCTCTCTTGAACAGACTTACTGTGGTGTCAGAATTGTTTTTTTGGCTTTGATTCCAAATAACATAGGCTTAAAAGAAAAAAACAAAACAGGTGTGTTTGAATAAACTCTCAAGAGTTTCATTGATCTATTTGATTAAAATAAATGACTTTACATATACTAAATAAACTGACATGTGCAGACAAGGTTTTTAAAATATGCAGCCCCTCCCTCTCAGAAATTTGGCAGCAGCAGCACAAGATGATGCCAGCTGGATTACAGTCTACTTGTATCAGGGCAAAGACAGACAGTGCTTTCTGATGGAGCTGTAACTCTAGGAAGAAGTAAATAACCCTGGTTGTTGGCTGCTGCTATTGCCTCCACATCTGGGGTAATAAAAGGGATTGAGATTGATATTTGCCTGGATAATGTGGTTCAAATCTTTTACCTGAATAAGCATTGATGAGCATGGTTTGCATTAACCTGGCTGACCTGGTGCTGAAGCAGGTGAGGATGCAAAGCATGAAATCTCTGTGGCAACAGGTATAAAGATGGGAGCAACTTGCATGCCTCACCTATTTCTAGATCAATATGAACTATTTAGCATCAGTCTAGATGCAAATCTTCTAAAGCACAATATTCCTGGGCAAGTCATTTTAGTAGTTTACCTCATACAAACAGGTAAAAGCTGCTCTGCTAGGATACAGTCCTACAGGACAGAATCCTTTGCAGCCTAAATGGATCTAAGGAATGATCCATTAGCGCCTTTTCTGCTTTTCTTAGAAAAACATGTGTCCCTGCATCGCGATGACTTGTTCTGCCTGTGGACAAGAAGAAAAATCAAGATCAAATTATTTAATATGCATTAAACTCAAGCTAACTGCATGATCTTTAAAACTTCTGTTAATGCCAAGGGATTCAATGTGGGTGAATCAAACCAAAGGTTTTTTCCAACTATTTTAGATATGGAAGTGTACAAAAGAGAGGCATTCACTTTACCAATACTGGAAATCTGGCCTTATCTTCCTTAGAAAACATCTGTTTGTTGTTATGCAGCTGTGTTTTGGGAAAAGCAACCTTCAGAGCAGAGAAATACCAGTTCCATTCAAGCTTCAGGAGCAATTCAATTAAAACAAGTGTTAACTACTGGAATTTATGAAGTGTTTCCTGCCTAATCTTATGAAACATGTAATTGCTATGGGTGGTTAAGACTTTACCTTTATACCTGCCTGGTTCTGCTGATTTAAATACAGAAGTAACAAAATAGATTTGAGGTGTCCCATGCCATGATGCTGAGTTTCCCAGGGCTTTGCTTCTTAGTGCATTAGGGTATCACCTGAAATTCACAGGAAGAAACCCACAAGGATAATAAGCTTTTTATTTCCACACTGCGTTGATCGGAAAACTTCCCACAGTTCTTAGCAAGCTGAAGTCAATGCCAGATATATTTCCAAATTACTTCTTCACTAGTTGTTTAACCAAACAAACAAAGGGTATGGAGTGATCTATCGTGTGTGCAGAACACACTTGCAAGGACCAGCACTCTCCCCAACATTTACCAACATGCTACAGCAATGTATTAATGAGGAGTGCATTTCTGCTGACAGATTCTTTCCACCACAATTACAGAGAGAATAATGGCTGAGAAAAAACACCCATATGTCCCCATTAACTTTGCAATCTGTCTAATCTGTGTACTTACAAAGCCCTCATCACATCTCAGATATTATAGTGATAACAGGAGACATTAGACAGACTTCAAAGCTGAAAGAGAAATATGAACGCTGATTCCCAGTCATGATTAATTTGGCCAGAACCTCACACTCCTTTAATTTAATTAAGAACATAAGTAGCAATCAGAACAGTGACAAAGCAAGAGAGGTACCAGACTGGCAGCTGAGGACAATACGGGCTCCCTGACAGGTAAAGACACCCATGTGAGATCTCAGGCTGCCCAGGAGTACACCCTGCTGGGGGTGGGCAACTGATTCATTCTCCATGGGATGAATTCAGTTGATTGCAGCATGTGTTTTAGAACTGGAACTGTGTTAAGACAAATGACCATCAAATAATTAATTACTAGAATTAAAGACCAATAATTATAACAAATTAAATTAATGGATCATGCTATCATCTTGCAGTATGTGTAAAACAGTCTGTCAGGAAAAGAGTAAACTGCTTCCAGTGAGCCAAGAGGGAAGACCATGCAGCGTGACAGCTGCACCTGGCACAAGGCACTGTAGGTTCACACTCTTTTCCCCTGTGGTAACACCTGATGTGCCAATGCCAGCAGACAGAGCTCATCTGGCCACAAAGGGATGTGCTATTCGGTGAGTTAGCTTATTTACAGCTTATTAACGCTTCTTTCAGTGATGAAATCTCTCTTCTCCCTCCTCTGCTGCCAGGACCAGATGTCTGACTTGCACACCCAACTTCTGTGGTTCCTGGCTAATCTGGGTTTGCTGCACTTGCAGCATGTTCTGTTCTACCACAGGTACAACATACATGCAGCCTGAGCATCTGTCATGCTGGAGATGCCTCAGAAGGGCATAATGCATCTTTCAGACAACAGCCTGCATCTTGCTCAGCCTGAGCACGGGGGTGCTGGCAGTGGGAGGCAGGTATTTCAGTTCTGGCCTGTGCAAAGTCTCATGCAGAAACAGTGCATATCCAGAGGCACACCTGCCACCACCTCAGCTTCCTTTGCTTTGCAGTAGGTGGTTATCTTCAGCATCTTCTTCAGTGCCTGCAGGAGGGCAACCCCATATTCTACACTTATGATCATGTGAGCACATTTTGGTTGCACTTCTAGTGTGAAAGAAGTAAACTGTCCTAAAGTCCTACCTAAGAAAAAAATATGGAGAAGAGGACATGTTACTAAATCAAATCAGAATTGCCTCATTCTGAAAACACAATGGAGTTTTCCATCAGTTTAAATAACTGGGGTGAAATTTTGGTAATTAATTTCACGAGTCCCAGGTGTCTTTGTGTACACATGGCACAGGCCCCTGGCTTACCTAGAAAGCAGTCCTGAGCAGTTTAAGGTACATATACATCTAAAAGCTTTGAATAGCCTAGGGCATGAGTTTACACTGCCTTAATTATCATACATTATCTGTCCATATTTCCTCTCATGCCCTGTGGTCAATGCAATATAACTAATTACTCTGACACTGCAGGCTTAAGCTACCTCATGCTTACTGCAGAGCAAGGATTTGCCCAAGGCAGACCTCATGGAAAAAAAATGCTGTAAATTCACTTAGCTTATCTTATGGTAAATCTTGTGAGACTGATCTGGCATAGGTCAACATAAAAGTGTCATGTTTTTCTGCCAGTTTGATTAAATCAATTTATTACCACAATTAAAGTAAGGTTTTCTTTGTACAAGTTAGCAAACAGAAGTTTCAATTTTACAGTTGTGAGCATAATTTCCTAAGAAACATAAATCAAGCCAAATATAATAACACTTAGACTACAATAAGTAAAATCACAAAGATTTTGGTTACATCACACTTCCTTGTGTAGACAAGGCTTCCAGAGTGCATATGTTTTTACACACTTTGACCAAAATCTGAGCATCTACTAAAGTCAGCATCTGAGGAAAGGCAGTGCTAACTGTGGGATATATTTTATATCTCTGTTATCAAATGTTTCCTCTTCTGAAGGAGCCCTCTTCTATGATCATCACAGACTTTCTTTTTTGATGCGGAGCTATCTCCTAATACATATCACAATCATGTCATGATTATTCAGGTATTGTACATGGTGGTAGAATCTAGCTCAGCACCAACTCTTAGGAAGGCAATGAAGAATGATTGCAGACAGAATTCATGGGTGTCTGCAGCATCAACTGGATGGGTGCAGCCTACAAGCTACATTCATTAGAAAGAATCAGTATGGAAAACTTAACAACAATTTTGGGGAGCAGATACAGTCCACATTGTCATAAATAATCTAGAGCAAGCTGCCCACTTGATCTATTTTTAGCCACATTCATGTCAGTTTTTGATGACTAAGTGTTCCACGTAGCATGTAGTACGTACTTAAAGTGCTGTAGGGTCAAGACATCGAAATAAGTGCTACTTTTACTCATAAAGACTATGAAATAAATAATTATATGGGCAGAGGGACTTACAAAATCTAACTTCCTCTGATTCACTTGCTAGCTGTCACTCTTTCACATGCTCTTTCTGAGGGTTTTCTGTGTGTTAGTGTCAAATTCCAGACTTTACTCCCTTGGGTTATATAAAGCACTGATCATGAGCAAGCCCTTAATAATTTCTGTTGTCACTGATATTTGTGAGAAGCAGCCAAAAGAAGGTCCTGTCATATATAGTAATTTCACGATTATAAGCCGCACCTGAATATAAGCCGCACTTTTTCTTTTTTCCCCAGACAGGATCCATGTGCAACAAAGTAACAAATTAGTAATAGAATCGCTGCCAGCTGGGTTTGGTGTCAGGTGCTCAAGTTGCAACAGTTTTCATAGACCAGCGAAGCCTTTAAAGGCAGCCCCAGGTGCCCTCCTTGGCCAGCTCTCACTTCTGGGTTGGCATTTCACTGGGATTTGTCCATAGATAAGCCGCACCTGAATATAAGCCACACTACTGGGGTAGGCTGGATTCTTCAGTGAAAAAGATGCGGCTTATAATCGTGAAATTACTGTATATATAATTTCCACAGAGTGTGTCCAACTGGAACAAACTGAAGTACTAGAAGACAGTTAACCCAGCAGGGATGCTGTAAAAGAAGCAATGGAAGTAGTAATTCAATGGGTCCTAGACCTCAGTTAGTGTTTTTTCTTGTTTCCTGCACATGACCAAAGGACTTTGAAAATTTGTGGGGAAAAAAAAGGTGTGAAAACTGCAGAACTAAATGAGATCTAAAGATCTTTTGAGAGAATAAGATCCCGGTTGATGTCTGGTACAGGAGTGAGCTGACATGCCTTTTACTTCTTAGTGGGGTAGTAGTGATAGCTTGTATTTAATCTAGTAAAAAAAAAAAAAGGGATCACACCTAACTCTACCATCTCCCAAACCAAGCTAGTTCCTGCTCCATATATCAATCTCACCTGTGTCCAGCATTTTCTGGAGCAGGACTGTCTGGCCTATGACAAAAACATGCCACAGATTGTATTAACATGTACCAAAGCTCAGAAATATGCCCTGGATCTCTCCTTTATTTAGTGACAATGTATCTACAAGGTTATTTTCCTCTAGGCAGTTGGGTAACTTTTAGAAATCTTAGTGTTGTTTTAGGACAGTAAGTTGGATTTATTTGGCTGAGATAAATATTATAGAAAGTATAATATTTATTCTAAAAAGTAAAACATACTTCTTCCATAGCTGGAAGAAGCAGGAACAATTTGTGGCACCCATCCATCCATCCATCCATCCAAAGCTGAAGCAGCACATTTAAGTTAAATAAAAGCTGGGGGGCAGAAAAATGTATTTTCTTTAAAATAATTGTGTTACTCCAGAGAAAAGTGGCATCTGCAACAAAGCCACAGTAATACCAAATCTCATCAACAACTTTCAGTAATTCTGTCTCCTCTTTACCATCTTAACTCTTTTTAAGAAGAAATTCAGACTATTTTTTTAACAGATTCACAACAGCTTGTGCATCGGGACATGTTTGGCAGTATGTGTCTGACAGGAATTTTTCTGCCTCCTAGAAAAGTTCTGCTAAATATTCATGCATTTTCCATTGAAAGAAACCTGATTCTTGGCCAAAATGAAGCTTATTAGCAGACAGAAGAGGAGGGGTCCTTCCTCCTTGCTGCACCTCTGATTATTGTAGGTTTTGCATCACACCTGGTCTCTGCAAACAGATGCACTCAAACCCAAATTAGTCTACTATGGAATTGATTTATAACTTGAGATATTGCCAATTCATGGCATTTTTTGGAAGGCTTGTTTTTAAACTTTTATGTAAAATTTGTAATTTGTGGGACTTTTTTCAGCACCATCTGTCTGTCAGAGGTGACTAAAAAAAATCCGAGGTTTTAACAAATGTTCAAAATAGACCATGCATATTTCTTTTAACATGTTTTATTCTTTTGACAGAGATCCCAAAATATATTTGCTATTAATTAAAACCACGAAATATTATTAAAAATCTTAATTTGTTTGAGAGAACTTTCAATAAAAACTGTTTCATGCTCTATTTTTCTGCTGAAAACTTTTTCTAAACAGCCACAAACAAGTTGAGGAGAGTGAACCAGTCACAGGACGGGCTCTGATTTTTTGGGTACTCAGTACCAGCTGCTGCTAAGCCATTTGTGCCTGGGGTCAGAATGGATGTGTTTGGAACAGAGACGGAATGAGCCTCTGTGCGAGTGGGAGCTGTCAGCACCTGCTTCAGAAAGGATGACAGGAGAGTTTGTATCTGTACCCCAGCCCCTTGCTTAAAGGGGCAGCTGCAAGGTCAGACCAGGCATCTCAGGACTTTACCTAGTTTAGTGTTGAAACTCCCTCAGGATGGAGGGAGGATGTACTGTCCTGACAACCTGCTTAGATGTCTTCATGGGGAAGAAGTCCCTATTCATATCCAGGCTGAACCCCGAACCTTGAACCTCTCCCCTTTCAACCTGCAGTCTCTTGTCTCAAACCAAGCAGCAGCACTGTGAAGAGCCTGGAACTATTTTCTTGAAAACCTCTCAATAGGTATTGGATGTGACCTTAGGACCCTTCTGCCTAAGCCATTCTTTGTCCAGACCAGCCAGCCCAGGTTTCTCAGACCCTCCACTCCAGCCCAAACCAACCTGGACTGAACTTGCTGCAGTTCATCAGTGATGTCCTGTACTGGGGAACTCAATACTGGGCACAGTGTACAGACACAGGGTAACAAGCACTGAGGGCTGAGAAAGCTCTCCTAAGTAACTTACTCTGTGAGATTTCACTTTGCCTGTGTCCCTGCAGCAGTGGCTCCTGCCCATAATCTTCAGTGACAGAAAATACACAGCTGCACTTCAGCTGTGCCAGGGCAAAGGGGGCTGGACACACAGCACGAATGAGGAGCAGGAGAAGGCCATGGACCTGTCCTCCTCTGCTTCCCAAGCTATGGAGGGTGATAATTTCCAGTGGACAGCAGGGCTGGAAAACATCAGCTCCTACAAGTACTGAAGTACTTTGGCCATAAACTTCAAAGTGCTTCCCAAAAGGAAGTTGGATTGCTATTTCTGTTTTGTAAATCAGGAAGCTGAGGGAAAAATGAAGGAAGTGTTTTGGCTGGATTGATCTAGCAGCTGCTGGCAGAGACCCCGAGTGCACTGCCTCTCAGAGCAGGGACCAGCCCCAGCCACCTCAGGTATGCACTGCACTCCACAGGTGCTCCACAGCAAATTCCCACTTGGAAATCAGGCTGGTGACAGGAAAACAACAGCCTTCAAACTGTGATTTGTGGCTTCAAAGTATCAGTGCTGGTGAGAAATACCATGAATTAGTCATAATCTTATCAAAAATATTTTATTTATGAAAGTAACAATTATACTATACAACCTATATTGGAAATACATTGAATAATTGCTAGAATAAATACAGGCAATTAATTCAATCTTTTTATAGAATGAGAAGATTTATTTGACATTTGAATGTTAACCCAAGCTTTAACTTACATCATAAATAGTTAAAAGGCATAGTCAAGTTTTTTTGATTTTTACCGTTTCTCTTGCTTTTTTTTAATACTGTTCTATTTCGTAATCAACATGAATCAACTCTCCAATCATTAACATAATATTAGTATGACTTTCAAGCAATCATGTACCTCAAGATAATCAGACAATAAGGTAGTGTGTGTGCAGTTCATTCTACAGCAGAATCTATTTATGTCTGCATAAAAAAAGAGAAGCTGAAAATGCTTCTAAGTTCTTTAAGCATCATATGCCGATTTCTGCTTTACCACAGTGCTTTTAATACCAGAATCTAAAAAGGGCAGCTGTCTTTCTGTTGCTCTTTATAAAGTATATTAGGGCTCAATGCCACATTCCTTTGGCTGGTGAAGGACTGCAGAATTTAGTTCTTGAATATTATTTCCCAAAACCGTGGTCCAAAATAAATGTCCAAGACTGATTATTAGGCACCAAGGAAGTGATGCATTTGCTAAGGCTTGATGTTTTCTGATAAAAAATTGGCTTCTTTTCTGGTAGATATGCTGTAGTCAAAAACAAATTATTGGGCTCAGTACTGGGGTCTGTATTACACTGGATGTCAGAGAAGGTGATGTGTTTATTTCCTGTAAACTGTATGAAGGGCTCTGCAGAAGTTTTATAGTACAACACACACATTTTGAAAGTGTTGATAAGTTTTTCCTTCCATGATTGTTTGGGGGTTTTTTTGGACAAAAAACCTGAACTATTTGCTTGGTACTAGCAGACTATGAACAACTAGGACCATCAGTGAATTCAATAGCAGTTTCATGTGCCCAGGATTTTTCCAGGTCAGAAGCTTTTGACTGCTCAGGTCCCATATAAAATCAGTGGGAGGCTTTCCATAGCAATGTCTTTTCCAGTGGCATGGAGGCCTGCCTTGCCTTATGGTTTATTGTGCATGCCAGGGATATTAAGTTCTCAGCAGAGAAGCAAATTTCCCTTTTATAATGTTATCAAAACAAATACCCCAAATTGCACATATCTACCCCTTTGGCCTTTTTTTATACACAAATGTGCTTGTATGCAAAACCTGACAATTTTGGGCCTTTCCTAATAAATGTCTTAAAAGAGCACATTTAAATGCTTTTTCACAGAAATAACCATTCATTAGTTGCAAAAAAGCAGAGAGATTTTTTATTCTTTCTGTTGAGAACAATATCACTTCAGCAGAAATTTGGGGGGAGAAATGTATGATTTTTTTTGTCCCCAAATATATTTTAAAAGGCTAAAGAACAAAATGTTGGGGAGGCAGCTTTTTTTGGCAGATAGTAAAATATAAAATATGTGATTTAAAAAAAAAGTTGACTTAAAAATACACACACACAAATAATACAATAATATAAAAATACAGCTCAGCCAATGGCCTCTTAAAATTTACCTTTGGCATTACATTTGGCAGCCTAAAACAAAAGACCCTTCCTATAAACAGAACTATAAAAAAAGATAAGTTTATAAATTAGGTTGCAAGGGGTTTTACAGTCCTTTTCTTGATTCTCCAAACTCCCTTTCTTTCTGTCCACACACATAAGCATGACCAGTGAGGTATATAGAACATAACACTGTCAGGCATATGCACAATAAAAAAAGTGCATAAACACAGAAGTTCTCCCCTTTTCTTGTGAACAGGTCGTAACTGTGTGGTTTGTGTTCTTTCCCCTTGGAGACAATTTTCTTTTTCTTTTTCTTTTTCTTTTTCTTTTTCTTTTTCTTTCTTTTTCTCTTTTTTTTTTTTTTTTTTTTTTGTTCTCCTTACTTTGGCAGGATGAAAATGAAACCAGAGGAATATAAGTGTCCTATTCCCAGCAGCAGTGATCCATTTCCCTTGGCAACATATGTCTGATGCCACAGATACTACAAGGTCGTTGGGTTGCTTTACAACTCTGGGTAACTTCCCACGGAAATATCATACGTCTAGCACCATGTCGTAGTGTTGTTGCTCTTTCTTCCGCCTGCCACATTTGTTGATAAGAACCATGTACAAAGTCAAAAGCAAAACCCAGTAACATGCATAGAGTATTGTGCCAATGATGAGAACTGTCTGTTTTGACTCAGAAAATGGCTTTTTTGATTCCTTGTAAATAGTGAAAATTACGCCACCTAGGAGGATTGTAAACCAAATGGAGACTGGAATGAGTCCTATAAAATTAACTACAATGGTTTTCCTTCCTGACGTGCCCCACCCTGCTTTGTTTATCGTGGCAATTGCAAACATCTTTGCTGGCAGTAAACTTGACATGTACAACACTGAGTAGAGTGACATGAAAACCATGACAATGTTGCCCCTAAGGAAGCTGGCAAAGGAAGATTTTATCAGGCCAACTAACTGAACTGTCAACAGGAAAAGGAGGATGTTCCAGATTTTTCCCCTGTAGAAGAGCTGAATGACTGTGGCAATAAGGAAGAAAGGAAAGAATCCAGTGATTACAGCTTCATAGGTCATCCACAAATGGTGCTTGTGGAACCACATGGCATTGTAAAGCCACTCTCTAAAGTAGGATTTACTCCAGCGGGTCTGCTGATTCAGCCACCTGAGATACTCTATCGGTGTTTCCGTGAGGCACTTGGATCTAGCTGTGTATTTTGTTGCATAGCCCAGACTTAGCACTCTGTTAGTTAGATGCCTGTCATCTCCAAAGCTGCACTGGGAGCCCATAAACTCCTGATTGTACCAATCTTCCACAAATTCATGGAGTAAAGAGTTTCTGTACATTCCCAGAGGTCCACTGATGCACTGTACACAGCCAAAGTAGGACTGACAGGCTCTTTCGATGTTAAATGCCATCCAATATCTCACACTGCTCAGAAAGGAGATCCAGGAATCATATTTGTTCAAAATCTGCAAAGTTAAAAAAAATAAAAAGTTTTCCTTTTAAATGAGCTCTTAAGCAGAAAATGTGCACACTGAATCAACAAGGAATTTGCTGAGACTAGAGCACCATTAGATGAAATGTGGTAGGAATCTCACTCCTTTGTCCAACTCATGGCAAACCCAGGAGCTATGAAAGCATTTCAGCCAGGCTAGTGATAGGAAGGGCAAGATGAAACCTGCAAATGTCTGTTTCACCAACAGGTTTTTCTTTTCCTTGCAACCTTTCCTATTCTCCACCAAGAAATTTCCTTATTTTCTGTGTCATTCTTCCTTCCCTTTTGCCCCCAGTTAAGACCTGCTGGATTTAGACTTTCCCAAGAGGAACTAGTGAGTTCATGGCCTCCTGCTGCTTTTCTGCCTGGGCACATCTTTGTGACTCCCAGGATTCCTTCCATCACACCCAGAACTAAGCTAGAGCATGAGAAAAGCTGAGAACATGGTCTTTGCCCTATACTTTTGGTATGATAAGGCTGGCCCTAGAGGTTTAACCCTGAACTGTGTCCCCATATCCAGCATTAGGTCCTCTGAGGAACAACCTGTTCTGTCTCTGCAGTACCAGCCTGTTACCTTGCCCCAAGACTTATGGTGATACTACAGTAGTCTTCCTCAGGCCCACTTAAATGTCTCAGTCTTTCTCTTGTGCACAACCCAACTGCTCACCACTCTGATCACTCAGGGGATGTATGAGTGCATGCAGACGTGCAAGTCTGTGCCTCCACATCCAGGTTCTCAACACACACCTTGTGCCAGAGGATGTGACAAGGAAGTGTGTGGATCTTTGGCCTTCAACAACTATGAAGCATTGCAACTAGAAAAAAATAGTCTTTTGCTCTGATTGTCCTAATTTCTGTCAGTTTTAATTCCAGAGCATATTAGAAGCAGTAGGGCTTGGGGACAGGCTCAAGCCTGGCTCAAATGTATTTGGTGTATGCTGGAAAACGAACTGAGGGGGAAAAAAAAGCCCAAAGCCTTCATTCTGTCACCTTTCCTCACAGAGGACACGTCTTTCCCAATGCAGATGCTTATAACCTTCACTGTCACAGCTGAACCTGTATAGCCTCCCTTCACTTGTACTCACATGTGCCTGGAATTTCACATGCATGTGCTGTGTATGCCTGGTATGTGGTCAGTCTAGAGCTAGCTCGAGAGTTATTCAGGTTTCTGGGGAAATCCTAATTTCTGGAGTTATGAGCCCCATACCTGAAATACTTCTGGCTACTTGGGCATTCATTAGCAAGTTCTTGCTCATTTACATGGCTCTTTCTCCTCTGTCTCATATAAAAAAGCCCAACTGAGTATGGGGGACTGATCTTAAGGCCAACTGAAATATTCACACACCTTTGTCTTTATAAATTGCAGCAGAAGTAGTCATGTCTAAAGGAACCAATAGCCTTCTGCTGTAGTAATCAGCCAAACGCAGTAATGCTGAAAATTCTGCCATACATGGAGCTGGTCTGACTTGGAAGTTTTCTGTTGCCCTGCCTGACAGATGGGAGACCCAACAACACACAGAGTGCACAGTGTTTCAAAATTACTTTTATTTCTAACAATCTTGGCTGCCAGTAGTAGTATAACTGAAGTGCTTGAGGTTGCTGGACATGGCTTTGAGGGACTTGTTCTCAATTCCTTGCTGCCCTATAGCTTTTCTTTGGTACCTCGGGTCAGCAGCTATACTCAGAGACTCAAAGATGCCACAACAGTCCTGACAATGCCAGAGCCCCCCTTTTCACATATAGGGGGCAGAATTTTATTTGTTTGCTTGCTATGGATGTTAAAAACCATACAGTGCTCACATCCAAGAAGAGTTTCCATTTAATGAACAAAAGGGTTAAGGTATGATAAGAGCATCTGTAATGGCATCACATATAGCATATACACATAAATTATATTTAATGCTCTTTCAGGCAGATAAACTATTGCAATGCAAATAGTTGCTGAAACATCACTGTTAATCTGAAAATACTCACCTGTACATCACCTCCAACTCCTCCAACCATTGGATCTTCTTCTAAAACTTTCACCATCTCTACTGATGAGGCTGGATCAAGCATTGTATCTGAATCACAGACCTATAAGAAAAAATAAGAACAAAAATGGGTTAAGGAGTACACTACAGAAGAAAATAAAGATCATAAAAGTGGCTATAATGACTCTAAATGCATATTCTCCTGAATGCAAATAAATTTTACTTTGAAGTCTGCACTGATATTTCTGTTAAAGGTCACTTGTACCAGGCAGCAAGGCATAGTGCTGCACAAAACAGAGAGCTTGTTAGGCTGTGCACACAAACAATCCTCTGTATCAGCTCCATTTGTTTTACTGGCACACTGGACTGGCTTCTTTGAGTGAGATATGGGGCACTGCAGAGTAAGATGGTGTTTGTGGGCATGCAGCAGATTCCTGTCATGTTCTGACATAGAATTTCCCTGCATCAGCTGCACAGTTGGAGCACCATGGTCAAATGTTTCCCACTGCCATATGAAGGAAGGAGCAATGAGTTAAATCCCAGGCACTTGTTATTAAAAAGAAAAAAAAGTCAAATCGGAGTCTGGGAAGAAACCTAATAGCTCTTTCACTCACAGAAGGCTTTAGCAATTCATGTAAAATATGTATCTTGTATTTCAGAACAAACTCATTTTTAATTTTAGATGCATGATGTGTTATTAGTAGTGCAAGGATTTGACATTTGATGTAGAGAAATTATTTGCTATTTTCCTCTGGCATTCTTATTAAAAAATATGTAAGGCCAGAAGGCGTGAGTCCTGAAGTTCAGTACTCCAAAAGACCAAGGCAGAAGTAGATGACACACAAGGCATTTCAGCTACACAAACACTCCTAGTCAACTAAACACTGTGTACATTAGGAAATTGGCTTTCCCCTGGAGAGTAGGAGGAGGGCTCAGACAGGCTGGCTGGTCTGAGACAGCTGGCATTGCTTTTCGTTTGCTTGAGGAGAATGACTCGGGCTGCAGCCTGTTTAAAACAGGAGGGTGTCTCCTTGTTGCAGTTGCTGCAGCTGAAAGAACTGGCCACGTTGTGTGTGAACTCATTTCACAGACACCCAGGAACTGGAGCAGAGGCTGTCCCAGAAATACCCCTCAGACCAGCTGAATCCCACCCTACAAATTCTCATACTGCCTCCAGTTTGTCCCCACATTGCATTCCTGTGACTTCAAATGGGGTCACTAGGAGCAAGTCAGTAGTTCTGCATAAACAGCATATTAAGACAGATTCTGCTGAGGCTTTGTAATGCCTATCCTAATTTTGGTGTCTTTTCATGCGAACTTTCAATTCAGCCTAAATCCTTTCACTCTCGGGGAGAGGTAACCTTTGTGTCTGCTCTGTGAAGGGGGAGGAGAGCACTGGGGCTCTGCTCTGGACCACACTCAAGAGGAGAGGCTACCCAGGATAGTTGGACTGCACAGCTTAGGATGCAGCTGGGACTGTGCCAACATGCTCACTCAGGGGGTCAAGAGGAGAAAGGTGATGAAAGCTCTCATATTTCTGTCAGGAGAAAGCCACAAGCAACTCCAGCTCCCTAACTTGATGCATCCATCTTCTCTCCTCAATGGCCTCATCCCACAGCATCTTTGTAAACTGGCCAAGGCATGACTCCAGCTTTAGTGAAAAGCTGTCATCAGTGGCAGCACTGGATCATAGGGAGCAAAACAATTCTACTGAAGAGGGGGAAACAATGCCTATACTTTTACCTGGGTCTTCCTGGACAAACCTGTTGCTGAGTGTTTTGCACAGGGAATCTGTAGTTTGCTAAATTCCCAGGGCACTCAGGCAGTGACAGGCAAGCCAATTCTTGTGTGGTGGATCAGCTGCCTCCCTGTCCCTCTGCCTTCCCTCCAGCACCTGTCACTTAAGCAGCTCCCACCCCATCAGATGTATTTACCTAGGGCAGAAAGGCCTGCCCATGAGCCACATCATTAATATATTGGAGATAAGGAATCCTGAAAACACTGAAATTTTAAACAAAATATCATCAGATGTCGAGCACATGGGGTGTCACTCACCACAGTGGGTATGTCTGGGTTTCTGGGACAAATCTAACAAGCCATCATTTTCTATCTGGATAAGGTTTTTGCAGGTGAACAGAGGTCACATCCAGAGAAACACAGACACTTAGGAGCCCAAATAAACACTGACACCTGCCTAGCCAGGGTGTGCCTGGGACAGCCCAAGAGACATTTCCCATCTTTCCACATAAGGGCCGAGTGACCCAAACATCACTGCCTTGGATCACAGAGTAACATGAAAAGGACAGCTGACCTTAAGGGAGTTTTCTTTTACTTGCTGTAGGCAGTGACAAGTTTTCCAAGCTGCTCTGAGTTCAGACTGCACTGGACTGTCCACACAGGCACTTCCATCAAGCCAAGATGAATTGTACCCTGGTTACCTCACAACTCTGCACTGATAAGACCTGCCAATTTAACTCTTCCACCTGATAACTTGCACACTCATAAACACTTCTAGGATGGAAACAAGCCTTCACAGCAGTTTTCAGTACTTAATGAGACACCACTAATGAGTAACAGCTCATTATTTGCACTGGTCTGACAGTTTATGATTGCCTGTTCATAATTCCAGGGTGTCTTCTAAGAACTGTAAGGCCTACAATTTTGGGGGTGAGCAGTGGTGCTGACTGGCTACTTTTTAAAGTGCTTAATAATTGATGCAGACTGCTTAGCCCTTTAAATATTGGGCTTGTTTAAAGTAATTTACCCTGGATCACCCCAAAGGACCATTTGAAATATCTCAACTTTTATTCATTCATAAAACAGAGCCACGTTTTAGCTGCATTTTTTATGACTCTGCACTAGCCAAGGCCACCAAGGGGCTGCATGACTACTACAGATGTGACTGTTGACATGACTGTGGCATCAGTCACTACTGCAGACTGTGCTCACAGCAGCACTACAGTCCCTGACAAATTCTTTAGAACTTCTGAGTCAGGGCAGGAGTGTAAACTGAAAGAAATATCTCTTCTATTTTCTGAGTTTATGCTATGACTTTCAAAATGGAAACACTTTTCCCAGGTTCCCTGAAAAATACAATAGCTGAACTGAGGGAGAAAATTGCAATGAATGTGCTTCCTCTCTGTCTTCTTTCTTTGCAATCTGGCATGTCTGTGCAAAGTGATTATAAACCCATGCTAATAAAGAAAATAATTTTTATCCTATCATAGATCCTCACAGCACAAAACCAAAGCACAGACACTGGAGAGCTTAAGCCCATTGTTTTAAAAAAATAAATCAGTTTCAGTTTGGGAAGTGGTAGAGGATGGGTTTTAATTCTTGGTCTTACTCTCCTAGCTCAAATAACAGAGCTGTTCCTGGCACTCTTCAGTTTCTGCCCCTCCTGTGCACTGAAAATTTGCTGCTCTCAGTCCAGCTACTGGCAGCCTCTCCATGTCCCTGGGACACTGCACGTGGATGCTGTGAAGTGCAGAGTGTGCACACACACCCACACAAGGCTGGGCACAGGCCCCAGAAACACATGTGGCTCAGCGCTGCAGCTGCCCTGAGCCAGCAGTGAGCACCTCGCAGGGAACTGCTGCTCCACTGCAGGAGACTGCTGGATGCTCTGAGTGTGGGAGAAGCTGGGAAGAACTGAGGCTGGTTCATTAGAAAAATAATCTCTTATTCAGTGGGATTAGTCAAATGAGCCTCCTTGGCCTAGATTTCTAAAGAAGGGTCCTCTATGTCCAGCCAGAGTATCTGATCCCACCCACCTTCCTCCACTCATGACCCCTTCCCCTTCCCACCATCAGCAGGGCTGTTTGCAGGAGGGAGGACTGCTTCCATGTAAGCAAGGCAAAAACATAGACAATCTTTCAGGGGATCCAAGGCAGCTGGAAAGAAATGTGCCTCTGCTGCTTTGGAAACAGGGAGAGAGGACCCAGCCTAATTCATTTTTAAGTGAGTAGTGTGTCATAAGGGTCTTAAAGGCCAAGTTGCAGTGAGTGAGGTAATGCAGCTGTAAGTGATGAAGCAAAAGCTCCTTCAGGCTTTAGCTGAAGAATTTTTCTTTCAAATCTACACATTGACCCTTTTATTGGATATTCCACATGACCTTCAAAACCTTTAAAATATATCCTCATCTTTTTTACAGACTTCACCACTTCTCCAAGATACTGCCTAGTGAGACCACATACCTGTTTGTCTGCTCATATTTGGGGCTGCTAAGAAACTCACAAAATAAAGCCTTACCTGAGACCTTCACCCTACAAGAGCAGAGATGGGGCTTTCAGGAGGTCACTGGCTTTATCTCAAGCAAAACCATTTGGATGAGGGGGCAGTACTGAAGGCAGGGGAAGGATTTCAGATTTCTCCAGTAGCCGGTGCACAGATTTAAAACAGTCAGAGATAGACTGGCCATTTTTAAAGGTAGCAAAATACCCTTTTAACGGTCAAGCTGTTTCCAAACAGACTGAAAGGAGCACTGTGTTCATCAGGGACTAGGATGGCCTCTAACATGCTGCACAAAATATACAAAAGCTGCTTTCTTTCAAAGTGTGTTTGAATTGGCACTGACCTGGTGCTCTAATACCTACCTGTACATAATCCACACTTCTCCCCAGTGCTTTGAATGCTGTGTACATTACTTCTCTTTTTCCACCCCATTTCTGCATGATGCAAACACTTTTGTTGGACAGGACCAGCTGAGATACGTGTTGCATGCTCTCTCTGTGAGACTCCTCTGTCTCACCCGGACCTTTGTCATGGAAGTTATTACTCCAGATATAAGTGGCACAACTGTCCCTACCCATGATTTCAGTGAAAATGTCCATCATGTAAACGTCATCTTCTGAGTTCCCATCAATGACCATAACAACTTTAATTCCAGGGTAGGTCAATCTTTTTACAGAAAGTAAACATTTTCTTAAGTAGTCAGGATCTTCTTGATAGGCAGCAATACAAAGGGCAACTGTTTTGTTCAGTTTGATTGGAGTCTCTAGCGACCGTTTCATTTTCCTGTGCTCTAGGTAGGCAAACAGGCTTTGGATGATGAGATGTGATGCCAGGATAGCACCATAGAGTCCAAAGGAGAAGTAGTAATTGTCTGTCTGGATGAACTGGTAGCCCACAATGTAAGCAGCGGTGATTCCCAGCAGGAGGGACACCCCGAAGAGTGTGGTTCCAAGTATTCTCAGGATACATATAAACCTCTCACAATACATCTGCAAAGAAGCAGGGAAACCATTAGCAGAGCCACCACTTGCTGATATAAGACATCATAAGGGGTGCATGTGGCTGCAATACAGATCTCAGCAGCAACAGGTACACCCTGAGCTTCTGGCTCACAGACTCACTGCATCCCCTTGCTCAACTGAACATCTCTTTGCAGTACTTCCTCCATGTAAAGCATGATCCAAACAGACTTAATGCAGCAGAGATGTTTTCTGCTATTTGCAGTGCCCTCCCAGAAGGTGCTGTCTGTGTCAGGATCTTATTTTGGCAGCCTGGGCTGGTTGGATAAGACACTCTGTCATATTATTCTGAGAAGGCTGGAGAAGGGGCTTTTGGGCCACTGCTTGCTTCAAATGGTCACAGGAGAGCAGAACAGCTGAAAGTCTGGGCAGCCCCTCCTCATCCCCCGTCCATGTCACGACTGCATCCCACCCTGAATTGCTTCTGTCGCTTAGTTATGTTTGCAAAAATATTGGAAAGACATTCTTAAAACAGATGCCTGAATGTATTTATAATTTTTCAAACAGATGTCTGGCTATATTTATAATTTATATTTATATAATCAGACATCTGCTTTAAAAGGTCTTCTCAATACCATTGCAAAAATGTATTATTCATATAGTTGTGTACATAGATACATGCACACGTGAGCCTGTGTGTATAGGGGCTAAACCTTAACTGAGATTAAGTCTGTGGCAGAAATATGCATAAATTTAACAGAGCCAATACTCCACCCTGGATTCAGAAATTTGCTAGGACATCATCTGATTCTTACCACTTCTACATATTCAGGCTACCTGGCTGTAAAATCTTCTAACCTAAACTCTGGGCTGTGGAGCAATTGCGTGGCATGGAGGGTGCTCTGGCATTCTCAAAACAAATAAACAGTATGGGCAGGCAGGCAGGTGGAATCTATTGGTACCTAAATACCTTTTCTGACAATCACATTATCCATTTTATGCAACAGCTTCCTCAGAATTGTAAGAAGTTAATGACAACAATTTCTGTCAATAGATGCATTTTATGTGAAGAACATAAAACAGATGATATCTGTTTAAGGCTAACCCAGCAAGTGTGTTGCAAGTCAATAAAGCTCATGCTTGAGTATTTTGCTGAATTAGGTCCTCTCAGAGTAATGGATTTAATATTTGTGTTTTCTTGCTATTATTCATATTTTCCCTGCTGTTATCATCTCACTCATCTGCTTCTCATGTTTGTTTCACCATCTGTTGGCCAAAGCTGAAGTTGGAACAGGACTTCCTTACATCATATATGTTTTTAACTCTTCCTTGAAAAATTACCACCAAGACACAGCAGCATATATAGTCATCAACTGAATATATGTCTGAAAAGTTACAGGCTTGAAACAAACAAGTCAACACAGAATCACTTACAACATAAAAATAAACTAGGCAAGCATGTTACAAAGACTTTGTCTTTTTCCACTGGCTATTTAGAGTCTTAAATTTCGAGACAGGAGGAAGCCTCTTATGTATATTTGGAGGCACTGTTAAAGAAATCAGACCCTGTCTCTAAGACTTCCTTGAATACTTAAGGCTGGGCTCCGACAGGTGCTGTAATCATCCACCAGCAAAAGGGACCCTCCCTGTTCTGGCCTGTCTGAAAATCTTTCACAGCAGGGGTCATAAAGATGCCTAATAAAAGACAGCTTATGCTAACCACCACTATAGGTGAACTGAAACTCAGTGCTCAAATTAGACTTGCTTTAGAAAACAGATTAAGTAATGGATCCCCTCTAGACTACCTCAAAGTAAAATAGTCCACGTGTTTAGTAATCCCTCAAGCATGCAAAATGTCACAAACATCAAGGTAAATGTCTCATTAATGGTGCACTTGTAGTCTGCTTTCCCATTTGGGATCCTAAAATCTGCTTATTTTAACAATTATATGGCTGAAATAAACAGGATTTACTTTAGGATCTGGAGTGGCTACATTTGAGTGACTATATACTGTAGCAGGCATGTTTTACATTAATTTGCTATTGTTTAGTTCTACCTATGAAGTGCTTCTGCACAAAAGGAAAAAAAACCACCAAATTCTCTGATTTTGTCATTACAGCACAGATCTTCTCCATTGCAAAAATCCAGTCTTTTAAGATCAAGAAATTAATTTCTGGTGTTAATAAAACAACCTTTCTTCTTTCCTTTCACTGTGAACCTTAGCAAAATAAGCAGTGTTTTGATCTAAATTCCTGGCTTTCATCAAAGAGACTTTCCCCTTTGTATGTGCAACTGAAGGTTTTATGTATCGTCTTTTAACTGACTGAATCTCAGGGAAACTGGAAAAGTTGCTCAATATTCTCAAGATTTAACACGAGGTATTGATAGCTTGCCCAGCAGAAATGATCTTAATCAACTTTAACATGGCCGAACAATAGCAAAGAAGCCAAAAACTCTCCACCCATCTCCAATAATTAAGCCAAGAAGTTAAAAGGAAATGATGCTTGTACAAGTCTGGGACCAAAAATGAGCTGCTGAGTCAAACACTGAGGCTAGGGAGCAGCTGCACCAGAGATTCAGATCAGACAGTACTGTTACGAACATGTAGCCTGGCCTGACCCAGTGAAATATAATAATACTATCCTGCAATTTGGGCATCTAAATCCCTTACAGGCACCTTCACCTAACCCCGTGGTGCTGAACCCAGTATGAATTTTACTCCAGCCTCCAGCAAGCACACCCAAGGTTTGCATGCACAAGGTGAGTGTATGTAGAGCCTTCAAAGTCCACTGCTGAGCAATTTGATGTCATGACGTTGCAGCTCTTTCGTCTCAGGGATGGAGCTGAGCACTGCTCATCAACCCATCTAGTAAAACTGAAATGTCAAAACCATATGCTAAATGCTAATGCTGTGTAGGCTGTTGCTGAATCAGTCACACATTTTGATTTACAAAGCAGTACCAGGTATATATGTGCCTTGTAGTGACTGTACAGTAGCAGGCAAGGAGTGCATTTCTTTGGAGGCTCCTATGGAAAAGCATGACCAAGAAATGAACCCTTGTATGTACTTGGAATCAGAGTCCACTCAGTGAATTGCTGGATATTGTGTCTCCTGATATTCTGATAAAGCTAAATATATACACAAAAAGGTATTTCTCCTTTGATGAAGGTGAATTTATCTACATTATTATTAACAACTGGCATAACTAGAAGTTGTATTCTAACATTGCTTTCATGACAAATATCAGGTTAACAAATGACTGATTCCTACACAGCAGATCTAATGACTAGGGTATTAACTGTAGCACTAGAGATCACACTTCTTTCTCAGACTGAATAATGTCTCAGATCTCAAATTAGAAGAACATAGCAAAATATGCTTCTGTTTTCTCTATTCTGAAAAATATTGAAGCTAGCATTTACTGTAATTATGGTACATGGATCTGACTTTGTAAGATCTAGACACTTGACTGAAATTCAGTAGGTTCTTATGTCCTGTTTTGAACTGGGTTTTTACATAGCAAAGAGCATTGGTGACCTCCATGGTAAAATACCAATATTTCCTCCTCCAAAATCCTGTGGTAAAGTTCATCCACATGGCTATTAATCAGCTTTCACACATCTCTGGTAGTACCAGGGTCTGAAGATAGTTCATCCCTTTATGAAATCAGGAGGCAAAGAGAAAGGAAAAGCTTATTTTGTTACTAATACTGAAAAGGGGCAAATAGATATCCAGAAAACCAACGTGCACTGGTGCCAGAAGATTTCAATATTATCTGCAGCCTGTACAATTCTGCACCCTCTGTTGTGTAGCTGCTATGAGGACAAAGGAAGCAATGAGGTGGTGCCTGGCATCTATTGATACAGGACATAGAACCAGTGACAGGAGTCAAACTGATGGAGGTCAAACTGAAGTCAGGTTTGCTTGTAACACATGGGAGGCATCTCACTACATCATCTCTTTCAGAAATCTCCTTTCATATGCACGGCTCAAACATTGCCACATAGTAATTCTGGGTAGCTCTTCCTCAGAAGATTTAAAAGTGAGAGGGGGAGGCACAGAAAGTTTGTACCTAACTGGTAAAGATTTGGAAGGCTGTTTGAAAAAATTAGCACTTATTAATTGCAAACATCTGAAGACATATAGAACACCCCTACCTATAAGTTGCAAAAGCCAATATCTATCCAGAAGACAGAAATAAATGTTTGATCACAAATGTGCTCATTTTGTCCCTATACTGGGCCTGGCTGAGATGGAATTCTTTTTTTTTCCATAGCCCTCCAAGTACTTTACTTTGTACTGGTAGCTGGGAAGGTGTTGATAACACAGCAGTGTCTGGCTACTGCTGAGCAGTGCTCCCACAGCATCCAGCGTGTCTCTCCAACATTTTCTCCCACAATAATATGCTAGAGGTGGGCAAGGTCCTGGGAGACAACATAACCAGGACAGCTGACCCAAAATGGCCAAGAGGATATTCCATACTATATGACACCTGCACAGATATAAAAGCTAAAAGGAGGAGGGGAAAGCATTTGTTATGACATGTTTTTTAGTACTGAAGCCCTACTTCCTTGGAAGTGGCTGAACATCATCTGCTGGTGAGAAGTAGAGGATAAATCTTTTGTTTTCTTTAGCTTCATGCACAGCCTTTGCTTTATTAAGTTGCCTTTATTTTCTGCACCTACATCCCGCTGAGGAGGAGAGTGATAGAGCAGCTGGGAGGGTACCATGCAGCCAGCCAGGGTCAACCCACCATAGTCCCCTTCACTTTTAAAAGTTACAAAGAGCTGTGCCTCTCTCTAGACATCAAGGGCTGTGGTCACATCAGCACGTAGTGCAATACCACATGAACAGATCTGCAAAGAGGAATACTGGTGCTGAGGGCCTAACTACCCACCATACATTTTTGTGCTGCACTCTGCACTAAGTATAGTCAGACCCAATGGACAAAAAAACCTGAAAAGCATCCTCCAGAGGTACACCTTGCAATTAGTTTCATTCAAGGAGTCCAGTCTGGGTGTCCAAGTTATTGTTTTGCAATAGAAACTGAAGCAATTTCATTGAAGGGGGACACTTGAGGCAGCAGCTTCAATAGCACCTCCTCATTGTAAATAATAACACGAATCAACTTCACATATGAGATCTGCAGATCAGATTTGTCTGTAACCTTTGGGAGAACCAGAAGTGCTGAGCAGAGAAAACCTTTGAAAAGATCTCATTTCTATATGCTTGTATGGAAGCTGAATTCTTGAGTGTCTATTCAGCCTTAGTGCTGAGGCTTTGAATTCAGCAAAGCATGTAAGGGTGTCATTAAAGATAAGTGTGCACTCAGGTATTTTGCTGAAGAGGGAAATCTGTGGATTATTTATCTTGCAGTTCTATAGTACAGGCATAAAAAAAAAAAAAAAAAAAAAAAAAAAAAAAAAAAAAAAAAAAAAAAAAAAAAAAAAAAAAAAAAAAAAAAAAAAAAAAAAAATCTTTCTTTGAAAAGTTGCTATTTCTGACACTCAAGATAAAATGCAAGTATATTTTTGACAAATTTATTACAGAGATTACCCTCCCTTGAGAAGGTTGTTGGATATGTCAATGCTTAACCATTGCATTTCTTAACCATGCATTTCCTGCATTAGGGAATCTAAGAGTGGATCAGTGTTGTCATACACCTGTTGGGTGACCTTAGGTAAGTGAATTCGCCTCTCTGTCACAGCTTCCTCACCTGTAAAATGGGAATCATGATCATGCAAGATACTTTTGATAGAACCCTTCATAAGTCTTAGTTTTTAGTGCTATATGAGATCCACCTGTTCTCTAGTTCCATATGACTGTTTTTAGTCAAAAAACTCCAACAAAAACAAACAGACCCCTTGCTATATTCACCTGAAGGTATAGTCTGTAGGGATTTATCTGTAACAAACATGCAACTCTAACTCAGCAGGATGCCTGAGATCAGTGAGGTGGGCACCATAAAAGCCAGCACACAGCTTCAAGTGCATACAGCCACCAAGGGCTGTTTTGCACACAACCAAATGAAGAATGTAATCTTCACAAGTCTTAATACCCACTTCCTTACTCATGAGAATAATAGTGCTGGCTGCCACAGAGCAGCTGCTTCAATGGCACGAGCGTGTGTGAGTGCACATGTGAGTGCCTGCACACACTATCTAGGCCTGTACACACACTCTCTAGGAGCACATGGTGTTAGAGGCTTACAGTTTCTCACACAATATTTAGATTCATTATTAGCCTTATTTTGGTGGCAAATTAAATCACATGTTATTGGAGTACAAGTGATTCTAGGTACATATTAATCACAAGCATAAGATAGCTGTCCAGACTCCCTC
Organism: Sialia sialis; assembly: GCA_009812075.1. Classification (NCBI taxonomy): domain Eukaryota; kingdom Metazoa; phylum Chordata; class Aves; order Passeriformes; family Turdidae; genus Sialia; species Sialia sialis. The sequence continues at coordinate 11,543,458 of VRYO01001463.1, read as the reverse complement.
TTCTATTCTAGAGCCTACAGGCAGAAAGTGAAAAGTTATGCTACATCTGTACAACTTTATTACAGCACAATTACCCTATCTGGAACTTTTGGTCATTTATAACTTCCAGATTTTGTTATGCTATTGATCTTCTGCAAAGGGCTTACATAAGACTTAAGTTAATTCTGAGGTTAAATTAAAGTAAAGAACAGGATTACTGATCATGGCAAACTCTATCTGTATGCACAGGCTTTGATCAGCAAATCAAGAATATCCTATTTGTTCAGTTTCCCACTAAGCTGCCTAAATTTAATCTCTTACAGGATTGAGTAACCAACATGGAATTAATTCAATGGCTACAGGTTGGATTTGACCCTAATGTACACAGTAATACGCTAGTTGTTAAATTAACCAAAAAAACCCACCAAAACCCAAACAAAACCAAACAACCAAAAAATCCCCAGACAAATGCTCCCAGAAACAAAACAAGAAGTAAATCATATTTGTACTCAGATATTTTGGATTGTGGTAAAACCAAAATCTAGTTTAGAAATGTTTTCTGGTTGCTGGTTATGAAGTCCGTGGATGCTTTTGGCACAAACCTATGCCTTAATCCAGCAAATAAATAATTATCTGGGATACACAGCTTATTATCTTGTAATTTGTTTATAAAGCACAGGTCATACCATGTTTGACCAAGTGCTACTACAACTAATGGAGGAATACTTTGCTGCTCTATACACTAATCTTGAATAGCAAAAACATGAAGCAAATGTGTATTCATGTCACAAATATGAAGACTTGAGTTTTTTTCCTAGCAAACTTGCCTGGAAAACTCCGCTGAATCCAATAGAGCTACTCTTCCTGCTGGGAAAACCTTGACCCAGAAAATCCCATGGTTTTTCTATGCATGGCAAGAAAGATTTATTACCCTTATCTAGTCCTCAGAAGAACCCTCAAGCACTCATGTTACACACAATGTATGCTTTCAAAAAAGTGCATGGGTACCAATAGAAAAATTATCTCAAAGGCAGAAGACTGTGAAGCCGAGTGAAACATGGAGAAGCAGCTGTGCCCTAAGAGATGTGGGGTTACTGCAGCCCTGCAGAACCCTTGGGGTTAGAAGGGACCTGTGAAGATCGTGGAGTCCAAGCCCCCTGCCCAGGTATGGTCACCCCAGAGCAGGTGACACAAGAACGTGGCCAGGTGGGCTTGGAATGTCTCCAGAGAGGGAGACTCCACGACCTCCCTAGACAGCCTGTCTGGTGCTCCGCCATCCTCAACGTGAAGAAGTTCTTCCTGCTGATGAGGTGAAACTTCTGTGTTTTAATTTAAGGTCATTGCTCCTCCTCCTGTCTCTGGGCACCACTGAAAAAAGTCTGGCACCGTCCTCTCGGCACCCGCCTTTGAGATATTTATATGGATTCGTGAGATCCCCTCCCCGTCTTCTCTAGACTAAGACAATGCTCATCAGGAGTGCTGTACTGCAATGGGGTCCTCTCGGGGCCGGGAAATGGGGTAAATTCTCTCCCCCTTCTGCCAGCGTCCTGCGGAGTCTGGCGAGGCTGTGAGGAGCTGGCTATCGGCAGTGTCCGAGACACGAACCGCAGCTCCAGGAGGAGCGGGCAGGGCTGCTGAGGACGCCGGGCCCCGCTCTGGCCGCGGGCCGCAGACGGAGCGGGGGAACCCCGGCCCGGCGCGGCGGCCAACGGGGCGGAGCGGCGGCGTCAGCGGGCGGGCCGGGGATCCCCGCGCGGCCACGTCACGGGCCCCGCCCGCGGCAGCGACCCGGGCCCGGCCGCGCTGGCGCTGCCGTCGCCCCCCGTGCTGCGGCCAGGCCGGCCCTCTCTCAGCCGGGGCGGGCGGCTCGGGGAGCTCCGGGCAGCCCCCGCCCCACAGCCTCGGCTCCCGGCCCTCCCTCGGGAAGCTGCCCTGCCCTGCCCTCCCCGCGCTGCGCGGCGCCCGGGCGGCTCGGCAGCGCTGTCCGAGGCGGGCCGGCAGCCGCCGCCTCGCTTGCCTTCCCTCAGCCCCGGCCCGCCCTCCGCTCCTGTCGCGTCCCCGCCCGGCCCTGGATGCAAAGGCGAGAGGAGAGAATCCCGACTGGGCTCTGAGCAGCTCTCGCCTTCCCCGCTGCCATCAGCGCAGCGGCTGCCCAGTTTGTGCTCGATTTTATTCTAATTTCAGAGGGTTTATGGGGCGGTTGGCTTTTTCTTTTATTTTTTGAGTTTGGCTTTTTCCCCCCACATCTTGAAGCTCAGCAATGTCTTAAACGGATTACACGGAGGAGGGGTTGAAGCTGAAAACCTCATTCATCCTCACGACGCTCCTATTCATTGCTGAAATAGGTGTAGCGTAGGAGCCGGTAAGATCCTCCCCCAGCCCCACTCGTATTTTGGGGATCTGTTCCAGCTTTCCTCCCTTGGATAGTGGGTATGGGAGGAGGGGGTCTTCTGCTTTTGAGCTGACAGAAGCATAATCATAAATCACCTACCTTGTTTGTCCTTCTGTCCTTTGGTCATAGAGGGGCTCCAGCCAACTGTGTGGTCTCACGTACCGTTGCTCCGGCTGAATAGTTTCCAAGTTTGAGGTAAAAGAACAAATCGCACTTTTCAGGGACTTATTGAGACGCTCAGAAATAAAAAAATAATTAAAAATGAAAATAATAAAAAAATCGTGTAAGGCTATTCAGTCCTACTCATTTTCTCCCACGTGTTTTCACAATTATCATGTATTTGTCTTTCTCTGCTTCAGTTTCTAGCTCAAAGTTGTGGGATTTTTCCCTCAAATAATAGTAATAATAATAATAATAATAATTAAAAAAAGTTAGGAATAATAAATTAGGAGTTAGTTTCTCGTGGTCGAAGCTGAAGATCTTATTTCAAACCCGGCTGGCCAGGAGCTTGAAGAAGTTGCAAGGCAGCGTCTAAAAGTTTGAGAGATCAGCATCAGATAAAGTCTCTTTGGTGATACCTTGCTGCCCGAGTAACTGTTTCAATGAGGTTTCTCAGCAGCAGCAGCAGCAAACGGGTAATATTTTCCAGACGTCTTTTTCTTTCCTGCTGCTGCTGCTGCTTTTCTGCCTCTTCCACGTTATGGGGTCTTTTAACAAGGGCGACTTGACTTGTTTTAATAGGCGGAGGATGGGAAGAAGGAGGGAACTCCTGTAAGGAGGAAAAAAAACCCAGCCCTCCCAATTGCCATGATCTCAGCCAAGGACCAGTTCAGCGCCAGGAATTTAATTAGCCAAGTTGCAAATTTTTTCAGAGAAATACAATACACATATGTTGCCACCAACTGGTTTTCTCTTCGTGCCCCGCAGTTGGGGGAACCCCCCACCTTCCCCATTCCCTACATCCTTGGGCTTGGGGTGTGGGATTCGTCCCTCCCACAGCCACTATTCGGCTGGGACAGTTTTTGCTGCTGCTGGTTTTTATTAATAAGGGAATTGCGTCTATGAATGGATGAACTTCACAGTTTTCAATCCTGCTTTACCCCTTCACTCTCGGGAAGATTTCTTGTAGTAAATACCCAAGGAAGCTCCCACCGGTACTCATACCCATGCCTCTTGTGTTGAAACAAGCCGGGAAACACGTTAGGCCATTTAAACACTGGGAAACTGTGGTGTGGGCTTTGTTTTGGTGTTTTGGATTGGTTTGCTTTTGGGGTGTTTTGTTGGTTTTTTTCGTTATAAATCAGAAGTGTTAATTCTGTCGATGGTTCCCGGTTAGCCAGGGGCACTAGCAGCTCACAGCACACCCCATTGCCGCTTGCCGGCCTTCCCTGGCTCCCTGTGGCTCCGCTCTGCCTGCAGGGAGGGTTTCTCGGCTTTCCCTCGCTCCCTGTGGCTCCTCTCTGCCTGCAAGGAGAGTTTCCCCGCTTCGAGTCCGCGTTTCCACCGCGAGGGACAGAGCGGAGCACTGGGTGGCGCTGTTGAGGCGGCGGAGCCTGGGGAGCGGCAGCGCCGGAGCGGGACCGAGCGGGGCCGAGCGGGCCCGGAGCGGCATCGAGGGGGACCCGAGCGGGGCCGGAGAGGCATCCAGCGGGGCCCGGGTGGCGCTGCCGCGGCCGCCGTGCCCCGGCGGGGACTCGCGGGGGAGGATGGCGCGATCAGCTTCCCCTTCCCCCGTGCTGTTTGCCCAAGGACCGCAGAGGTCGCCGCTTTGGGGCGTCGAGCCCACAAAGGGAACCGTATCCAGACACCGTTGGGAAATCCGGAGATGACTCTTCGCCGAGTTATCGCCCCTCTTACCTTCTGGTGTGGGAAAACTCCAGAGCCCTCTGGGGGCTTCTCGTGTGCAATAAATGGTTTAAAGTCGGCGGTCACCTAGGCTGGAGATTTTTTGAGTACCTAGTTTGGGGAAGTGGGGACATTTACAGGTGTGTTGAGTCACTGCCACGGGGAGAGTGACTTTAGGATGCACATTGAAGCCGAGCTCCTTGAACCATCAATCTGTCTCAAATAACAAACCTGATGACAGTTTAAGCCAGAGTTTTGTTTAGTTTAGAGCAGTTTGAACCTGGCATTGCCAGGAAAAGCAACTGTTTCACCCTGCTCCTCACTGTCAGGAGAACTGTCCTAGGTTAGAAATTAGTCTTTTAGGGAGAGGGAGCAGCAATAAGGTAAGATATCATTTGGGCTGGAAGAAAGCAAAACAACTGCTTTGGCAACAATCTGGCTTTTGATGGTTTAGAGTGTCCTTAAAAATACAGCATAACTTAACAAGGGCTTTCAGGTATTCCTTCCTCTCCGACCTTCCTCTCATGGGAGCTCCATTCCCATACTGCAACCACCTCCAAATCTGTGTTACAAAACCTTTAGATACAGAGCCCTGCACAGCTCTGTCATCAGGCAAGGGACATATGGCACTGTCTGCTGCAAACAGGGGCAGAGGGCAAAAAGGTGTCAAGAGGGATACTTGATCCCCCTCTCCACAGGAGCCACTCTACTAGCCAAGTATCTGGTGTAAGCCAGGCTTATAACACAATCACAGAATCACACAATGTTCAGGGTTGGGACAGACCTTAAAGATCATCTAGTCCCAGCCTGCCCTGCAGGGACACCTTCCACTAGACCAGGGTGCTCAGAGCCACTTCCAACTTGGCTTTGAACACTGACAGGATTGTGGTATCCACAGTCTCCATGGGCATCCTGTTCCAGTGCCTCACCATCCTCACAGTGAAAAATTTATTCATAATATGTAAGCTAAATTTTCCCTCTTTCAATTTTTACCCATTGCTCCTTGTCCTATCACTCCAGTTCCTGATGACTGCTGAACATTTGTGATTTCGCCAGACAAGGGGCTACCTCAGCAAGCTCAGCTACTGTTGTACACATAACCACGTTCTTGATGTGTGTGAGCCCTAAGATGTGATTTCCTGGCATCAGACTTTCTCTGGCACTGTCAGAGGCAAGAGAGGATTAACACAGGTGTCTCTAGTCCATCCATCCGTGGCTACTCTCAACACTGTGCCTTGGGGAACTGTTGCTGCCAGCGTCATTCCATGGGCACTTGGTGGCCTTGTCTTTATTCAGGGATATGTATGTCCTGCACAGGGGACTTCACGTCTAGGACAACTTCTGAAATGAGGTTTCAGGGGGAGGGTGGATTTGTTTGGTTTGGTTATTAACTAAATGTTACAGATTAAATTTTTCAAGTGAACATTTGTTATAAATGAAATAGCTTTTTTTGTTTGTTTATTTGGTTTTTTTTGTTTTTTTTTTTAAATTCCACCTTTTAATAGTTACATTTGAAGACTGCATGTCTCCTCTACTGATGAATGTACATTACTCTGGAAATACACAGTATCCCATTGGCGTGCTCCTTAGGTTTGAACAGGGATCAAGAGACAGTAGATGAGGCACAAATCTTTATGCCGCAATAGCAGCACTTAAATCACACCAAAAGTTTGCTTTAGAAAATGACATAATGGGAATGGTGAGTCTCTCATGTCTATAGCTATTTCCTTCTCAGCCATAGCTCATGTTGTGTGATCACACTGTCAGGGCAAGCAGGATAACGTAGGTCGGGAAGTTCGCTTTGCCTACCAGGAAGGAATTAAAAGTAGGAGGATATGATTAATGCCAATCCACGCAGTGCTATAGAAACCAGATGTAGATGTGTTTCATTAGAAGTATATCACATCTACATTTATATGTTATGTCTACATGGTTACCATTATCAAACAATCCTGTCTCCTAATTGTGATTTATAGTCACAAATAAGTGAGGAGAAGGGAGTTCTTGGCTGTCACTGTCCACAGGAATAGATTGTCACCAGCCATAGGAGAATAATCTTAATGAACCAATCTGACTTAATCTTCTAATGAGGCAACGGGTTTGTTTGAGAAAGGTCAGAGAAAATATATTTTGGGGGAGATTAGCATAGGCTGTGGTTAAATAAATTGGTTACTGCAGAGTAGATTAAAGAGTGGGTGAATTGATGGCACGCAAGCCACTCTTCAGCAACTATTGAGTACTCACTTTTACCCTGAGGGAATGGCTCCATGTGCATTTTCCCTCTCTCTTCTTTCCTGTCACCCTTAAGTATGTGAATACTCAGGCCCAGCATACCACCTGCTTGGACCAGCAGAGTTTGCAGTACTTCACTGAACCCCTCAGTGACCTGATGGCCATTTCCTACCTGCATGTGTGAACTGCCTGTGCAGGGAAAGGGCTGCTCTCGAGTGGAAACTAGCAGGCAGTGCTGGCAGACAGCAGGGATGTCCTAAGCAGCCTCTTCAGGAGCATTGCTACCAGGAAGACAGGAGCAGATCTGGTCCCCCAGTGGCACTAAGGTGGCTAAACCCACTGCTGAAGGCTCTTGTCTTGCATTGTCTCTAAGGTAAGGATTTACACACATGCTTTTACTGCAGACCAACTATTGTGTAGGGCTTATCAAAAAGAAAAGCCAGAAGCAGACTCTTTGCAATGCATAGTTGTCTTCAAGTAAGAAAATGAGAGAAAACAAGGATCTTTGTCATGTAACAGTGAAAAGCTAAAACTGGAAGGTAGCTGCATTCATGCTATGCAGAAGGCACATTTCATATATTGCAAGTTTTCTTTAAACAGTTATCTGAACAATGAAGGGGAGTGGTGGATTCCTATGTTTTGAAATCCTCTGAATGCTTTTTTGGAAGCTACATTTTAGTTCAGTGAAATGTATTTGGCCCAGTACAAGAATAACTGAATGGATTTCCCTAACAGGCAAGTCAGACAAAGTGATCTAGCAGTTCCTTCAACCTTTGAGCTCCATGGAGCTATTGACAGCCAGACCGACATGTCAGGTGTGTTCTACGCCTATTTTCACATGTAGCAAATTCTGCTGTAAGTGGGAAAGTTACAGAAGCCCATATGGGTGTAAGTGAAAGCAGAATCATGCCCTAAATTACGATTTTATGGTAACTGAGAATCCATTTGCAAATTTTAACATAAATATCATGGGCCGTTTAAGCCTCATGAAGACTGGGTGCAAACAGACCTAACACTGTGGTTGTTTTCACCATATAAAGAGCGATTTTAGAGGCTTTCAATGTTCTGGGAATTTAAATCCAGGATTATTTATATGCAAAGATTTACAGGGTCCAGAGAAAACCATTGGTCTTTAAAATTAAATCACTCTTGCAAAATTGAAACTTTCCAACCATTTATTTTTAATATAACAGGGAAAACCATAACTTGAAGCAAGTTAGAAGTTAGTAGCAGGCAGGTTCAGACTAGAAACAAGTCATGCACATTTGGATGTGTCCGGAACTCTTGGCTAGAATGGCCTATGACTGTCAGCAAAAATGCCTGTCAGGATGGTTTGAAGTAATGGGTTTTAATGTGCAACCAGCATGGAGCAGAAGGAAAAGCAGGTCAGTTAGAGGTTTCTTTTGTGAAGTCTAATTTAAGAGAAATAAGTTAATCACATGCCTAATAGTCTAATGTGACAGTAGTGAGAGTCCAGTTTAGAGCGTCTCAATGTTAAAGTAGAAGCATTATATTCTGTAGGATCCACAGATAACAGCACATGAAACAAAGAGCACATGCAATTAAAGGTAGATCCATACACAATGACTTCTGCTAGTGAATTAGACTGACCAGAGCCAGGCAGCTCAAGGTTGGCACATGTTCATCCACACAATTTCCCTGCTGCCAAGCTCCTGGCAGGGCTGACCTTGACCAGTCTGGAGAGTCTGACTGCCCCTGAAGGGGACCAGGTCCCCCCTGGAAGAATGCCCAGACTCTCATCTCCAGTGGGCTGTTCACAGGATGGGGAAATACTCCTCTGCATTCACAAACACTTTTAGACAGGGAAACTGGAACGAGTAATGGGTTTTACACATGCCAGCAGAGTGGTTTTTAGAAGCCTCCACAACTGGTTGGAAGTAGTTGCCTTTATTAATCTCCCTTCTTCCTGGGCAGAGCACTGAAGTGGAGCAGCCAGTCACCGCCTGCTTGCAGCAGTGCCCTGGCCTCTGACAGCTTGGTGGTTGCAGCTGTCCTCCCAATAATGGTGCCAATAGAGGCAGTGCAATTCCTGGCCACTACATGGGAACAAAGATACAGGGATCTCTAAGGTAAGCACTTGTCATTTGACAACAACAATAATAAAATTTAAAAATAATTGACATTAAATACAAATTTTCATTGACTTTAAATTTCCTTTAGAATGAAATTTTCATTAACTGAAATGAAAAAAAAGAGCAAGTGAGGCTTTCCTAAAGTGTATGAGGTTTAGGCAGGGGCATAGGACACCCCTTTTATTCCTTTTTATGTTGCTCTTTTATCTGTTGCTGGTACTTACCAAACAGTTCAATCAAAGTTGCCCCTTTACCTAAATAATTAAGTGGTCTCTTGCTTACTTCCCACCAGCACATATTGCAGATCAGTGTTAGGAAGGTGAATATGACAAAACTGATGGGCGCTCCCTACCATCACCAGCTCCATGAGAGATGGGTCACCATCGTGCAGGCCTCTCAGTACAACTACCCCAGGAGACCTCAAGGAATGCAGCAGCATTCCCATAAGTTAGAGGCTCATTTTCTGCCCATGTTGAATGAGAATTCACCAGAAATTAAAGGATACATGTATCTCTTATTCCTTTCTCTGGAAATCCCGCATCTGAACATCATGTCTCAGTTAATGACACAGTTTTCATCAAAAGTAGTTAAAAATAAAGAGTGAAACTAGCACTTGTGTGGTGCTATGCACCTCCCAGCTGGATGCTGAGCAGCATGGCTGTGTGAAAATTTGGCTGTGGGATACACAGTTTACCAAGGAAGCATCTCAAGACAAGACCCAGCACCTTTTATGACAACACTAGCAATCAATTCCTACCCCAGGAGTCTGGAATTTTTTCCAATCCAAATTCTTTTTTGTCTGTCATATACACTTAGGCTTTAGGAAGGGTGCAGGTTCCATTTTATGGAGCTCTCTGTCCTTCATGGATTTTCTTGGCTTGTGGTCCAAATTGGATACTGGCTTGCAGCATACAATAGCTAAGCTATTTGGGCTATTAAATGGTCAAGCAGTCAGCAGCTGAAGATTTTTTCTCCATGTTACCCAAAGCATCCAGAATGTGTGAAAATGTCTGGCAGTGTTGCATTGTGGAGCAGGAAATGAACCCAAAGAGAGCAGGGCTGCTTACAAATAACAAATATCAGAGAGTACTAAAGATCTCCAGCAGCTTGCACACAAAGCAGGTGAGATCTCATCACAGGCAAACACTTTTCTGGCTTTGTGCTATTATTTGATTTGCACAGGCAGCTGTGCCACAGCCCTTTGACAAATGTACTTTTGAATGTATGTGCTGATAACAAAGCAAACGTGAGCAGTGACAGTCTGCTGATTCCACTGGCTCTTCTGAGCTTTCACTGAAAATGTTTTCAGTTCTGGTTATGAGGGCAGATCTCAAAGACACAGCTTTGTGCCTTTCGTCAGACTGAAGCCTTGATGATGACCAAAGCCACAGGAGTAGGTGACAAATCAGAGCTACCAGTGAATTGACAGAGATCTGTCTGAGAGTGTTAATGTGTCCTGATGTAGAGTTCAGCTTTTCCTGCTGCTGCTCACTGTGCTCTGAAGTGACATCAGCTCTCTGGCCTTTGTGGGGGGAAGTCTTTCTGCTGCTGGGAAGTGGACATTGTCCAGGTAGATCCCAGCATGGAAGCAATGCGATGAGAAGACATGAACTCCATGTGCATCTGTCAGGGAGTGCTGTGAGCCTTGCTACCCACTGTCCCCACTGCAGGCTGCAGGCAGCCACTGTGCCTCTGACCCCCAGGTAGAGAACAGCAACCCTGGCAGGAAGGGAGTGCTGCAAAGGCTGGATGGTTCTTCCAAGATCTTTCCAGAAAGTCAGCATCTTCCTGAAGTAATTAAAAGCGGTTGTGTTATGAAGTGGACTGACTCTTAAAGGAATGGAGAGGCTAGAGAGACATCCCCCAATTGCATCTTCCTGTGTTTCTGTGGATTTTCCTCACTGTGGCTGAAGGACATGCAGTAATCTGGCTATTAAAGTAACTCTGGTGCTCCTGTTATGTGCCTGTTTCTAGATATTAAACATAGCTTACACTACTGATTTTATTACACAATGGACTGTGCAGGCAAACACACAATTTAACATAATAAATAAATAAATAGAATCATTTAGGGTGGAAAAGATCTCTAAGCTCAACTATTAACCTAGCACTGCCAAGTTCACAGTTAAACCATTATTTAAACAGTGATTTTGCAAACACTCATATTCTGTGACCAGTGGTAAAACATATCATCCCCTCTATCAGCTGTCTGAAACTCTGGGTCCTTTTGGACTCGACACTTAAAAAGTCTCCTGTCTGAAAGTACCTTCTAGAGAGGCTTGTTGTCCTCCCAAAACATTTAATGCCACCTGCAGAGGTTTAAGCTCTCTGAGGTCAAGAAAGATTTTTTTTTTTTTAATATGTTCATCTGACAGCAGGTCAGGCTGTCCTTACAGTCCTGCTGTCCCAAACCAGGGAGGATGAGCTTCAGGCTCCAGTCCAGTCATGAGAACACAAACCTTAACATGACCCTTCAGAACCAGTGGGTAGATTCTAATTAATTTCATTTACTAGAATAAACACAGACATGATAACATATTAGCCATATAATTGCTGGGAATTATGTTACAGCAGCTTAAGATCTTGCAACCTATCACTTGACCCAATCAAACACACTCATTCAGGCCATGATTATCTATATTTTTTGTGCAAATGCCTTAACAATTTGGGGTTTTTATTTTGCAATGGGTTTGAGCTTATCATATTCTGTGACTCAGATGAGTATGCATCATAAATTCCGGCATGTACGATCTCACATGCATGAAGCAAACAGATTACAGCAGATTCAAGCCCCTTTAACGTAGATGCATTAAGAGTCTCAGTCCCTCTGCTAGTCCTGCAAGAGTCACCAAGCCTTAAAAAACCTTAAAAGGCTTGTTTCTCTCACTCTCTGCTCTCTAATCCACAATACTGATGGATTTGTCCTGCATATTGCAAGGAATATTAAGTATATTCATGACTTCAAGACCAAAATCAAGGGTATAGATGTACAAAAAGGGCAGATATAATCTCTTCACAAAAATCTCTGGATTTTGTAGCATTGCTCAGTAGTTCTATGTCCTGCTGATTGCCTTTCATTAAAACACCTTGGCAGCAAAGTGCCACTAAAAAGATCTATGCCACTTCTTATCAAGCTATCATTGAATGGGCAGTTACATTAGAAAATGAGAGCACAGCATGATCCCTTGATGGGCTCATCTAAGGATATTCTCAAGGGATTTTCCTTCCCCCGTTTTCTGAAGATTAGTATTAACTGATATCAATTATTATTAACAATGAACTCAATGAACACATTTTTTGAAAGAAAAACACAAGATGTTTAGCTACTGTGATGACACACAAGGCACAGATTTCACACCATTGGTCTGCAGATGGCTGGTAAGCCTGTAATGCTGGGGAACAGCGTCTTGATTTGATTTCTGCAACAGCAGCAGCATAAATCTCCAAATGCTAAGACCCCAAGTCCATTCAGTCTAGCAGACCCATTTCATTGCCTGGCTTTTGGCCAAATCTGTCATGGAGAAGAATCATGTTGTAATGCAATAGCACTCTGACTCTGCAGGATGCTGTTTGATCTTGGCTGTATAGATGGGGCTATGTCCTTGCTATGACGGCATTATGGCAGTGTTCTGCAGCCCTTTGAAGATCAGGGGTTTTCTTAATTTTTGGAAGTTGTACTCCTTGCTGGAAGGAGACCCATCCTGAGCGGAGACAGAGAAATCCTGGAAAAAAACAGAGTTAAATTAGGGAACAATTTCTCATAAATCTCTGTTCTCAAAAAAACAAGAGAAAATTTTGCCAATGCCCTTTTCATTCTGGTGCAACAGCAGTGACAGCTAACAGACACTTCTTTCCCCCCTTCCCATCCAGACACATCTGCTGGGTCCTTTGAACCTACAGCCTGCCTGCTCCTAGTGCTCTGGAACAGCAGCTGGTGGCTTTTCCCTCAATTCACCCTCTGGTGTCCCCAGCTGCTGGATATACCAAGGCTTTCTCTCTCCTGGTACCCAGGACAGCAGGAATTTGTATCCCTCCTTTACTTACACTTACCCATAACACAGGAAAATATGGGCATGTTGATTGTGTCTTTTTTAAAGAAAAGTGGGTGAAAATACTGAGGTGATTTGTGAAGGCAGGTGAACACCAGTCATTGAAGAGACCTGTAACATTTTTACTGCTTACTCAAAAGTACAAAGCCATTCCTAACAGACTCGAGCTCAAGTCCAGGCCTTTGCTAGGGATACTTCAATAGCATCTGTGCACCAACACTCACAGTCCGTAAAGAGAGAGTACCACCTTACCCCTTCCTGATGTTTGATTTTTATTTTTAGAATGGAGCAATGGAAAAACCAAAACCTCAGCTCTTTCTCAAAGCTACCTTTATCTAGCATCCTGCCTTTGAGTTTGCTTAGCTGCTCTAGCCTTTCTCTTCCAGAGGAAGTAAAGGGCCATGTGTTTCAATGAACTGTCACTGTTTGCCTTGTAAGAGATGCATTTATGCCCCTTTACTCCATCTCACATAAACAGTGCAAGCCTAAGGCAAGCTTAAAGATTCGGGAGGCAGAACCACATCTTCCCTATCAGAGCTACCAAAGGCATCAGAAGCCCCCACCTGCATGTTCAGAGGGAGTTTACAGGTGCACATGAGAACTGAGAAGGCTCAGAGTGATGGTAACTCGTGCAGGTGTTGTGGCCTCAGAGGGAGGTTTCAGCCCCTTGCCCCTCTCAGCTTTGTGTCCATTGCCAGCCCAACAAAGAGTTGCAAATGGTTTTCCATGTGCTGGTGCCTTATCAGCCCTCTACAGCTCCAGTGCCAGTTCTGCCCACAAAAGCAGAGTGGTCTTTCAGCTGAGATCTGTTAGGAATACCTGAGTTTGGAATATGAGGTGTATAAGTGCCTACTGTGATATCATCCCTCTTAGGCAATAGACTTCTCTCCATGGTCTCCATTTATAGCTGAACAGATGGGAAACCTGAATGCCAGACTTTCTTTGCACAAATATTTCAGTCCCATGTTGTGCAAAAGATGGTGTGCTATGCAAAGCAATGAAAGAAAAAGATGCTATATTAGATTTACCTGTGAAGAAGACCCTGGAAAGGTCACCAAAAAGTGAAAAATACAATTCTATAAATACAATTTTGTAGCAAAGCAAATGATGCTGTGACCATCAAGACTTGCTTCCTGACAAGTTTTGCTTCTGTGATGTCTACTAAGGGTTGTGGCTCTGCTGATCTCAGTTAGAATATTTATTTTAGTCATCTCTTGGACACTGTTTCAGCCAGTGCTCAAAATACCTTAATATTTTGGAAATTTGTCTATCATTCTTATTAATTTCATAGAAACTGGCATCAGAGTTAAAAACTACTGACAAATTAGAAAAAAAGGAGTTAAAATAGAGGAGGTAAAAAACAGCTTGCCAGATGTTTACAGACAAGGTAAAAAACACATTTGAAAAAATACTCTTAACTGCCCATTGCAGTTAATCCCCCTTTCATATCCCAATATCTTAGCTGGTTTTTGCTTGCGTAATGGAATATGTACATTTTTAAATGCCAATGAAGTTTAACAACTCTTAGTCACAGGGAGTTGCAGGCGATTAATAATGATTCTGGCATAGTGAAAGCTTCCTCTCACAAGTCTTTTCACTTTTTTTCCATCATTAATAGTGGATGATCTGTCCATGTCTCTTTCTTTATCTTCTCTCTTCCAGGAACTGGTCTTCCCCAAAGCAGCTCAGCAGTTGTGTGGGCTGCTCAAGCTGGTTGCAGCAGGGAGGGCAGGGCTGCACAGTGCTCTGAATCCTTATCATGTGTTTGCTACAGGGAACCCCCATCTCATCTGCTGCCATTTGTTGCGTCATCTTTTGGGTGGCTGATCAAACCCCTCAGCAACTGGGCATTGTTTCGGTAAATGAAGTCAGGAACAAAATTCCCCAAGGTGTGGAGTTGCTTAGATCTAGTTTATGGTGACATACACTTGCTCATCTCTAATTCTTTCTCAGAAACAGAGAGGAATAGTTCACTGAAGCAAAATCTAAATGGGTTTTTTAAAATATTTTTTTCTTGCTTTCTATCTTCCTGTAGAAACCAGGACCCCCACTGAATATTCCCCATTTCCCTCTCACCCTCTTGATGGCGAAAAATCACACAGGCAGCACCTTGTGTGGCGCAGGGTTAGGCTTTGTACACAAAAGGGGCTCACAGGTGTCTCTACATGGTATAAATAGCCCTGAGACCATGCTCAAGTGTCAGTTCTCTTTCTGCTCCTGTTTCTTGACTATATAGCACCTGTGGGACTGCCTCTGATTTGGCCCATGTAGGTCTCTAGGTAAGTCCTGGAGGTTTGGGGGAGCACTTCCCCACAGTGTGGATGGGCTCCAGCACTCTATGCCTGGCCAAAACCTTCTATGTCCATATGCTGAGTCTTCATACGAAGGAAAGCCCATTGCTGTTTAGCACAGGAGAAGATGGAATGTGAAAACCTGAGCTCAGACCGAGGTCCTGGGAGTGGTTTTCACACTCTAGGCTGAATCTATTTGGTAATTCAGACATCAGGCATGTGATGATCCTTTCCTCCTGGTCCCAGGTGTTGTTGGGTGCTCTTGGGCTGGGTGGACCCAGCCAAGTGCACTCTTAGCTGCCTGCTGTGCTCCCTTTCACCTTTCTGCTCCCCACCAAAGACAGGATGGAGAGGAGCAAGCGAAGCCTTTCCCTCATGGTGGGGTGTCCCATCAGCACCTGGCACGGACAGGGATAGTCAGAAATCACTGGAAATGGAGCAACCTGGGAGGAATCCACTCCCTCACACAGCTGCTATTGCCTAACGTGAGCTTTGCACAACACAGTAATTGGTTCCAACTGACTCACAGCAGAGCTGGGAGGGAAAGTTCACGTCAGGAAGGGCGTGCGGCTGTGCGGGGACACAGCATCACAGAGATCCTCAGCTGGCAAAGGAGCTGGGCAGAGAACAGTGAGAGGTGATGCTCCAGTGCATGTCACAGGGAGAGCTTCGAGTGAGGAAACAGCAGATCCTTACTGTTCTGAGTAAGGAAACACAGCAGATCCTTACTGTCCTGAGTTAGGAAACATAGCAGATCCTTACTGTCCTGTGTAAGGGAACACAGCAGGATCCCTTTCTCTGCATTGTGTATGGAGGGCTTACTCCTCTGTCCAGAGAGGGCACTCTTATTGCAGATATTTTAAGAGATCTGCAGAAGCAAGTGATTGTATGGCTGATTGTAAACTATTACTAATATTAATTAAAAGCATTTCTTACCTTTGATCTAAGCTGTGACTATTATATGAGCTCAAATCAACTGTATTTGAAAATATTTGAAATCTGTTTAAAACAACTCACACTTCTCTGTTTGTTGTTACTGGCCAATAACATTTGCAGTGCTTAATATTGTATCTATTAAAATGGGGATAAATGACAACATAAAGGCAACATGAATTATTTACACAGACGAACACTAGGATTTGCTCCTTCTTGGTCTGCATTACTTAAGCTGACAGCCAGAGTGAAACCAGGTTTCAGATGCACTGTGGCTCCCTTACAGCGATAGTGTAACACTTTTAAGTGAGATGAGTTTTGAGACAAAAGATTGTTTCACACTAGAGTTGTGATTTCTGACACTA